>CM064897.1:25621333-25723833 GCA_030347415.2 Decapterus maruadsi
CCCCTAGTGTTGAGGAGGAGGAGGACTCTCTCCGCTGCATGCCGACAGGGAGAACGGCTGAACTCCGAGCTGAGAGCAGAGCTGAGCCGAGCCGAGTGTAAACGTTCTGACAGAGAGAACCAGACAACCAACGACGTCGGGACAATCTCAGGAGGAATCAAGCTCCTACACTTCCTGAATCCCGACTCTGGATGTCGGTGGTTAAGTAGCAGCAGCAGCAGCAGCGGCAGCGGCGTGGAGCGTGGAGCGGCGTGGAGCGTGGAGCGGCGTGGAGCGTGGAGACGGGGAGACAAGACGGCGGTTGTGTTGCTGCTGCGCTATTCAAATTAATTCCTAACCTGTGGGAATCCCGCCATGACAGTCTGACAAGCTCTGGAACAATACAGAGTCTCAGCTGAGGATCTGTCATCCTCGCACCAACCTGCCACGCCGCACTCGCACGGCGCCGGGGCCGCCGCCGCCGCCGGCACGGCACGCCGGAGTGGGGTTTCTTCTTTCTTTAGCTCTTGTGTCTCCCAACGATCAAAGCTTGGGGGGGAATATAGGCTACAGTGTCATGTAAAAGTTTCCCCCCCCCCTCATCCAAACGTCTGTTCAGTGGAAGACGAGACGAGTCGACACTTTACATTTTAAATAAAGTTCAAACTGACAGAGATTCCTCCCTTCCTTCCTTATTTCCTTACACGAATCGGTTCTCTCCCACCACTTTCCTTCCTTTTTCCCTTCCTTCTTTCCTCCTATCTTTCCCTTTGTCCTTCCTTCTTTCCTTCTTTGCTTCCTTCTTTCCCTTTGTCCTTCCTTCCTTCCTTCATTCATTCTTTCCTTCCTTCCTTCCCTTCAACCTTTCTTCCTTGATTCCTTCCTTCTTTCCCTTCATCCTTCCTTCCTTCTTTATTTCTTTCTCTTCGTCCGTCCTTCCTTCCTTCCTTCCTTCCTTCCCTTCGTCCTTTCTTCCTTCTTTCCCTTCGTCCTTCCTTCTTTCCCTTCATCCTTCCTTCCTTCCTTCTTTATTTCTTTCTCTTTGTCCGTCCTTCTTTCCATCCTTCCTTCCTTCCCTTTGTCCTTCCTTCCTTGATTCCTTCCTTCTTTCTCTTCATCCTTCCTTCCTTCCTTCCTTCCCCTCATCCTTCCTTCCTTCCCCTCATCCTTCCTTCCTTCCTTCCCCTCATCCTTCCTTCCTTCCTTCTACTCATCCTTCCTTCCTTCTTTCCCTTCATCCTTCCTTCCTTCCTTCCTTCCTTCCTTGATTCCTTCCTTCTTTCCTTCCTTCTTTCTTTCTCGTCATCCTTCCTTCTTTCCCTTCGTCCTTCCTTCCTTCCTTCCCTTCGTCCTTCCTTCCTTCTTTCCTTCCTTCCCTTCATCCTTCCTTCCTTCCTTCCCTTCATCCTTCCTTCCTTCCCTGCCCCAGGAGGAAAGACAGCCGTATCTCATCCCTCTTTCTTCCTCGTACACTCAGAGCCGCGGCTCCTCATCGCCACCGATTATGCAACAGATGCTACGGCAGAAAATGCAAAGCAGAAGCTGCAGCTTACACATCCTTCAAGTACCTCACCCCCCCACCCCCCCCACCACCACCACAACACTCCCCCTTCCTCTCTCTCCCTCCCTCCACATTTGCTTTGATCTCCGAGGCATGTCTCCGAGGCATGTCAGCGCACGAGACAATATATTCCCAGATTCCATAATGACCCGTCTTCCCTGTTCCGTGGTGACAGCGGTGGGACAGGCTGACAGATGAGACTCGTTCCACCCAGGTGAAAACAACAGGCCTGACAGATTCCTGCTGACAGAGCGGCCCTCACACATCCTGATGCCGATCGCTGTAGCCTGACTGCTGCCTGCTGCTAGGAATTTTGTAGCTGGTCCCAGTTGGGGAAGAGAAACGAGGGGGGGGGAGAGGAGGGGGTAAAGCTGCTACAGTTGCTTCTGTTGTGGGTGAGACTAAAGCACGTCTGCACCGCTCGGCGCTGCACGTTAGAGATGTTCAGTTCTAGACTTCGTATCCATCACCGGCGACGTTCACACGCCGAGGACTCATAAGTGTTGCTATGGTAATCGCTGGCAAGTTTATTGATATGTTTGGTTTGGTTTATGTTGTAATATCACACACACACACACACACACACACACACACACACACAGAAGGCTTATCAAGTGTCTGCACAGTAACTGCACAGCTGAGTTCTCCTCCTTTATCTGGATTCACGGCTTCAGCGGCGCTCGTCAATAACTTCTGTAAAAACTCTGCTGCTGCTGCTGCACGCCGTCTTGCAGCGCTGCACGCCGTCTTGCAGCGAGCTTTCATCATCACTGGACGTTACGTTTACAGTAGCAGCTCAATGATTAAGACTATGTATCAGCAGGCTGATCCCAGGTCAGAGCTCCAGACTGACTTCAGGAGACAGCGACGCCCCTTTATTCACAACTTTAGAAGCACAAGCTGAAGATTTCTGGGTGCAAAACACGTGCAAACCAATTTTTCATTCATGATCTTCTCACACACAGATTCCAGACACTTTGAGCTGCCTCTTGCATCATTTTCATCATCGATTCATCTGTCAATTAGTTGTTTGGTTGGTAAAATGTTAAAAAACGTCAGTCAGTGTTTCCCAAACCACCAGACGACGACGTCCTCAAACGTCTCGTTTTGTCCACAAACCAAAGAGACTCAGTTTATCGTCATAAAGGAACAAAGAAACCAGAAATATTCACATTTAAGGAGCTGAAATCAGAGAATTTTGACTTTTTTTCTTAAAAAATCATCAAAAATGTTGACGATTAATTTAATAATCGTCAACATTTAACAAAAACTGCAAATCTACTGGTTGCACATGCACAAATAGATGAAAAACGTACTTTTTCAGAGCAAAGTAGTTTATCTTAGAGCCCGTGGTCTCATTAGTCGATGCCAACGTGCACCGACTCTGATTTAATATTAAAACCTGTCATCGTTGTCTTTCCAGTCGGTTTGTTCCACCTACAAACATCAGTCATTCCTATAATATCCACGTGTTGGTCTAAACTCTGATACGGATCAGTCTCTGTGACATGGGCGCAGATCCCGGGGGGACGGGGAGGACATGCCCCCACCCCAAATGTATTTTCAGATTTCACATTCTAGATTCACATTTTAAAACATCTATCTAGAAGATGATTTTGATCTCAGCAGGCTTTTATAACCATCCATCTTTGCGCTTCATCCATATCAATTAATCCTGCATAAAGTAGTTCCATCCACTGAGAATAGAAGGACGGTGGTGAGAAGAATGGGAGGTGAAAGATAAGAACATGAGTAGATATTACCTTCATGTCCAAGACTCTTTAAATGATAATGTACAGATAGAACAGCAGTGATAGTGACAAATAGACCAGACAGTTATCAGCATTAAATGACTCCCTGAGCCTCGATGGCAGGTTCTATATGAGCTGCATCAGACCTGCACCCAGCTCTCTGATCTGGTTCTGGTCCTGGTTCTGGTCTGCACTCTGAGGCTGAGGTGTGTTGTTTCCTCTACAGGTATTTTACTACTGTCTTCATTAACACCCCCCCCCCCAGCAGCACCACCACCCTGTTGCTCTGCTCAGACTCAACCACTTTCTGCTCCTTCACATTGGAGCTGGTTCAGACCATCAGACCCGCTGCTGCTGCGGCCGCCGCTGCTGCTCGGTCTCGATCCTGGTCTCGGTCTCGGTCTCGGTCTCGCGCCCACCCTTAATGCGTTTTCCCTGCGACACTTTCTTTCCAACAGGTAAACACCACTGATTCCAGGTCAGCCGTGTTCAGAGGGGGTTTGTAGAGGCTCAGGAGGGATTAAAGCTTCCTCCTCCTCCTCCTCAACAGTCACCTGCCGTCTGAGGCTGCGAGGAATTAGGACAAAAAAAACACCACGGACCAGGAGCCACACCTCGCCTGTCATGGCGAGCCACACACACACAGAGAGAAAGACACACACACACACACTTGAAAAAAACTCAACACACCGGTCTGAGTCCACAAAGCTGGACTGTAAACTTTTACAACAGCGGTTTAACAGCAGCGGCTCCACCGGAGACGTGACGGAGAGGAACACGCAGCGGAGCTCGGAACACGGCCGAGACAAACCAAACACAGCAACAACACAACACAACACAACACTACACAACACAACACAGCAGCTCGTGTGTTTCTGCTCTTACCTTTGCAGACGAAGAGGAGCAGGATCGATGCCGCCACCAGCAGAGTGTTCCTGTTCCTGACCGGAGACACCGGACAGTGCGCTGCCGCTGCCGCTGCCGCTGCCGCCGCTGCCGCCGCCGCCGCTGCCGCGTAGCCTCGCGCCATGCCGCCGCTGAAATATCCACCAGGAGCGGGACGGAGCCGACAAATTATTCCTTCTCCTCTGCGATCGGCCAGGACACACAAAAAAAACTTCCGAGCTCTGTCTCGCGCACAGTCACACACAGTCACAGTCACACAGTGTCACACACACAGTCACACACAGTAGCTCCAGTCCACGGTCGAGGCAGCGCGAGCCGGTCCAAGTTGCAGCGTCTCGCGCTCTGCGCTAAGTTTCTCTCTGAGCTGGTGAATGTGTTTCTGACAGAGAGAAGAAGACAAACCCCTCCCTCTCTCTCTCTCTCTCTCTCTCTCTCTCTCCCCGCGTGGGCCGTGCCACAGTGCACTCAGGTAGCCCGCGGCTGCCTGGGTGGATGGCTGATGCGCGTGCGTGTAGGTGCGTGTTGGTGTGTCACGGCGCGGAGCAGGAAAAGAAACAAAGTGTTGGACGGAGAGAGAGCGAGAGTCGCGCGGAGCTCCGAGTGAGTGTGTTTCAGGGAGTGTGTGTGATGTGCAGCGCTGAGAGAGAGAGTGGGGGGAGTGTGTGTGTGGGGGGGGGGGGGGGGACGGCACAGTGATGTCAGCAGAGCGTCACCAAGAGGACTTGAGCCGTAATAGGCTGCTGAGCTGAACCACACCGAGGCTCCGAGGCTTCACCTGCACGCGGCGGCTTCTGCTGACACCTGCCGCTCCACTGCGCGCGCGCGCGTGTGTGTGTTTGTGTGAAGGGGGTGTGGTCTAATTGAAAGAAAAGGAAACACTGCATAATATTTTATTATCGGTGATTATTTCCAACATTATTGAGCGGTCGCCCTGTGGCCTGTTGATGCAAATACCTGCACACAGTGAAGGAATGACGAGCTGCCTTCACTTTTTATTATGTTTATTCACATTTAACTGTAACTCCTGCACTTTATCTATCTATCTATCTATCTATCTATCTATCTATCTATCTATCTATCTATCTATCTATCTATCTATCTATCTATCTATATTCACTATAACGTGTGCTGCTGCCTTTCATGGCCAGGTCACTGTAGTGAAAGAGGTCGTCATCTTAATGGCTCCTTTATGTGGTTAAATTGAATAAAATCAAATAAATAATGCTGTTTTCTATAAACCTAACTATTCTAATGCAGCTGGAGATTTTATGCACAGCCTATCAGTACATAAAATATGCATTAATACAGATTAAATTGCTCTACAAATATATATATATATATCTACAGTGGAATCAGAAAGTATTCAGACCCTTTCAGTTTATTGCTCCTGAGGGTATTTCAGTTTACACAATACATATAATACAGCAGTAAAAAAAATACAGGAATGTACAGATAGGCATGAATAATTAAAGGGATGGATCTTCTGCACAGCGTGGAGTAGGTGGAAAGTGTTCGCAGACAGAGAGCTGGTGCAAAATGTCAGATTTTTATTTTTAATGGATAAAAAATTGGCATTTTATAATTGGTGCGATCTCCACCCAACGACCCGTCACAACAAGAGACTGAAACTCTCTTGTTTGTTAAAGCATTTGCAGCTTCCTGTTTGTTTGTTGTATTTGATGCACTAGAACTTGTTTTGTTGAAGCAGACTTGGTTGAGAAAAGAGTCCAAACTATTCAGCGTGCACGTCAGGACAGGAACAGGAACAGGAGGAACTCTGTGTGACCCTCTGGTGATAAACCTGTGAGCAGGCGGCCGTACATCTGGACCACGCTGTCAAACTGCTTCTAAAGCTCTGACTGTTCCCTGGAGCGCTGCCACCTCACTAATGGAAAAAGAAGAAGAAGAAGAAGAAGAAGAAGAAGAAGAAGTCTGGTGCCACCTGAAACCAAAAGTTTTGATTGGAGGAGGAGACCAAGAGCCAGGAGGCGACAGTAACAGATCTTCAGAAGCTCCACCAGGTCTTTAAGGTGGAGATGCTTTGAGTTACAGGAGCAAAATCTTCCATCCGGCTGTTCCTCCTGTTAGGATTGAAATGGGAAAACAAGTGTTCAGTTTTTCCGCCCCACCTGCATGGAACAGACTCGGCTCATTCCCCTTCATACATTTCATTCCTCCACAATCCACCTGTGTTTTTAATTGTCCGTCCCCTGTACCTCCCCCACCACACCTGTCATGATGCCTGATCGTTTGCCATTTGTAATCTATTGTTTATTTTAATTCACTGTTTGTAATTTGTCTTTTGCACTGTAATAATCTATCATGACGTGACGTAACCCTAACCCTTACTGTACAAATAAGTATAATCTCAATTATGTGAAACAGCGATACTTCCGCTACCAGGTCTGTCTGCTCTAAAATATCGATACTTTTGATATTTCAGTCATTTGTGGTGACGTATATCATTAACAGGAACACGGTGGAAAGTAACTAAACTATTGAGATCTTGTCTAAATGACACGAGGTTGGTAGGAACTACTTTACGTGCGTAATGCGTAAGCGTAAGACTACATACGTCAACAAAGAGCTGCATGAGTTCAGCTTGGAGTAATATCCTAACATGTTTATCTTTTTTTTTCTAGATGTACCAGGCACATTGGGTGTATTTGCACAAAGTATCAGATCGGTATCGCCGATTTTACTCAGTATTGGATCAGAAAAGAAGTCTGTGGTATCGAATATCAGTGATCTCAGTCTCAATGGGTCTTACCTGGTTAAATAAAGGATTAAAAAAGTAACATTCTCAGGTCTGATGACACATCTAACACCATCAATTGCAGCCAAGAAACCGTGAGAGCCGTGAGTTTTTAGGAGGGAAAAGTCTGACAGTCCGTGAGACGACCAGTCAAATTCCAGACTTGAAACTATGTAGGAGATCTGTGGAGAGACATGAAGAGCATCGTGACAGGTGCGTTCACTCAACGGGCTCCGATCCAGGTGTGCAAAGCTCGTAAAGACTCCAAGCTGCAGTCGCTGCCAGAGACTTTCCAGGTCGTCTGAGATGCAACAACAGAAACCACAGAGAGAGTCCAGAACTTTCCTTCAGCAGCCGATAAAACTCAGGTACTTTCTCTGTTGTGACTTTCTGAAAACATCTTGTCTTCCAGCTGTTCGACCGTATGACCATCAACCGTCCAATCAGAGCTGTTAGCTACGTTACTGGAAACACTGTAACCCAAACCAATGCCAAAGCCTTAATGTTGCTGTCGGTGTCTGAGCAGCAGCCAAGAACTCCTTTATATCATCTGAAATCACAGAAACGCTGTGGCAGCAAATGTGACTGAAAGCTTTTTATCATTTAATCCAAATAATTATTGATTCCTGGGAGTTTGACCGAGGCGTGATACACCTACTGATTTGCACAGGAAGTGGAAACTTCACTGAGGCCGTGCAGAACGACCGCCTGCACTGTGTGGAGAGCCATGACTCTGCAGGGTTTTACAGGAACAGCAATGATTTCCTGGCCCGGGCTTCGCTTTCTAAGAAGACAAGAACAATCTCTTCTTAAAACTCACTTTGGCTCATTAGGAGCAAAAAAAAAAAAGGAAAAAAATGAAGGAAACCTTAAGAGAGGCAATTTAAAGAGAAATATTCCTTCTGTGGTTGGGAGAAGACAATTAGTCAACTAAAAATAGGCTAAGTGACTAAAAAATGAACTGATATTTGTTACAGTTAGAAATTCAAAACATAAGCACGGCACAGAACAAACACAGTAAAATAAGACTAATAAACATCCACCAAGACCCTGGGTATTAAAACGTCCAGTGGAGTAAACACTGGAGATGGAATATGAACCGTTATTGAGCCGTTTAGAAGAAAAACAAGAAAACTATAAATCCCTGTGAAAACATTAAAACCATTATGATCCAAGTACAAACGAAATGTAAAGTGAAGCAAAACCACCGACAGAATAAAGATTATTTCCCAATGATGTAAAACATTAAAGGGATAGTTCAACATTTAGTCAAACTGGCCCATCACCATAATCCCTATAGTCACAGCAGTAGGTTTGTTACCTTTAATTGTCGGTGCAAGATATTTTTAGAACGGCGGAGCAGAGCCGTGAGCTGCTCAGAGCTACGCTACGGAGGCTCATTATGGGATTTCTTGGTTTCCCTCATCAAACTCATCAAATACACAATCCAACAACTCCACAACGCTCTGGTGGACAAGTTGTGACCTGCACATTCACCACACTATGAGATAATAACACAACGTTACCACACAGAGTTGTTTTAGAGGGAAATGCAGAGACTGTTGATGAAAAACTGTCCCTGAAGGCAACGTGCATCAGCAGTTTTGCATGAATTTCCCTCTAAAACAACTCTGTGTGGTAACGTTGTGTTATTATCTCATAGCGTGGTGAATGTGCAGGTCACAACTTGTCCACCAGAGCGTTGTGGAGTTGTTGGATTGTGTATTTGATGAGTTTGATGAGGGAAACCAAGAAATCCCATAATGAGCCTCCGTAGCGTAGCTCTGAGCAGCTCACGGCTCTGCTCCGCCGTTCTAAAAATGACTTGCACCGACAATTAAAGACTACAGGGATTATGGCAATGGGCCAATTTGCCAAAATGTTGAACTGTCCCTTTAAAGTACAATGAGTTATGATAGATATATAAAGTGCAGCAGACCAACAATAAGATCCTCCAACTCAGTAAATAACTTTTAATCCACTCGGTGATATCGTGATGATGCAGCAGGTCTATTACACCTGCAAAAAACAATAGTACAAGCAACTTGCACCAAAAGAATTGCACACATAAATCCAGGTTTGCTGCGCAACAAGGAAGAAAAAGGCTTGAGGGACCAGAAGGGGGTTTGAGTCTCTAGATGGATGTTGTCATTTGCTTTGTTGTCCCGCGCTCGGAAACAGAGACGCTGAGAGGTTTCTGTTTTTTTTTTTTTAAAGACAGAAATGTTTGAAACATGGATGAGTTGAAGGGAAGTAAACAGAGACTCCCCCTATACACAAAGAGGACGTTCTTCTGCCGCCTGTTCACGACGATAAGAGAGCAGCTTTGAAGTCGACTGCGGCGGTTTTTTAAAACTTAACTGCTGAAGACGGAGACACGAGCGGATTGACTGAGACTGAAAACGCTTTGTTCACAACACGACGTTGTAAAAGGCAAGTCTCAATTAACCGAGTGATTGAGCCAGAACGCCGAGACAGTAAATAGTAAAGAATAAACACTATGGGAGGGACTACTGTATGATTCTGATCACTTCTTCTGTTGAGTATAGCATCCAATATTTCATGTCTTAAAGAGGAACTACGCTTCATTTTTACACTAATTATAATTTAATTATTGGTTAGACACTGGTTCCAGGGAGAATGGAGCATCTGGGCTGAAAACCAATGCTTCTAAATGTCTAAAGATGACTTCAAGTGGATTACACAGAGGAACTAGGTTCGCAATCAAGGTCAGATCATTTAAAGGGATAGTTCACCCAAAATTCAAATTGCATTCATTATCTGCTCACCCTCACGTCGACTAAGAGCTGGGAGAAGTTTCAGATCCTCCGTGGCTTCTCTGAGTTACAGGGTCTCGGCGCAGCAGTGCATGTCCATGTAACGGTTGCAAATGGACACCAACTGTCTTTGTAACAAAAAAACACACCAAAAAACATCCACATACCTCCATGCTGCTCGTATGTAATGTCCGTCTTGAATTGAAGCCCCGAAATGCGAAATTGTTCCCAAAAAAATTAAATAAGTCCATATTTCAAGATTGTTTTGCAGCTTGTTTTGTAGCTCATCTTCCCGGTCCGTACAATTTCTCATGTTGGGGCTTCAATACAAGACAGACATTACATACAAGCAACATGGAGGTATGTGGATGTTTTTTGGTGTGTCTTTTTGTTACGAAGACAGTTGGCGTCCATTTGCAACCGTTACATGGACATACACTGCTACGCCGAGACCCTGTAACTCAGAGAAGACACGGAGGAAATTTGAATTTTGGGTGAACTATCCCTTTAAAATGGGAGAAGAAGTTGAACTGTGGTTTTGACAGTAAAGGCTTTAGGAAGTGGTCACACTTTGTCTGCAGAGGTTTCTCTGCTCTTTACAAACCAGTATGAATGTAAAATATAGAAGAAATATGGAGGAAACCAACTGTTGGATCTATTTTCTACCTAGAAAATGTTTTGTTTCCTCCATCGTTTTGCAGTAGAAGTAGAAACAGATTCATACAACAATTTGATGGGATGTATTACACAGTAGTTTTTTGGGGTTGATCTTCATGAGATTCACTGTGTTTGTGGACAAAGCCACGTAAACATTTAGGAACCAATGTCAGGGTTGAAATATGGGCAAAACTGTAAAAAAATAAATATTAAAACAACTCCTAAACAACGGTCGAGCAGCTCCAACTGAGCCGAAGCTGCAACACCGACAGGAAAAAAAAACAAAATTCAAAGAAAAATAAGAAAACACATTTCTGAAAACTCTGATACACAATAAAACATCCGACTCCCGGCAGCGAGCGGTGAAAATGTACTCGCGGTCTTGCATCAGGCGTTCGATAAGTCCTGCTTGAATAATTCTTTCTCCGTCGGCCAACGACCGATACCGACCAGATATAAAAACAGGAAGAAGAAAGATCTCCAATTGCAGCTCCTTTCCACCGGCTGTGATGCCATGATGGTTTCCCTATAGCGCTGGCGGGAGCGGGCCGACGCTCCCGAGCCGCCGCCGCCGCTGCCGTGGCGGCTGAAACAGCTCTTTATCTGGCAGTCAAACTCCCCGCCTGCCTCCTGCAGCTGCAACGTTTACACTGTAATGCTGGCGTCCTCAGCTAAAGCACTATGATTTCTACGCTTTGAAGCAAAACCAAATAACCGTCTATTTTCCCGGCGGGTGGAAATCAAGGTATAAGCATCCTCACGCCTCGCTCCACCTATATTATTCAAAACATTTCAGTGAGGGAATAACAGTGGGCCTTGTGGGAAGCCTGTGTGTGTGGCTGTGATGCTGTGATGCTGGCTGCTGCGTGGTGCAGGCTGCGTGGTGCAGGGCGGCAGTCAGACCCGGCTGCCCACCTCTCCATTATCACCTCATTAGCAGGCTGCAAAGCGGCCGGCCCCCCCTCCATCCTGGCTGCAGCCTCAATCAGCCCATTAATCACAGAAGAGCAGGGAAACCTTCTGTCCTCTGAAGGCTCTCCATGTATTCTGCCGGCCCCTGCTGTGTTTGTCTGTGTGTGTGTGTGTGTGTGTGTCCGTGAATGTGTGTGGACATGCTGCTGCATACAAATGATCCAGCTGCTACATCCTGCCATCTGTTGACCGCTCAGAGGAACTGCATGTTCTCCTGCCACATCCAGGAATGCAATCGCCTGCATTCCGATCGGATCGATGTTTATCTTGTTAACAGAGACAGATGGGACAAAGAACTCCATCATCATCATCATCATCATCATCATCCAGGTGGTGAAGGTAAGACTCAAATCAGATGAGAACGGTTGGATTAAAGGCAGTAAGACGCTGCGTTAAAAGCTCCAAGAAACTTTGGTACGACATCGACAAAGATCTTCCAGACTACAGCGTTAAATCCCTCCCAAAGTTGGGAAAGGATCATCTTTAAGGTTTAAAAAGCAGCGTCGGAGTCTTTAACGTTCCGTCTGGATTCTGGAAACTGTTTCACAGTGAACTTCTTCTCCTCAACTTCTCCTCAATTATCTCAACAAGCAGTGGATGAACCGTCACCGTCACCATGTTCTGGATTAAACTGCCATCACGTCAATGTTTAAAGGGATAGTTCACCCAAAATTCGAGTCGACGCTGCCAAAAACGTTTCAGAGGAAAGGAACATAAATAGGAAAAAGTTAGAAAATATATAAATATGTTGTTAAAGGGATAGTTCACCCAAAATTCAAATTTCACTCATCATCTCCTCCCCCTCATGTCGACTAAGAGCTGTGAGAGTTTTCAGAGTCCTCCGTTCCTTCTCTGAGTTACGGGGGGTCCACGCAGCAGGATTTGTCCATATAATGGTTGTGATTGGACACCAGGTTTCTTTGTCCACAAAGAGACACCAAAAAACATCCAAATACCTCCATACTGCTCGTCTGTAATGTCCCTCTTGTATTGAAGCCCCGACATGAGAAATTGTTCAAAAAAAAATTAAATAAGTCTATATTTTCAGCTTGTTTGTAGCGGAAGCTCCCAGTGTCCCACAGAGGGACATTACAGACCAGCAGTATGGAGGTATTTGGATGTTTTTTGGTGTGTCTTTTTGGACGAAGAAAGTTGGTGTCCATTCACAACCATTATATGGACAAATCCTGCTGCGTGGACCCCCCGTAACTCAGAGAAGGAACGGAGGACTCTGAAAACTCTCACAGCTCTTAGTCGACATGAGGGTGAGGAGATGATGAGTGAAATTTGAATTTTTGGGTGAACTATCCCTTTAAATAAACATGACTATCTAGGATGTTGGCATGCTGACGTTAGCATTTAGCTGCATCTGTGAGTCCAGCCACATAAATATAAAATGAAGAACTGGAACTCCCTCGGTCTCTGTGGTTGTACAGTAATACTAACACAGATCACATGACCCCCCCCCCCCCCTCACCCCCCTCACCCCCCGCCCCCAGCTTTATAATGACAAACTGCTGCTTAGTGAACATCGATATCTGTCTCTACAATCTATAAACAAGCTGCTTTTTAATGTCAGGTCTGTGGCGTCGGGTCACTCACGTTCCTGCTGCTGCTTTTAACAAGATTCTCGTCTGAGGCTGAGATTCATGTTCATTATCAGAGAGCGATGTTGTAATTATTAATTCAAGAGTTGCCCAGAGTTGTTCAGGTCTTTATAATAACTGTTGCTGACAAGTTTTAACATTTTCTCAGTCAAATATTATTAAAGGACACAGATTTACTGCAGATGTGAGCTGGGAAAGAGGGGGAAAAAGCTGAATATAAAAAAAAAAAAACTAGCTGTATACTTGAAACCATCACATGGCTGACAGATAATCTCCTCTGGCAATAAAATGCAAAAAGGCCACATAAATGCAATTTGGAGGGGAATTTGTGTGACATAAATAATGAGTAAGCCCTGGCTGCAGGCCTGTTTGGCTCTGTGCAGGAAACTCAGTAAATTAATTCCCCACTGCCGTAATGATGTTGTAAACAAAATCAGAATCACTTTATATCAACTCACATGCCAAACTGCTGTATAAGGTGTTTTTTTCTTCTCTCTTCTCTCGGTCACGTTGATGCAGAGATCCGGCCTCTCTGAGACATTTGAAATGCAGCTCATATGTATTGAAATATACAGCGAGCTCACATGTCGTTAGATTCAAAACAAAAAAACTCATCGCTGCGGTAAAAACTAAACTACATCCGTCCGTCCACCCAGAGGAAACCAGCCGCGCAATCAAGTGTTATTTTTCCTTTACATTTCACCTAAAAGAAGAATCCATCGGAGCCGGCGGGCGTTTTGGAGAAGCTTTGAATAATTTAACCCATGATTCGTGTCTCACCACTCGGAGCTTCCTCGCCCCCCCGGAGGCCGGCGTGTATTTTATACCTGTGGTAGCGACACAACCACCGAACCCAGGGGTCGGGAGGAGGTGAGTCTGAGGGGTCGAGAAAGTTATTAAAGGGATAGTTCAGCCAAAAATTCAAATTTCACTCATTATCTCCTCCCCCTCATGTCGACTAAGAGCTGTGAGAGTTTTCAGAGTCCTCCGTTCCTTCTCTGAGTTACGGGGGGTCCACGCAGCAGGATTTGTCCATATAATGGTTGTGAATGGACACCACTTTTCTTCGTCCAAAAAGACACACCAACAAACATCCAGATCCCTCCATACTGCTCGTCTGTAATGTCCCTCTTGTATTGAAGCCCCGACATGAGGGTGAAATTTGAATTTTGGGTGAACTATCCCTTTAAGGACAAAAATAACCAACATATTTATATATTTTCTGACTTTTTCCTTTTTATGTTCCTTTCCTCTGAAACGTTTGGCAGCGTCGACTCGAGGCCTCAACAACCACCGAAGGGGAAATTTACTCTTTGGCTGAACCTGAGACTTGAACTTTGCTTTTTTCTTTTTTTTCACTGGAGCTGAAAAAGAAAAAGAAGAAGAAGAAGAAGAAGAAGAAGAAGAAGAAGAAGAAGAAGAAGAAGAAGAAGAAGAAGAAGAAGAAGAAGAAGAAGAAGAAGAAGAAGAAGAAGAAGAAGAAGAAGAAGAAGAAGAAGAAGAAGAAGAAGAAGAAGTCCCTCTCTCATCTCGTCATAAATTAGAGCTGTAAAAGCTGCGAGCGGCGTGAGGGGTGACCCCCCCCTCCCTGGATCGTATTGTGCGGAGCTGCTGGCGCTGCAGCTGCACTGCAGGTGTGATGATGACTGACTTCGACTCTGCCTCCGTCTTTTAAGAAAGACTTGAAAGAAACCGTTCCGTCAGCGTCCGCGCGCTTGGTTCCTCTCTGTCACACACACTCAGTTCATTTACATGAGCTGAAAAAACCCAGTGACGGCCTTAATCTGAACTCTACCTGGACAGGTGAAGAGCAGGTGAAGAGCTGGTCAACGCAACCTGTTTTCTTCTGCATGTTTACACCGTAATCCGACTGGAACTGGACAATGCATGAGCAAAACAAACAAACAAACAAACACACAGTTCAACCAGCAAGAAGATGGGTTTCGTTTTTGTTTTTTAAATTATATTTCTGGGTGTTTTTGGGACTCAATTTTTCCCTCAGGGCGGGAGCCAATCACAGGACAGGGGAGGGGGGCGGCAAGATGATGACGACACACCGACCGAAGCGACTTTGTCGAAAGCTTGTTGATTCCAACATGGCGGCAGACGCTTTGGATGCAGCGTCTGCATACAGTGTTTGAAGTAGTTTAGACCGCAAGGTGATTTTTTAAAAAAGCAGCGAGAAACACATTTGATTTTAATTCGTGGGCTTTCGTAGACGAAAAACTGAACGGGTGGCGGCGGGAACGAGAACTCACTCAACTTACTATGTGACAAAAACCTGAAAAGAAAATCACTCCATATGAACCCGAAACGAGGCATATCGCCACCTAGTGTTGAGGAGGAGGAGGACACCGGTCGCTCCTGTTGAACACAAACTGGTGGCAAGAACAGAGTGAAGTCGAGCTGAGAGCAGACACACACACACACACACACACACACACACACACACACACACTCACACAAATCACGGGTCCATCCATCCATCTGTGTGTATTCATGCTTCTGCCTTGTATACAGATTGGACCGGGCCGTCCCCCCGGCCTTGGCTCTTCAATCACCTCTCCCCTCTTTGATCTCTTCCTCCTCCTCCGTCCCGTCCTCCTCCTCCTCCTCCTCCTCCTCCTCCCTCCATCATCCACAGAGCGCCATATATAAATCACCGTGGAGACGGGTGGCAGGCAACCGGCCAGCCGCCCCACAACACCTACTGACTTATTTACTCCTGTTTGCCTCTGATCCACCAGAACCAAACCTGCATTAGCAGCAGCAGCAGCAGTCGACTCTACATATTCACACAACACAACTCAGACCACCTAACAGCAAACACACACGCACACACACACACACACACACACAATCTGTTTAGCTGCATTAGAGGAGCTGGAGCAGCAGCGGCTGTGCGAGCTCTCTGCCTTATTATTTTGTCCACAACCAGCCCATGAATTTTATATGCAGCACTCCCATCGCTCTCTTATCCTCAGCTCCTTCTTGGGGCTGGGAGCCAACACACACACACACACACACACACACACACACACACACACACACACTGGGTATGTTTGATTTGTGTGGATATAGATTGGTATGTTTTTATAGTGGAAGGGAGGAGGAGGAGGAGGAGGAGGAGGAGGAGGAGGAAGGGGACGGACGGACAAGGGCATGGTCCTGGTAAAAGACCACATGGTAGATAATCTTTCAGTCTCTCGACGCAGCGGCGCAGGGGGCGAGAGGTGGCTGTCAATCACTGTAAGGAGTCCCCGCTGAGGTAACCCGGGTTACAGGTTTGTTGAGGGGGGGGGGGGGGGGGGTTAGTAACACAAAGGGGAGAGGGAGGGGGTCGATCATCCACTCATTCACTCACTCCCTATTCTACATCGTGTATATGTGTATGATCTAGTGCAGCGGTTCTCAACGTGGGGTCCGGGGGCCCCAAAGGGTCCTTGAGAGATCTGGGGGGGGTCCACAATTTAGTTCTAGAAATCTCACCACTTTTTTCTAGAATTTTTTTTTTATTTTAATTTTTTTTATTTTACCACATTTTCTAGACTTTTTTTTTTAAGTTTTTTGTTTTAGAATTTTTACCCCTTTTTTATTTTGAACATTTTCTACAAGAAATTTTACCACTTTTTTCTATAAGTTTTTTTTAACCGCTTTTTCGAGATTATTTTAAAAAACTTTTTTGTTTTAGAAATTTTACCATTTTTTTCTAGAAAAATTTTACTTTTTTATTTTGAACATTTTTCATGAGAATTTTTAGGCCTACCACTTTTTTTTGAGAAAATTTTTACTTTTTTTTACCACTTTTTCTAGATTTAAAAAAAAAAACTTTTTTGTTTTAGAAATTTTACCACTTCTTCTAGATTTTTTTAAAAAAGTTTTTGTTTTGGAAATTTTACAAATTTTTTCAGAATTTTACTTTTACTTTTTATTTTGAACATTTTTCATGAGAATTTTTACCACTTTTTTTTGAGATTTTTTTTTTTTTTTTTGAGAAAATTTTTACTTATTTTTTTACTTACTTTTACTTACTTTTTTCTTGAAAATTTTTACCACTTTTTTTTTTTTTTTTTTTTTGAGAAAATTTTTACTTATTTTTTTTACCACTTCTTCCTAGACATGTTTAAATGTTTTGGAGTATTTGGACCACCTTTTTCCAGAAATGTTGAGAATCTAATGCACTATCACGATGTAGGGAATATTTAACACAAATTCACAACCAAATAAGATAAAACCCAAATTTATTAGTATTAAGTATTGTAAAAAGTATTGTTCTTCAGTCTCAGAGTGCTAAAGTGCTCAGTGCTAAATAACCTACAGAAATCGTAGCTTGCTGTTCTTCTTCTCTGGCAAAACACGACCACATTGCATTGTGGGATACGGGAGTAGAAAGTAGTGTACATCTCGCTTGTTCACTCAATTCTGCGGTGCATTGTGGGTGTTTTGTCGTCCACCACATAGTGGATGAAATCAATCACGGAGAATTCGAACAACACTACAAAATGGCGAACACACTATTAGTGCACAACATCCATGATAGGGGGAGATTTACAACACAGCTAGAGAGAGGATTTCCTCCTCCTCGTCTTCCTCAGAGGAATGAAAACTGAGTCAGTGCAACAGACGGAGAAAGAAAACAAACACCTGCACAAGGTCAGAGCTGTGACACACACACACACACACACACGAGATGATCACAAGACTCAAGTGAACATGAAAATGAAAAAAAAAAGGAATAAATAAATAAATAAAACCCTGGTGTCAAATGAGCAAAGCGCCTCGGAGCTGCAGCCTTTAAACTCTGAACAACGTGTGAAATGATCAAATCTTTCGTCATGATTTGACTTGAGATTTTGTTTTTTTTTCAACGCCGCTGAACTCGAGGCTCGGCGCCGACGTCTTTGTGCAGACTTCAGTGCACTGACGTCTATTCAACACACACTCTTCTCTTGGGTTCCCTGGTGATGATTTATCAGAATGACTGTGGTGAAACTCCGACTCCTGCAGCGTCGCGATCCCGAGCTCGGCATTTGTGGTTTTGGAATTTTTTGGTTGGGAGATACTTGGGAGTGAAGTGTCATGTTATAACGACATTTCCTGCCAAATATTTCATGGCGAGATACTGTGTGAATGTTGTGTTGCTCAATAAAGATTGAAGCAGCTGAGTCCTTCAGTTTCCTTTGGGATCGATAAAGTAATAAAGTCCTACTTCCGCCACCACTGGCTGATAATTGTTTATCTGTAATGTTCTGTATCCTCCTGTGCATTTAAAATAATATCAGCAATTTAAATTCTTAACAAAGTCACATATTTTACCGTTCAGCCACATGAAAACAAACGGAAAAAGCGCAAAAAACGGAAAAAAACGTTTGTTTCTGTGTATGTTAGAACATATTGATTGTTTACTTTTATAGCAGCAACATCATTTGTTTTTGAAATGAATGTGTTTTTTACGATCAGACGCTGATGATTTTTATCGTTGGAGCACGTCTACGTGCACCTGGAGCCTCAAGGTGAGTTTGACTTGCACAATAAAAACGACACATCAAGGTTTATGTAAAAATCTACTGATGTTAGTCTGTGCATGTGTGAGATGTTTTCATGTGCACCGTATTTCCTTTTGCAAGAAACATTTCCTTTGGTGCACTGACATTCTTTTAAAACATGCTGCACACAGCGCTAATTAGCAACAGCAGCGCGCTAAATCATGATGTTATTACAGCTTTGATGATATTATGACCATTAGCGTGTTGGTAAATATACTGATTCTTCCTGAATGAGCTCTTGCAACAATCCCAGAACAAGTAAAGAGAACATGACCTCCCTGTCCTCCATCACTATGCCCATCACGCACACACCTGCAGCCAACTTGGAAATTATATTGAACAGCAGAGCAGCCCCCCTTCTTTTCTTTTTTTCAAAAAGCAAAACAAAATCCCTGTAGTTGCACCTCAGATGTTTTCTACACAAGCTGTCTTTTTTGCAGGTCCATAAAAACAAGCCAAACATATCCATCACAGCTCTCCAAACAGCTTGTGCACCTCGTTCCAAGTGTTTTGCAGCCAAGCTGCGGTATAAGGTAGTGTAGCACACGGGCCGGCGTTCTGATGTCCACCACAGGAAATATGGAGCAGTTTGATGGACGTTTCTGTGTTTTCTGGAACAGAATAAAGGTGGAAACGCAGACTCCCGCGGCTCGGCAGCTGGCTGGCGTGGACGTGCTGCGGGGGGCCGGACCCGCTGTGTTCGATGATCCATCAGACTTCAGCGGTTGTTTTAACGAACGCACGAAGGTGGAACGGTGAATCCATTTTCAATTTGAGGAAAAACTATTACTCTATAATCATATCTGACTCTTCTCAATTGACTGGCCGGATACGAAGAGCAGAGAGAGACCGCGGAGGGAGGGGGGGAGACGGTATATTTCAAAGCCACAGAGGAACGTGCTGTGCCAAGAAGTTTTTGTGGTTAATTTCTGTACTGAGGGGGTCGATCTTTTTCATGTTGCCTGGTTTAATTCTGCCTCCCAGTCATCCTGGTAAGCTCCTCGTTGAGACTTCTGAAGTGGTAAATACGACGTGTCACGCATGCAAGTGCATTAGTCTGAGGGACAGCTTCCCCAGCAACATCAGCAAACTGTAGCTTCAAGTGCAGGAGGGCGACATCCACAACCCCCCCCCCAAAAACCAAGCATCTGTTGAGCTTGGTTGTTTTTTGCACATCACACCAAGCATCGATCTCTGGAGCTGAGTGACAAAGCTGAGACCAGTGATGCCAACGGGTAAGGACCAGGAGTGGGGGTTGGAGTACATTATATGCAATTGCATACATCGGAAACCCTTAATTTACAGGCCGTTAATTATGTGATAATGTCAAGAAATAACCAAGAAATAACAATTTGCATCATAATGTCTAGAAACAGCCCAGAAATAACCGTCAACTGCAAGAAGAACAATTCTGGACTTTCAAAGCATGAAAACATGTGTAATCTTTTGCCTTTATATTAGTATGAAATTGACCGTTATTTCTTGACATTATCACGTAATTAACGGCCTGTAGATTAAATGGTTACCCAAACGTCTTGACCTTCCTCTATACTGGGAAATTGGGATCTGACCCAACACTGAGGGAAACGGTGAAACTACGCTCACGTCTCTGCCCCGCTGATCTAAAAACAGCTTGCACCAACAATTAAGGGTAATTAACTTACTCCTATAAGACTATAGGGATTATAGCAATGGGCGGGTTTGCCAAAATGTTGAAATATCCCTTTAAGTAAGTAAGTAAGTAATAAAACCTGTTTACACCCATACAGTAAATTTCCTCTACTGTAACTCACCTGTTAGGGCTTCATTAAGGATTGGGGGCGTGGCCTCTTTGAGTGACAGGTGGTTGAGTGTAGTTTAAAGTGAAGTGAGGTCTCACTCTGCTTCACATTGATTTCCTCTTCCTCTACATCCGCTGCAGGAGGGATGAAACGTTCTTCTTTATAATTCCTGTGCGTCAAATGGCTCTTTTTTTTCTTCTTCTTTACCGTTCCAGGTGAAATGAATGAAGAGTAATTGGTGGCTGTGAAGACGGAGACCGACTGAGGCGCGGCGGGCTGATCAATGGGCGTTAGAAGGGTTTTAAAGCGATGTGGTCACTGCAGGAAGGTTATTTCAAAGTCCATTATTGCGTCCTATGCAGCCGTAGCATCTTTTTTCTGTCAGTGTGGCGCTTTAGCCGGAAAATGTCAGCGATTACTCAAACCACTTTAAAGACGAACCAGGGGGGAGTCGGTTACAAAGACGGACCGGATCACACACTGGCGTCATTGTCCTATTGATCCTGTAATGGTTTCCTTCTCTTGTGACGTCTGGTTGAAAGGCTGCACCACGCCGCCGCCGCCATCACACACCTGAACGTCCTCGGCACAGGTGCTCACGGCTTTGTGTTTTGTTTTGTTAATGATTAAGACGAGGAAGAAGAGGAGAGGAGGGAAGGAAGGAAGGAAGAGGGGAAGCAACAGAGAGAAAGATCTGAACGTGAAGCTAATGTGGAAACTCAATCCTCCGAAGGACGGCAACCAGCAGCAGCTCAGCTCAGAGTTTTTGAAGCAGTTTTTCTGAAAAACCATCTCAGAGTGTGACGTGAGACGATTCACTTTTAAAACTTTTCCCCCCAACCAAATAAAAAAAAAAAAGTTTCATCATAAACGGGCGAGTGCTTACCTTCCCTGCAGGATTTTTTTCTCCCTCTCCTTCTGTTTATTAAAAGCTGCAGCAGCAGTTAGTTCAGAACCAACTTTTTCAGTCACTCTGGGAAACGACGGCGTGCAATGAACCTCAGCATCAGGCACTGGAGAGAGAGAGAGAGACGTATATATTATATATATATATATTGCAGAGGCCTGAAACAAACAAATGAAACAACATCTATGTGCGAGCCGGTGTGAGGCTTCATTAGGAATTGTAATAACTGGAGTTTAATGTCTCGTCTGCCAAACTCAACTTAAAAGACACTTCATAAAGAGAAATCCCAGTCGCTCGTCGTAATATCTATATCATATACACGTCTCTGCTGTCCTGAGAGTGAAAACCACATCACATTGGAGCAGAGTTAAAGGGATAGTTCAACATTTTGGCAAATTGGCCCATCACCATAACCCCTATAGTCATAGCAGTAGGTTCGTTACCTTTAATTGTCGGTGCAAGATGTTTTTAGAACGGCGGAGCAGAGCCGTGAGCTGCTCAGAGCTACGTTACGGAGGCTCATTTTGGGATTTCTTGGTTTCCCTCATCAAACTCATCAAATACACAATCCAACAACTCCACAACGCTCTGGTGGACAAGTTGTGACCTGCACATTCACCACGCTATGAGAAAGTAACACAACGTTACCACACAGAGTTGTTTTAGAGGGAAATTCATGCAAAACCTCTGATGCACGTTGCCTTCAGGGACAGTTGTTCATCAACAGTCTCTGTATTTCCCTCTAAAACAACTCTGTGTGGTAACGTTGTGTTATTATCTCATAGCGTGGTGAATGTGCAGGTCACAACTTGTCCACCAGGGCGTTGTGGAGTTGTTGGATTGTGTATTTGATGAGTTTGATGAGGGAAACCAAGAAATCCCATGAGCCTCCGTAGCGTAGCTCTGAGCAGCTCACGGCTCTGCTCCTCCGCTCTAAAAATAGCTTGCACCAACAATTAAAGATAACGAACCTACTGCTACTGTATGACTATAGGGGTTACGGCAATGGGGCCAATTTGATGAAAACGTTGAACTATCCCTTTAAGAGCTGCTCCTGCCATCAGTGCAGGGCTCAGACTTTATCCTGGCATCTCACCCGAGTGCAGATTCGGGTTAAAAGGAAACTCGTTCTGAAATTATGTTTTACCTCAGCCTGAGGCGGGGGGGGGGGGGGGGGTTGAGGGGGGTCAAGCTGCTTAGATTAGGGTGAATGTGTTCATCTCGTGTGTGTGTGATGGTGTAAATGTGTGTACTGGGGGGTGGTGGGGGTTGATTACCTTCCTCCAGGCCGTGTTGTAAAACGTCGCCCCTCAGAGAGAGAGAGAGCGAGGTCCGACCTGTAAACTCTGACATCATCTTTTCCCTCCGCGCCGCTGTTTGGGGCAATGTTTATTATTTTTTTACCTCTGAAACGAGGCACAGACTGTTCTCCGTTCTCCATTTCCCTCTCGTCTGAAATCCTGTATCTTCAAAAACACAAAGAGCCGCGCTCCCTCACACTCCTCCAGAAAACAGGTTTATTTTCCCATTTTACAATTACAGTCTAAATTACCCAAAGAGCCTCAGTGTAAGTGCAGCAAGGCAGAAAAACACAGCACTCTCATATCTCTGAAATGCAAAACAGAAAATGAGGGAGAGCAAGATACAACAGTATCTAATGCACGCACCCTGAGCTCTGCTTGGTATCACATTGATGCTTTCAACATATATATATATATAAGAACTGATGTTGCACAGAGACGACGACATGACCCGACTACAATAATAATAAAAAGAAAAGGGATCTGGAAATGCGAGATATCAAAGAATGTAAAAGGCTGGTTGTGTCGACATGAATCAAATCAAGTGTCGAGGATGAAAGTGAAACTGAGGGTTGAATTTCAAGAAGCACAAAGCGTCTCTCACGAGGATTTTCTCCTCACTTAACTTTTACCACCGTCATCGAGTCTGGACGTCTTTGTGTTTGAGTCTGATTCTCAGAACACACACATGTCGGCAGAGCCTCGTCAGCTTCCTGTGGTAACAAGAAGGAGAAGAAGAAGGAGGAGGAGGAGGAGGAGGAGGAGGAGGAGGAGGAGGAGGAGGAGGAGGAGGAGGAGGAGGAGGAAGAAGAAGAAGAAGAAGAAGAAGAAGAAGAAGAAGAAGAAGAAGAAGAAGAAGAAGAAGAAGAAGAAGAAGAAGAAGAAGAAGAAGAAGAAGAAGAAGAAGAAGAAGAAGAAGAAGAAGAAGAAGAAGGTCGGCCCCCGTTTCTGTTTCTCATGGACGTTTGTGAAATCCTGTCGAGTTAAACCCTCTGAAGTCGGGAGTTATGTTTTACTTCATCTCTCTGGAGCGCCGAGGGGCAGGGACGGGAATCAACTGGGTTTTATTGCTACTCTTACTGATACTACTCAGTGCATTTTCATTTAGTTAAAGGGATAGTTCAACATTTTGTCAAATTAGACCATTACCGTAATCCCTATAGTCATAGCAGTAGGTTCGTTACCTTTAATTGTCGGTGCAAGTTGTTTTTAGAACGGCGGAGCAGAGCCGTGAGCTGCTCAGAGCTACGCTACAGAGGCTTATTATGGGATTTCTTGGTTTCCCTCATCAAACTCATCAAATACACAATCCAACAACTCCACAACGCTCTGGTGGACAAGTTGTGACCTGCACATTCACCACACTATGAGATAATAACACAACGTTACCACACAGAGTTGTTTTAGAGGGACATTCAGAGACTGATGATGAAAAACTGTCCCTGAAGGCAACGTGCATCAGTGGTTTTGCATGAATTTACCTCTAAAACAACTGTGGTACCACCCAGTCAGGAACCGGTACCAGTTTAGTTCTGGTTCTTGTACCTATTACATCCCTTCTGAAGGGCAGTGATGTTGAAAACAGGGCGATGTGTCAAACAGAGAGTTCATTTACATCAAGATAGTTTCTCTGTTGCCTTGTATGATCTCAATCATGAAAAAATCAGCCATAAATTTAATAAACAATGTGTATATTACCATTTAGACCAATAAATAGACTTCATATGGAAGGAGAATGTTTATTCACTGCAGACAATAAAACCTGTACATGGTGTCTCTGCCTCACTGCAGACACAAACTGTTTTCATGCCATTTCTGTAAATAATGTAAATAACATATTTTGTATCATAGTTAGAGCCCTTATTATTAATCCCCAAGACCTCAAAGAACAGTTACATCATGTGTAAAAAGAGATTTATAATATTTTACTGTGTGTTTTCCAACAAATATGTGTAAAATGTATCTACCATTCTTTATTTTCCTCTCCTTTTCTGGTCACACAGCCTTTTCTACATTCATATGACACCACTACAGCCTGGATATTCTAAAAACCAAGGTTGTCCTCAAAAAAGGATGTCAATTATGTGATGGTGCATCACAGGGCTGAGGTTTTACAAGGATTAATCCACAAAGAGACCAGGCAAGAGAGATACAGTACAAAAGAGAACATGCCATCTCTGAAGGGTTAATGCGTTCATCACATTCCTGAAGCTGAACAGGAAACGAGTTCAGAGTCAAATGTTTAAAAGCAAAAAGGGAAAAATATACAGCACAAATAATTAACGTTCAATACAGGACGACGATCAATGGGAGATCTGTTTCTGCCCCTCTTGAGCCAAGATTTCAGAGGATAGAGACCACCTGATGGGGAAATTATGTCCCTTGATTAAATCCTAATCAGGCCAGAGTAATTAGAATAATATATGACTTGTGATTTTCAAGTGGAAAAAAAACAAGAACGTCGTAGCGATACAAAAACAAGCCACTCTGAACATATAGTTCCAGCTCATTTCCATCCATGCTCCAGTGTTTCCACATAAAGCTCAGCATGAGGAAAACATCTCATGTTCTTATGTTGAAAGAGGCGACACCTCTCGCACTCCTGCAGCCGCGGCTTTCATCTTCCATCCCACTCTGTCTCTTACGCTTCTCATGGAGGGGGGGGGGGGGGGGTGGGCTATCAGCAGCAGTAGTACCTGGATGTGTCTGTTTGAGTGGCCAAAAGTCCAAATGATAATAATAATAATAGTAACACATCTCATTCCCTCACCACGTCCAATGGAAAAAACCACGAGGTTAAAGGGATAATTCAACATTTTGGCAAATTGGCCCATCACCATAATCCCTATAGTCATAGCAGTAGGTTCGTTACCTTTAATTGTCAGTGCAAGATATTTTTAGAACAGCTTTGAGTTGTTTTCGAGGTAAATACAGAGACTGGTGATGAAAAACTGTCCCTGAAGGCAACGTGCATCAGTGGTTTTACATGAATTTCCCTCTAAAACAACTCTGTGTGGTAACGTTGTGTTATCATCTCATAGCGTGGTGAATGTGCAGGTCACAACTTGTCCACCAGAGCGTTGTGGAGTTGTTGGATTGTGTATTTGATGAGTTTGATGAGGGAAACCAAGAAATCCCATAATGAGCCTGCGTAGCGTAGCTCTGAGCAGCTCACAGCTCTGCTCCACCGTTCTAAAAATAGCTTGCACCGACAATTAAAGGTAACGAACCTACTGCTATGACTATAGGGATTATGGTGATGGGACAATTTGCCAAAATGTTGAACTATCCCTTTAAAGGTTGGGTTGAAGCTCCTGGAAAAACAGTTTGAGTTGGCTACATTTTGAAAATACATGTACGCATCACATTAATTGGTTGCAATCTGGGTGTGAAGAGAAGCATTTCAGTAAAGAAAATGCTAGAATAAGATCTTTACTATAAAAAAAAACGTAAAAAACCAAACAAACCGGATTGAAATGTTAAAATGAGACACCATGACTGAAACTACAATGGTGCGTCACCTTAAACTGTTGAATTGTGCGACGACGTTTCTCCTTTTTCCGTTGATGAAAGAAGGTCCGCCGTGTGCCATGCTGCAGAAGATAAGGTTAAGAACTTCCCGTGCCTCCTATATCTCATCATTTTAGAGAATTGGAGCAGCTCTTATCGCGGCGGCGGCGGCGGCGGCTGCTGCTCTGATCCTTCCAGGTCATTTCATTCTGTCTGAATCTCTCTAAGCAAAAAAAAAAGAGGGAACAGAGCCCAGGTCTCTGTCGTAGTTACAGTTATCAAGGCTGTCGCTTGGTTTCAGAGTTACACCTCTCTCTGTCAACACGCCTGCCAGCTCCGGTCTGCCGGGTCACTTCCCTGCCGCTCACCTGTTGAGAATAAAACACTGTATTTTATCCTCGCCTGCTCCTTTTGACTGCGTTTTCGGGTATAGCTTCTGATTTTCGGACACTGGTCGAGTCAAGTTCAATGAAAAAGAAAAAGAAAATAAAACCCTCAGACATACTGTATGATGTGTTTTGTCCTTTTGACACGGCGCGCCGAGGGCCCGTCCTGGTTGTTGCCCCGTGTCACGTCCTCAGGCTGCAGCCGTCACTGACTGAGCTCCGGTCCGTCCCATCGGAGAGACGCTGGAAGCTACGGTGAATTTAAACTACTAGGGGTGTGCATTGGCACTGTCCTCCCGATTCGATTCGATTACGATTCTCCGATGCATTGCGATGCATTGCAATGCATCAAAATTCTACTGCACACAACACGGCAAATTTTTCATCAGTCATGAGATATTGAACAACAGATTTTATCGACTGCTATGTTAGTATGATCACTCTATTGTATCTTTGACATAACATTGAATGGTACAGGATATTGCATATGGCATTTTCAAACCTGAAACTCAAAATCAATGTGACTGAAAGTCTATGGGGCTTTTATTTTGAAGGGCCAGATACAGGAAGTAGTGACACTTTTTTGTTGTTTTTTTTACACGGCACGGCAAGTTTTTTTTTTTGTCTAAAGCGCTGTAGCGGGTGCTGCTGCTGCCGCCGTGTCGCCTCCACAGCGAGTGTCACGGATCGCGCCGCTGCATCACAGACCCCCCAGTCTGAGCTCAGTCACTCACCCTCCTCCTCTAGCCTGGGCTACTGTATTTATAAGTGATAAACGGGCGTACTGCCTGTAGTAAACAGTAAAACCCGACCGGCTTGTTGAATCTCGGACCCAACACGGCCGGACTCATGAGCGTTAATTAATGAATTCTCAACCCGACCGCGGGTGCAGCAACACTGCTACTACTGCTGCCGCTTAGCAGCTACAGGCTGCGCATGTCGTTGCGCCGGAAATGCCCTCGGAGGTAATTGAAACTTCATAACTTTATTTGAGGCCAGAAAATAAACAGGGACATAATCGATTATGGAACGTAGCCGCATCGATGCTGAATCGCGCATGTCCCGCATTGCAATGCATCGCCGAATCGATTATTGTTGACACCCCTATAAACTACTGCTTTTTCCTTCTTCTCCTTCTTCTCTTCTTCTTCTCCTTCTTAACTTGAAGCTGCGATGGCTCCTCCGTGTCACAACCGTTTGTAACTGCAGAGATGAGATGGAGATGTGTCATGTTGCTTATGAAAAAGCTGCTTGTTCCCTGCTGGGTTTTAATTATGTCTCACTGTGCCTCAGGCTGCGATTTTAAAAGGGTTGCAGCATTTACGCCAAATGCATTATCTCCTGTGTAACCTCTGGTATCTAATGGGTTTGAACCTCCTTTTAGGATGGTGGGGGGGGGGGGGGCAGTTGGCTGGTGCCCTCATGCAGTGAAACAAGATGCCACCTGCTTCTTCCAATGTGGCTCAAACATTCAAAGTCAAAGGTCCAAAGTGAAGGTGTTGATGATGAACAGCGCTGGGTTTTCAGAATCATATCAATCTTCATTTGAAAGATCCAATGTCGATTCATAAAATCTTCATCAATCTTTTAATTTTTCCCATTTCCTGTTTGTGCACCAGATCTGCACGTTGTGTCCATTCACTGCAATGGGCCAATTTGCCCAAATGTGGAACTATCCCTTTAAAGATAACTGTTTTGGGTCAATTTTGCATGAAAACATGGACATTTTCAATAATGCACCATGTTTGACGGTTCCGTCTTTTGACATTTTGCAGCATTAGTTCCGTGAAAATCTCTCTAAATGGATCAAAATCAAAATGAAATAAATCAAATTGATTCAGTAAATCAGTCCCGATACCCAGTCCTAACGATAACCGTGTGAACGCAACAGCTCAGTAACATCTTGAAGGAAACCGATTTGGCATCCAGGAAAAAAAAAAAAAACGCTTCAAGTTGCCTTTGAGGTCTTGTGCAGATGTTGACGACTGTTTAAATACAACACAGAGACGTGTGAAGACACTCGGAGCTGTTAGATTGTTTACTCTCGTCAGGAGCCAAACATCTTCTGACGCCCAATCAAAGCAATACCACGCGCAATAATTTAACACGCCATCTGTGCAACATCCCTGGGAACGCTGCTATGCACGGGGAGGAGGAGGAGACTCCGCCCACCGTAGAACTTCACATCCAGGAACAACGACTCCAACCTGGATGGGCACGGAACGCCCTGACAGCCCCAAACACGGACAACATCAATCAAAGGAATGGACTTTTTGCGTCCTGCTGCAGCTGCATCGTGTTCAGTCACTTCAAAAATACAACATCCCTTTAAAATCACGCTGAAACTTCCAATTAAACTATTTTAATGTCTGCAAATCAAAAAAATCGGGGCTTGGTTTGGATGTCAGGCCTGAGAGTTGTGAAAGCCTGTCGGGCCGGGCGGGGGCTCCAGCACCCGGTGCCTGGACCGGCCTCGGGTCCAGGTTCGAGGCCTGTGCAGGGGCCTGTGCATGCACGGTCACTGCATCAGGATGAGCCACCCTGATTGTGTTTGTGTTCTCAGCAGGAAGTCAAACAGACCTCCAGTCGGTGGATCCTGCAGCCAGAAGGAGGTGGAGAGCGTGTCCTGTTTGTGGGGAACAGTTTCTTTTCTTTTTGCAGACGTCATGGTTCTGTTCAGCTGAGTTCAGTTGGGCTCTGGCTTCACCGGACCGTGACCTCCTGCCGGCTCTGGGGAGGATTTGCAGCTGCAGCCGGGATGAAGCTCAGCTCCTCCTCCGAGTCTGAAGCCACGAAAAAAAGTAAAAAAAAAAAAAAAAAGGTGCACCGCTCATTTCAGGTTCAGAGCGAGTTGTTTCTGTGTCCTGGGGTAAAAATGAGGCAGGAGTTTGACGGGGTGATTGGCGCCACGTCAGCAGGACTGTGGCCGCTGTTGTGAAGGAGGAAGCTGAGCTGGAAGGCAGAACTCAGCTCCATTTACGACCTTCGCCGATGGTCGGGTCGTGACTGGGGAAAATGAGAGGAGAATTCTTCCTGCTGCACAAGGTGTCTGGGATCACCCATCCAGATAAGGTAAAGGAGCTCTAACAGCCTCCGCTCCTCCTCCAGCGTCCAAAGGAGCCGGTTCAGGAAGTTCGGGGCCTCCTGGGTTTCCTTCAGCTGGAGGTTTTCCAGTCACGTCCAACCGGTTGAAGGCTCCTGGACGCTCCAAGGCCTCAAGGTTTTCCCTGGGAAGACGTGAAGGGGGGGAGAAACCCACTGCTGGGGGGGAGCGGACACATCAGGACTACTTTTCTTGGATAAAGTGTTGGATAAACGGCCAGACAGACGAGCGTAGCGGCACCGTTTAAAGGTGGGAAGCAGCAATTAGAAGCATCGATTTTAAGACTTAAAGTGGTGCAGATATAATTACACTGGTATGCAAAGGTTTGGGCAAATAATGTCTGTTAATGTGAACAGTTCATCAAGTGGAAGATGAAATGATCTCCAAAAGGCATCAAGTTAAACAATATCAGTGTATTATTTTAGTTTTCTACAGTTTCAGAGTGAAGAGTGTGGCCCAGATGTTTACTGAAGGCCCTTTTCCTTTTCTGTCAGTTTGAACATGGAAAATATAAAATACAAAATAGAAATTATATTGTTTAAAATGTAAAGTGAACTCCACAACGCTCTGGTGGACAAGTTGTGACCTGCTATGAGATAATAACATCGTTACCACACAGAGTTGTTTTAGCTTTATGTCTTTTTGCCTTCAGGAGATCATTTTTAGCCATTTTGGTGCATTTGTTATTATTTGGTCAGGTGCAAGCTATTTTTTGTGTAGAACGTTTGAGCAGAGCCGTGAGCTGCTCAGAGCTACGCTACGGAGGCTCATTCTGAGATTTCTTGGTTTCCCTCATCAAACTCATCACCTTAGTTTAGATCTTGTTGTTGAATTGAAAAGCCGTCTCCACTACTGTAGGTAATCCCAGATAAAATAAATAAAAGGAATAAAAACACGTCACGCTGCTGATTAGCTTCACTCGTTCACAGCTCTGTCTTCACCTTTTCTGTCAGCTAACAGTTCGTTGTTCGTCTCCGTTCTACGAACTCACGATAACATGAATAAACATGATTTGTAAAACAGGTTGTTAGCAGACGAAACAGGCGGCGTCTGTTCTTCACAGCCTCAGCGATCTGACAGCGACAACACCAACATCATCAACAACGTGTACAGTTTTCACTAAGAGAGAGAGAAACAGACTGGATTCAAGATTCTTCTCTGTTTCATTGTCGAACAAAGTGAAAACATCTGTCAGTGTTTTTGTCTTTTGAAGAACAGCGTGATGTTTGTGAAGCGTTAATTGTCAATTATCACTCCATACCTTTCTTATTTTGTACTTTTTACAGCGTTGTTAACTCCTCTGTCGACTAAAGAGAAGAGGATGAACAGATTGAAACTAATGGCTCCTAAAATACCCACAGTGCACTGCAACGTGACGTCCACCGGCCCCACACACACAAATACACTGGTGAGCGCATGCACACAGTTTTAAAAACCTGCTCAGTCCCCGTCGCCTCTGCACCTCGCAGCGTTTTTGTTTTTTGTTTTTTTATTTTTTTAGTCGTCAGCGTGGCGGCAGAAAAGGAAAACCCAGAGGTTTCCACGGGTTTCCAGCAACCAGCAGCGCTCCTGTGATGTAAATCAAACTCAGAAGGAAAAGACTAATTAATGGTAAACAAAGTTCCAGGCATCAAAATTAATGAAGATATTCACAAGTTGCCGGGTGACTGAGTCATCGGAGGCAGAACGGAGGGAATCGGCTCTGGGCAGAAAGAGAGAAAGAAAAAAAACAGACTTAATGAAAAAGAAAGAAATAAAATCCACACACAGGATTGAGGGAGAGAGAGAGAGAAAGAAATATACATCAGAGGAAACTGGAAAACAGGAGCGAAGTGGGAGTGAGCAGCGGGGGGAGGAGGAAGAGGAGGAAGAGGAGGAGGAGGAGGGAGATGGTGATTCAACATGAGAAGAAAGGAATCAAATGAGCAAAAAGGAGAGAGAGAAGGAAAGGTGATGGAGAGAGAAGAGAGGAAGAGAGATGGAGATAGAGAGAGAGAGAGGTATTTCGGGAGGTGTGAGGAGGAGAGAACAGATCATCCCGGGGGCTCCGTGTCTTTCCAGCCCTTTAATGTCTTTAATTAAAGCCAACAGTATTATCTCCGCGCTCCCTTGGAGTGCCATTAGCAAAGCAACACTCGGCTACACAGACGGCTAATAGAGGAGGGGAAGCCAGCGAGCGGGGGAAAATGCCTAATGATGGGAGAGAAGCTGAGAGAGATGGGGGGGGGGGGGTGCAGGGGTGGGAGGGGGAGCTGGAGGTCAGGGGAGTGGTGAAGGGTGAAGGAGGGACGGACGGACAGACACATGGGATGAGGTGGATGATGGAGCAAGAGGGCGGAGAGGAGGAAGAGGAGGAGGAGGAGGAGGAGGGGGGGGGGGTGGAGGAGTGGGGGGTCTGGGGGGGGGGGGGGGGTGGGGGGGGATTTGTGAGATCTCAACTTCAAAAGGCCAGAGCTTGGAGAGGAGACAGGCTGCCGTGGAGAAAGAATTACGGAGCTAAACGTGTGGGCTGACTGATACATGATCACATTACGCCGCCAGCTTGTTTAATCAATCTGACTTTAACCCCCCCCCCCTCCAAACCCCCCCCTTCAAACCCCCCGCTCCTTGTCCTCCGTCCCCTGGCCACAGGGAGGGACAGACCCTCCTCACATGCCCCTGTGACGGGAGGAGGAGGAGGAGGAGGAGGAGGAGGAAGGGGGGGGGGCAGTGTTTGTCTTTTTAACATCTACAGTAATGCAAAGAAATACATCAAAGTCTGTTAATGTGAACCATTAAAGGGATAGTTCAACATTTTGGCAAATTGTCCCATCACCATAATCCCTATAGTCATAGCAGTAGGTTCATTACCTTTAATTGACGGTAGAAGCTGTTTTTAGAACGGCGGAGCAGAGCCGTGAGCTGCTCAGAGCTACGCTATGGAGGCTCATTATGGGATTTCTTGGTTTCCCTCATCAAACTCATCAAATACACAATCCAACAACTCCACAACGCTCTGGTGGACAAGTTGTGACCTGCACATTCACCACGCTATGAGATAATAACACAACGTTACCACACAGAGTTGTTTTAGAGGGAAATACAGAGACTGTTGATGTAAAACTGTCTGGTTTTGTGAATGTGCAGGTCACAACTTGTCCACCAGAGCGTTTTGGAGAGGCCATGTTGGGTCTGAGCTTCGACACCAGCAGGTCAGACCGGGTCGTGCCTTCATTTTCAGCTTAGACGCAGCTCATATATCGAGGGCTTTGAGAACTTTTTGTACATTCACAAGAACTTTCAGACAATAGAAACAGACTTGGCTTCTAATGGAGACTCGGCTTTTATTTGCTCCTGGAGCCAGACCCGGTCCAGAACAGGAGACCGGAGTCTGTTTGAGAATTTACAATATGCATTACTGTATATCACATACAGCACACTTGTCAAACTCAAGGCCTGGGGGCCAGATCCGGCCCGCAATACACTTTTATGTGGCCCGCAAGAATATTCCATTATTCCATTATTAACGGCCTGCCAGTAATACTGCTCACACTACCCCCACTACAAATCCCATAATACATCACAACAGCTGCTGTGCGGTCATGACCAAGCAATAGATGGACAACAACACACAGGAGTCGTCTCCACTCTGCTCTCAGCTCAACGAACCCCCAAACATGAATGTGAACGTGAACTTCTCTCAAGTCGTTGTCAATACAGCACTTTACTAACGTTTGATGCTAAATTTAACCTGTGTTGACCTCACGATACGATACGCATCACGATACTTCAGTCACGATACGATACACATCACGATACGATGCGCATCACGATACTTCAGTCACGATACGATACGCATCACGATACGATACGCATCACGATACTTGAGTCACGATACGATATAATATTGCGATATTCAAATTTTGTGACATATTGCGATATTCTACATAGTTCACTGAAAAATGTAAAAGGGTACTGGGTTTACATCTGAGACACGATTTATTATTTTAAAAAATATTCAAATTTTGAATATTGATATCGTATCGCAATACTGTGTATCGCGATATATTGCCATATCGATATTTTTGCCCACCACTAAAATGGACGCATACAATTTTGTGCATAAATGAGTCCTTACATGCATCACATTTTCCCTTTTGTGTGGCAATGTTGTATGTATCGTCGCTGTTAAATAAACATTAAAATTAAAATAAAGAAAAATATACAGTATGTGTTTTGTTTGGATAAATTTTACAACCTTTTCTGAAATCCCAATAGTTTCCACCAGTTTGTTACATTCTCATTTTGCCTGAAGACACGGTTAATGATAAACAAAGTTATTTTAATTCTCATTCATTATATTCTTATTTCATTTTATTGTTATAAAATTTGTTCATATTCATCTTTCTGATTAAAAACAATGTCAGTTTTAATCTGTTTGCTGCAGGCCAAACAGTCAACACAGTTTGGCCAGCGACATACTTTGTGTTTTGAATTTTGGCCCCTTGTGTTTCTGATATTATACAGTATTGTGTATCTGTGAGCTCGTCTCTGTGTTCTTGACTGACGCTGAGCTGCGATGGTATTGTCTGTATCTCCTCAGCCATCTGCAGGTTCCTCTGTAGTTCCTGCTTGAACCTCTGCTCAAAGGAAAACTTCACAAAGCCGTTCTCTGGTTGTGTGGTTGTGTGGTTCTCTGGTTGTGGACCGCGATGCGAACAACATACGAGCTGCCTGCGCTTATTATTGGTTTGCAGAAAATATGACTTAATGCAGCGTGTATTGTTACACAGGATTACAGAGCATCTGCGGAGCGGTCCTGCTCGCTTGGCGTTGACAGGTTTTCAATATGGTGGACGCAAACAGATTGTGTACTGATAAGAAAATAATCATGTTTAACACATAAAATACCAAAAAAAATAAAAATAAAGTTATTGATTTTGCCTCAGATATGTTGTGTATTCTGCACATGGAGAAGCAGATAAACGTCTGCAGGTGTCTGAGGAACGATTTGTGTTTGTGTGCAAATAAATATTCAGTCGTTTTCCCACATTTTCTCATGAGTACCTTTAGGAAGAATCTGAATATATTATATTTGCTTTTGTCAGCATTTGAGTTTCTGAATATCATCACGGTCTTTTCATTCCTTCTCCTTCTCATTCTTATTTACTCCCTCAGTCCCGCTCCAATTCCACATGAACCCTCCTCCTCCTCCTCCTCCTCCTCCTCCTCCTCCTTTCTCTGTCAAACTTAATTGTTTTCTGCATTTTTTTTTGTTTTTCCCTTCGTGTCGTCTGATTGAATCATGACTTCTCATCGCCGTCGCCATCATCGCTGCTGCTGCTGCTGCTGTGAGGCTGTAACCGGGTACAAGGTGCCAGGGATAAGGATGGCAAGCCAGAGGGGTGTCTTCCTCATTCCTACACACACACACACACACACACACCTTCCGCAGACTCACACACGGCGTTGTGTTACAGTGTGTCAGGAAATGAAAGTGGACTTGCTCCTCCATTTACTCTCTGACCCGGGAACCTGTTTTGATTAACGTCGACAATGTGATACAGAGCTCTGCAAAACAATACCGCACACACGCACACACACAATCACACACAGACACACACTTGTGCACATACCTCCACCCCCTCCCTTCACCCCCTCCCACTTTAATCTGTTCTCCAAATGTTGTTTCTTTCCCTGCGGTGCTGAGCCGGTTTTTCTATTTATGGAGGGGTGTTGAGCTGATGTGAGATGATCGGAAAGTGCCTCACTCCCATTGTGATTCTCCTTGAGGTGTGTGCATGTGTGTACATGTGTGTGTCAGTGTGTGTGTGTGTGTGTGTGCAGATGTCGGCTCGCATATGAGTTGGCTCGCGGGAATGTGTTTGTGTGAGTGTGGACGCGCAAACGTGCTTCCTTTCAGGTCTGTCAAGGTGTTTTCGCATCCTTGTGAATGTGTGTGTCACAGTGTGAGTGTGTGTGTGTACATGTGTGTGTGTGTGTGTGTGTGTAGTTGCACGGGGGATGATGGGGTTCTAAACAGGAGCCTCTTAGAGCAGATGTGCCTTCAATTAGGACTAAATGGAGATGCAGGGCGGCAGCAGCAGCCTGACTAATCAACGCCTTCAAGTGCACAACTTCCCCGACAAAGAGGTGTGCGTGCACGTGTGTGTGTGTCTGTGTGCATGTGTGTGCATGCATGACACAGCTGGAGGGAGTTTGGGACTGAATGCCCAACACTTCCAGGACGACGCGGAGGAGACGGTGCGTTGTGCGTTCAGGGTCGGTTCGACTGCTGGACTCGCTCGCTCCCACCAGCTGCACCAGACTCTGATTGCTGCTTTGTGGAATTTAAAAAAGAAAAAGGTTTGCACGGTCTCGTTTTACCGATTCATCCTCAGATACGCCGTAATCAGCAACCGCCGAACACATTTCTACCATCCAGCCAGATGTTTTTAGGAAGATTGTTTAGCTGGACACGATTTCCAGTCTGTTTCGGAGCCGCGCTGCTCTGGGTTTGTTTTTTAGAGTCGGGCCAAAATTCAGCTTCGTCGGGTGTCGTTTGTTGTGCAGTCGGTGGACGGTCGGATGCTTCCTCCTCCTCCTCCTCCTCCTCCTCCTCTTTTTTTTGTGGAGGTTTCAAGGCAGCAGCTTCTTCTGCCTTGTTAGCATAGTCACTGAACAAACCTGCCCCAGAGCTTTTAAACTGAATATTTGTTGACAATAAGAACCAGATAAAGCTGGAGAATGTGTTTAGTTTTTATTCCTCTATAAGAGCTGCTGCTGCTTTCTGGCTCCCAGTTTATCTTTATGTATATTTATTATCCGTGTGTAGGTACTATATTGTTGTCTTGCGGCTTTTGATGATTGTTTTTATTTATTTCTAATGGCTGCAGTACGGGTGGTTAACCCAAGATAAATGTCCCACCTGGTGGTACAATAAAGTTTATTTGGAGAAAATAGAAAAATGTGAGTGCTGCTGTGGGTCAGAGTAAAAACAACAAGCCACTCAGTTGCTCTTCGAGGACAAAAGGATGGATAGAAAGATCAAAAACCCTTTTATTCTCAGGGATAATCAACACATTACGTCTTCATCAGGATACTGTATGTGATTACACAGCTGTTTTAAATCATGTAGAATCATGTGATTGAGTCGTGTGACCCAGTCAGCAAGAAAGAGCAAAAACATAAAACACTATAATATATAGACATCAGTAACATCATTGTGATGCTGCATTGTGCCTGACGATCAGACCGTTACAGTGCAAGACAGAAATCCTGAGCTTTGGTTTCATATCGCAGTGTGAGACGGGATTTTACAACAACATTTCTAAAAACTCTGTGTGGTAACGTTGTGTTATTATCTCATAGCGTGGTGAATGTGCAGGTCACAACTTGTCCACCAGAGCGTTGTGGAGTTGTTGGATTGTGTATTTGATGGGTTTGATGAGGGAAACCAAGAAATCCCATAATGAGCCTCCATAGCGTAGCTCTGAGCAGCTCACGGCTCTGCTCCACCGTTCTAAAAATGGCTTGCACCGACAATTAAAGGTAACGAATCTACTGCTGTGACTATAGGGATTATGGTGATGGGCCAATTTGACAAAAATGTTGAACTATCCCTTTAAACTTGTAAATGAATGCTGCTCTGCTTCCGACTCTTTCTTTCTGTTCTGACTCTTTTTAAATGGTAACAACAGAATCATTGGAAGGATTTTCATCTTTGCTGAGTCTCCAGTTCAGCAGATGAAGAATTTACAGTATATAGGCTACCATATATTTATATATACAATATAGAGCATATTTGCATTTAGAGTTAGCCAGCCAACATTTCTGTAATGTCAGAGATCCATCTGATCATCAAGCTCGAGGGAGGGAGTTCAGATATTCTTAAATAAACTAGATCAAAATCAAACTTATATAAATAGGGGAGAGTGAGGTAATGTGAGACACTTTTTACATTTGCTCCCCTCTAAGTGAGATGAAATGATATATCAGTAAAATTTACACATTTCCCATTAATTCAGGATGTTCCCTCGCAATGGAAATTGTCAGAATGTATTCAGGACGAAGGGAAGTGAAAATATGATTGTTTTAAAAAAAGTGGTCTTGTGTCTCACTTTACCCCAGCACTGGTGTAAACTGAGACAAACCCGAAAAATCAATGGGGTAAAGTGAACCAGCTGGGGGTAAAGTGATCCACTTACTTTTTCCACTCTGAAACTACCATAACAATAGATATTGTAACAGTTACAATCCTGACAGCTCGCTTGACAACCACACATTCCAGAACTAATGTCGGACTTGTAACAGAATAATGGGAATTGGTCAATTAAGCACATATTTTCTAAGCACTTCAAAGTAACTCTGAACAAAATTGTTAGGACCTATTAGGTTTGTTTAGTGGTATGTTCTGTTCTGTCTTGTCTCTTGTTTATCTCCTGTTTTATTTTTGATGAGCTGTCTATGTCATATCCCCCTTCCTGTCGAGTTTCTGTCATTGTCTCCCCACCCCTCGTGTTCCTAAGTTGTGCTCTCCCTCCCTTCTTTGCCAGGTCACCTCATCTGTTTCAGTGAATGTATCCAGCATTTCTTTGTGTATTCTGTGACCTTGACCCAGTTTCAGTTATCTTAGTGATTTTGATGACTTCTCTACAATGTTAATGACATTAAAAAATTAAACATACATAATGTAATATTACATTAGAATATGTTCAGGACTAAACTTAACTGGGATCATCCCTATGTTCCCCGGGTCCTATGTTCCCCAGGTCCTATGTTCCCCACTTTGTATGGGACAGGGGAACATAGAACCCTTATTCTAAAAAAAGGTCCTATGTTCCCCGCTTTTCCCCAAAAAGGTCCTATGTTCCCCTTTGTGTCCAGACTCATAGAACCCTATTTTAGAAAAAGGATCCTATGTTCCCCGCTATTCCCCAAAAGGACCAGGGAAACATGTAATTTTTGGTCCCATACCTGGAAGTGGAGTCGTGACTTGCCATATTTTAGTCTATTTTTGAGTGAGAAGTTGAGTTGTGACTTTGAGTGAGAAGTGTAATTGCCCCATTGGTTAAGTTTAGGCAATGAAGAAGGGAGTTGGTTAAGTTCAGTAAAAAGACTAGGTAGAGGCTAGACAAGACAGATAGATAGAGTCCATCCATCAACAACAGCGGGGAACATAGGACCCTTTTTTTGAAAAAGGTCCTATGTTCCCCACTGCTACTGGGGAACATAGGACCTTTTTTCAGAAAAAGGGTTCTATGTTCCCCAGTATGTATTGCGACCGGGGAACATAGGACCCTTTTTGGTAAAAACGGGGAACATAGGACCCATTTTCAAAAAGAGGGTCCCTTCCTGGGAACATAGGACCTGGGGAACATAGGTACGCTCCCAATTTAACTTGTGCTTCATGGTGGGGAGACACTGTCTCACTTTACCCCACAGCATTTGTCTCATTTTACCCCACCCCCACCATTTTAGGAAAAACAACCTCTCTTAGCAATTCAGGCTAATCTTCAGCTTGCATCATCACATGGTTTCATATGTTGGTAGTTCATCAACATGTGTGATATAAGTTTTTCTTCCTAAATTAATTTGCTTTGGCACAACAGTTGATTAAGTTGAGCGCATATTTTTTTACTTTTAACTGCAAAAACTATATTTTTGTGAAAAAAACATGCTTACCACAGCACCATGAGGTCCTTTCCTTCATGACCATGGGGAAATGGGAGGGGCTTGAAAACATAATGGTCACATGACCACAAATGTGTACCATTGGCTAGATACATGGGGTGTCTCACATTATACGGTGTCTCACTTTACCTCACTCTCCCCTATATATATATCATATATATCGCTGCCTGCCACCCAACCCTCACTGTACGAACATCAAACCACCAAACTCTCCGTCATTAGACCTGATCCCCTCATTAGGAACAGTTGCATAAGACGTCGGTGTTTGTTGTTTTTAAGCAAACAATGTCAAATAGAAGTCAATTACACTTTGAAGACAGATAACTGTGAAGTCTAATCCGCTCTCTGTGTCTTACATCACTTTGTTTTAACTCCAGTTACATCACTGTGAAGAAGTAGCTGCACACACACGTCTTTAAAGCCTTTAAAAGACTCTGCATTAGTAACTCCAACATGATGCACGCTGGTCATTGATTCCAGCCAGCAATCTGCACTGTGTAATTATCCTCTAGGTTGGAGGGAGGGGGGGCAGGAGGGGGGGGGCGTTGTGTAATCTGTAATCAAACAGCCTCCCACAGGTAAGAAACACTGGCGCCTCAACACCTCAAGTGGCCTCTTGTGGCAGAGACGCCTGTTGTGTTGAGGCTTGAGATGTTTTTCTCTGCAAAAGCTGCTGCATCTTAAAACATGAATTTACTTTTTTTATTTATGTTCTTTATTTTTTGTTTACTTGCTCTTGCATTATCTTTTCTCCTCGACTCTCTTTTAAACAGAAAAAAAACACATATTTTTCTTTTGGCAGCAGTGGGTAATACGAGATTCCTGCAGGGACCATCTGAGTTTCCCTCTAATCTAAACAGCGTTACGGGCCGTCTCTGCCACAAGGTGTGTGTATGAATGTGTATGCGTGTGTGTGTGTGTGTGTGTGTGTTGAGGTCTTTTATAAATGAAAATGTCAAAAAATGGAGGCGAAGCATCAGATGCAGATATGGGCAGGATCTCATTCCGCTTGACATTTGCTACGGCGTGTTAGCCACAGAAAGTCTCTGATATCTTCATTCTGCACCGGGTCAAACTTCCAGGGTCTGTAAGTGAAAAAAAAAGAAAAAAAAAAAAGAAGACCTCCTTCAGTTAATACTAATGCTGTCCCGAGAGGGGATTAGGAGAAAAATAGCTTGGGTGGGAGAGATATACGGTAGTGTACGTGCATGGTGGAGGAAAAGCTGCAGGTGTTTAATTTAACATGAGAAGAGGCATGAAATGCTCCGGTGTAATGTGTTTGTGTGACTGTATCTGGAGCTTTGACAGCAGCTGCAGCTTGTTCCTTACACCTGCATGTACTAAAAAGGTAGCGCTGCAGTATAAAGCAATTAAAACGGTCCTGTACTGCGTTCAGAGAGAACTCTACTGAGGTTATTACAGCCAAGAACCAGATAACGTGTCCTTTTTATTTATACTTTCCTCTGTCTGTTGTCAACGAGCAGCTTCTCTAACCCTCCTCTCCTCCATGTGCGTTTGTTTTTCCCAACAAAGCCGGTGAGAAATCAATCCATGGAGCGGTGGATAAGGTTATTTATCATCTACCGTGTTGCTGCTGCAGAGACGAGAGCTGGGGCAGCGGGCTGCGGGTCGGAGGCTCTGATCCTACAAGGCTGGTTTTCAGCCAAGAGACGCCAGGTCAGGGTCAGGGGGGGTCCAAACTTTTTACAAAGAGAGCCAGATTTGGTGAAGTGGAAATGTGTGGGGGCCAACCATGCAGCCTGATAACCCTTCAACCATTAACATTAAATGCAAATTAACTATTTAATACTTTTTTTTAAATTGCAAATGGCATTCTTTTCATTTCTTCACATAGAACATGAACAAATCTAAACAAGGTTGTACCAAAATCACTCTGCTTTTGACACTAACCTCTGACCTGGATGATGTCACCACATAAAATGAAATAATCATTCCGTGGAACCCTTTTTAAACTATCCAGAGCTAATCCAGGGAAGAAGAAAACTTTCCGGAAAGCTTAAACATATCTACTGTAGGTTAAGGTAAAACATTGCATATTGGGCAGTGTTTAGCTCAGTTGGTAGAGCACATCCAGATCATTAGTCAACCTAGAGGAGCAGGATGTTGATCCATGCCACCACGGGCTGCAGCACTAGTGTATCATCACAAAATATTGGCGAAATGAACGGTTTTGCGATAATGTGTTATTTAGAGGCTGCACGGCCCTGTTCTGCATGTCATTCCCCCCGATCTCTGCCTCCCATTTCCTTATCACAACATTAAATGTTAACCTTTATCTAAATAAATGGCATTCTTTTCATTTCTTCTCACAGAATATGAACAAATCTAAACAATGATCATATGTGAAGACCAGAGAAAAACTTTCCGGAAAGCTTAAACATATCTGGGTTCATTTGAAACATTGCATATTATATTATATATTAGCCTATATTTTAGAAATGGTCTGGAAAGGGTCAAAGGTCGTGCAGCCACAGGTCTGCTGCCATCTTCTGGTGAAATAAAATAGATTTTTTATTGTACGCGTTTTGTTTTGTTTTTTATACAGGCCACAACTGGCCCTTGAACCGGACTTTGGAAAAGGCAAAGAGCCTCCATTCTGATTTAATGACAGACCCTGGAGCTGGGAGCAGGCCACATGGGAGGAGTTATTTCCAGCAACTTCCTTTTAAATCAATATGTATCAAAGTTAGGATGATGCCCTTATTTTGGAAAAGTATAGAAAAGTATCGTCATACGTATTGGTATCGGTACCAGTAACCAAAATGTTTGTTATCGAGTAATTCCTTCACATTCTGGTCCAGCGATGCCTCCCGTCAAGTTCAGTAAATTATAACCGTGCAGGTGACATTGTTTTAAATACTGTTGGTTTCATGAATGCAGCGCGTCAGAGAGGACCGTTTAAAAACAGCCCACCACTGCGAGACGGCACAATCATTTTCCTATTTCGAACCTGTCGCTGCAGCGTCCTGATAATTTGATAATTCACATAAATTCTGCATCACACTGAGCCGGTGAACGAGCAAACACAAGAACATCCGGCGCAAAGAAATAAAAGGTGAACTCCTCCTGTTGTTGCCGAGGACGCAGAGGACAGCAGAGAGTTCAGTCAGGGTACACGGCTCTGGATTCTTTATTTTTTTATTATTTTACCCCGTTGGAAGTCGCAGCCCACTTATAATACAAAAAGCCTCTTTAGGCAGAGCTTCTGTGGCACCTCAGTCCCCGCGCTTTCATCTCTCAACACTTGGCTGCTGGCTGCAAAAAAAAAAAAAGTGAGAGATAGGGAGTAAGAGGAGCGCTGATGGGCTTCAGCTGCTGTTTGTTGTCTCATTAGGCTGCAGCTTGTGTCTCTGTCGCCGTGGCACCGCCGAGAAAAAAACAAAAAAAAACAGACTCCCTATCACGATTCATAGTTGCTCCTCTCTTATCAAAATTGTGATAAGTGCATTTTGTACTGTCCTACAGACCATAACATCGCTGCCGCTGAAGAGGAGAACAAACAAACAACACATGAAAAAATATAAAGACAAAGATTTGTTTTCATACCCATCATTAGGTTTGCATTTTGTACTGAATTTCAACAAAACTTTAAAATGATGCAAAAAAAGAAAAAAACCCAACAGTTTGTGTGAGTGAGGTGGAGGAGAAGCTGGAACGCTATAAAAGCTACAGTTCTATGAAGACTGACAGAAAACTGAATTTTCAAATAGGCCTTGAAGTCGTGGCGGCTGCACCTGCTTCTCCTACAGTCGACATTCACACACTATTACCTGCCTCCTCCTCTTCCTCCTCCTCCTCTTCCTCCTCCTCCTCCTCCGTCAGAAAGACCCCGAAATAACAAATTAAAAAGTGCCGCCGGGGCTGCGAGGCGAGGCAACAAGCTCCTCGCCCCTCGTTTTAAAGCTCGGAGCCACCGCCGAAGCTCAAACAAACACACATGAAGACACTGAATCAAATTTACTGTATTCAACGAGTCTGGAGTCGCCTCCTCCTCCTCTCGACAGCTGACACTTCACCAAAATCCTAAATCTCCTATAGATGGTCCATGAAGCTGGAGAAGCTGCAGTGAAAAACACCAGCAGCAGCAGCGTGACGGGTGAAGCAGCTCTGGAATTGATCTAGTCTTCTATTAGAGCTCGGTAATACATCAGTTTTATTGAGTTGTTACTATTTATGTTGTTTGAAAATGAAAATTAATTACAGCTCGGAGCCTCCATCATCCTCCTCCTCCTCCTCCTCCTCCTCCCTGAGCCGCCATAAGTTACCACAGTAACACAAGAGATGAAACATTGTCAACAGGAGCGTATTACCTGCAGCGAGGACATCGGCGGTCGAGCAGTTCGTCAGGTTTAGAGCGTCCGGTCTGGATCAAGACAACAAGTCTAAAGCAACACGACTCATTAAAGCAGATATCAGTGGAATGTTTTTGTTAATATAAGTCCTAAATAGTCCTATTTTCCGTCAGCAATCACTTACATGGAGTGTTTCAGCCGTAACACGAGTCTCTCCGTCACTCTGCTCTGCTGCAACCCGAGGAGAAAACTTTCCTTGTGGGATACAAGTGTTATCCAATGAGGAGAGAACATCAAGGGCTGTTAGCCAAGGGATGCACGTTATCCAATGTGGTGACGCTCCATTTATTGATGCCTGACGAGGGCGGGGGCTGCTAACAAATGTGCTGTCAAGGAAACTCCTAACTCTTTTTCCTTCCTGTGAAATACCAGTTCGATCTTATGTTCCATGGTGTTAGAAGGACGTTAGGGAAAGGCAACAGGACGGTAAAAACACGAATGGAACGAAAAGGTAAGTGAAAGCTGTAACTAGGTTTCAAAAGCCTGCCTTGAACGCAGCATTAGCGAAAACGGCCGAACCGCTGATATCTGCTTTAACCGTAGTTTCCGGACTTGGGTCAAAAAGGAACACAAAACGTAACCTGAATCAACAGTTCAGACGAAGGAAGGAAGGTAACCCGTAACATCATACATGTTATGTAAAATCCAGTCGATTTATTGATGTTTCGAAAGAAGGAAACAAGGAACTGTCACAGTCCCTCCTCTTTCTGTGTAAATACCTCATGTTATGTTCCATGGTGTTAGAAGGACGAAGGGAAAGATGGGAGGACAGAGTGAAGGGAAAAAGGAAGGAAGGATAGAAGGAGGGATGGAACAGATTGGGTCAATTGGGACAAAAAGGAAGGAAGAAGTAAGGACGAAGAGAAGGAAGGAAGGAAGTTAATAAGGACAAAGGGAAAGATGGGAGGAAAGAAGGAAGGGAAAAGGGAAGGAAAGATAGATGGAGGGAGGGAACAGATTGGGTCAATTAACTCAAAAAGAAGAAAGAAGTAAGGACGAAGGTAAGGAAGGAAGGAAGGAAGGAAGGAAGGAAGGAAGGAAGGGGAAAAGGATTGTGGAAAGAAGGAAAGGAAAAAGGAAGGAAAGAAAGCTGAAGTGAGGGAACAGATTTGTTCAAGGAAGGAAGGAAGGAAGGAAGAGAAAAGGAAAGAAAGATGGAGGGTCAATTGGATCAAAAGAGGAAGGAAGGAGTAAGGATGACGGGAAGGAAGGAGGAAAGAAAGGAAGGAAGGAAGGAAGGAAGGAAGGAAGGAAGGAAGGAGGAAGGGAACAGAAGGAGGTTAAATTCCCTCCCTGTGCTTTTCACCAGCTCTGATGAGAAGCAGCATTGATCACCGTGGCGACGGCGCTTCCTCTCTGGTTACTGTAACCATTTCAGAAGACGATTCAGGTCTTACAGTAACTGCACTCCTCCAATACCACACTCTGCCATCCCATAATTACCACTCCTCCAGCAGTAAGCAGATCCACGCCGCCGTGCTTCATAATCAGTTCTACGCCATAAAAGATGTGCGGTAACAGAAACGTGGCAGTCGGACAGCGGCGCGGCCGAGGACCCGGGGTTATCGATCTCCTCTCTCTCCGCCGCTTGCCGCTCGCCGCTCGCCGCTCGCCGCTCGCCGCTCGCCGCTCGCCGCTCGCCGCTCGCCGCTCGCCGCAGCTTGTAAACAGGTGTCTTCTTCTTCTGCACTGCTATTCCACGCTCTGTTGGGAATGCAGGGGAAGAGTAATGCGAGGAGACGTTTCAAGGTCACCGGCTCCCTCGGTGCGTCTCACCCCCTCCTCCCCCCCCCCCCGCCCCCTCCTGCCCCCCCGTGGCTCGCCATCCCAGCTGTTGAGGCCGGGCTGCGTCGCGGCCAGGTGTGCATCGCGGATGCTAAGTAGCTGTGAAACGAGCCGTGGCTGATCAGGAAAAAAACCTGTGCAGCCTTGAGTAACTTCTCCCAGGTGGACCAAGTGTTAAAGGTGCATTTTAAAAACATCAATGCATCATTGTCACAGTAATTATAAACACGTGGGATAATTACCATCGACAAATGAGACCAGCGGGGACGCCTGACTGACTGCAGCTCACACCGCCATCTTAGAATTAGTACTACATGTACAAAAGAAAGAACAAAGTTTAACTCGGCTATTTAAATTATAAACCAAGTTATGGCGAGAACAGGTTATTGAAATATCCATAACTGAGTGACTGAGTGATGAAGTTCCACTATTTGTACTAACATACGTATATCTCCTGGACCGGACCGGACCGGACCGGGTCTGGTCTGATCTGGCTGCAGGTTGGAGTAAATAAAAGAGAAACAAGAGAAACATACAACAAATTTTGTTGTAACAAGCAGAGAAGAAAATAACACTTCTCTTCCAATTCATTGCATTTTGCCTAATCGTTGTGTTGTTTTGTTGTGGTAGAAGGATCGGCATCGGTACTCGGTATCAGCAAGTACTCAGATCCAGGTATCGGTATCGTGGTATCGTGCATCCCAAAGTTTCAGGTTAGAAACCCTTCCTCAGACTTCTAACCCGAGACGTTACACTCCCTTATTGGTGAGAATAAATTATTGCTGTTTTCTCATCATTTACTTGTCGGGCGCTCAGCGTATAGACTTAGGGATGTGCATACTTTTTCTATTTTTTCATCTATTTCTAATGTACAAAAACCTCTCAAAGCCCACGATCGGCCGTTTGAGCACTTTCTAAGCTGCTTCATTCATGCATGAGTTCTCAACAGGCCTGAAAATTAAAACACTGGATGCGCTGGTTGATAAGTCCAGTTGTTTTTTGAATACCACGGCTTATTGAAAGCTGTAACTATCATAACTCTGCAGCTACGGGTGATGACATCAGCCCAGTCATCCTATAACATAGTAAACAACACTGTAAACAACTATATTACCACCGAGAAAAATGACCATTTTGTAACTGAACGATAACAACATGGCTTATCGTAAAATAAAAATAATAAATGTTATGCAACAATGAGGCGATGAGTTCATGGTCAGGTCCCTCTATGAGCCAACCTCCATGTCTGTTCCATCTCCAGCTGCGTTGCTCATCTGCTCACCTTGTTTGCAGGGACTCCAGTCGTCTATACTGCACTGCTTTCCATTGACCTTCTCTACAATAAAATGATTCATACATCCCTGCACTGTGTAGTTTACACCCTTATCATGGGGTTCATCACTAAGTGGTCAGAGAATCAGTCGATTGTTTCCATGTTCGCTGCTAAATGGACAGACTTTTCTGTGGCATTTCGCATCCGTTTTGTCCTTCTTTTTTTTTTTTTGAAGCACCGACACCTACAGCTCTAGTGAGGGTTTTTTTTTTTTTGGACAAACTTTATCTGCTTTCCACGGTGAAGAGTCTCCATTAACGTCCCTGGAGTAGGACTCCCACCCCTCTCTGCACCCACTCTGCTCAGCGAGCGGGGTAAAACGCGGCTGAGCCATCTTTAATACCATCACACAACAGCGTGGTTAGAAAATAAGAGCCGTCTCAGAAGCGGCTGTGTTTCATACTTGTTCTGTTCTCTGGCAACGGAAACACAGGGAGAAAAAAGCTGTATTTATAGTAATTGAACGGGCGGATTTACAGGAAAATCACTTGCATTGTGAGCAGCACGGAGAAGAGGCCACCGCAGGTTAGATGTAAACACAACGCAGCTGTTTACAACTGTTCACCATACGTGATGCAGGCAGCCACTACAGCAGTTTGTGACCTCGTCTTATTCATAACAGATCTACAGTATAAATGATTCAAAAAATACTTCCTACTTAATAATGAAAGCCCCATCCCATAATGCCACAACCCACGACGCCATCTTCAATCTTTAGCTTTGTCTCACTAATAGTCCAAAATCTAAAGATGTGCAGCAGCAGCAGCAAATTATTATAAGAGAAGGAAGGAAGAAAGGATGAAGGGAAGGAAGGATGGAAGGAAGGAAGGAAGGAAGGACAGACAATGAGAAAGATGGGAGGAAAGAAGGAAGGGAAAAAGGAAGGTAAGATAGAAGGAGGGAGGGAACAGATTGGGTTGATTGGATCAAAAAGGAAGGAAGGAGTAAGGATGGAAGGAAGGAAGGAAGGAAGGAAGGAAGGAAGGAAGGAAGATTGATTGGATCAAAAAGGAAGGAGGAAGTAAGGATGGAAGGAAGGAAGGAAGGAAGGAAGGAAGGAAGGAAGGAAGGAAGGAAGGAAGGGAATAAGGATTGTGGAAAGAAGGAAGGGGAAAAGGAAAGAAAGATGAAGGGAGGGAACAGATCTGGTCAACTGGATCACAAGAGGAAGGAAGGAAGGAAGGAAGGAAGGAAGGAAGGAAGGAAGGAAGGAAGGAAGGAAGGAAGGAAGGAAGGAAGGCACTAACAGGATGGTTAAACTGCAAATATTGTTTATTTATCTGTGTTATTAGATGATGGATGATGAAAGAACAGAACAAGGAAAGGTTTATTTCCTTGCAGAAGCCTTTATGCTTTGTGTCATTTACTGAATGTCTTCTGAAATCCAACAGGAAGCCCAGGCTGTTAATTATATTGCTGGATTCTGGATTAAATTTACTGCTATATCATTTGTTTTGTTTGTCAGCTTTGTTGTTCTTTGTCTTGTTTAGTTTCTCGCTGCAGCTTCTTTAAGCGAACCGTCCTCTCACTTATCACTACAACTGGTGTTTTTCTCTCTCTCTCTCAGTAACAACGGCAGACTGCAGGCTGCACGGAGACGTGTACAGTAGTATGTGAAACCAGTATCTATAATTAATACTCCCTGAAGAAGAAAAGCAGAGCAGGGATGCACTTCATTAAGTGCTCTGCCTTTGTTAAGCGGAGCGTTAATAAACCGCGGCGGCGGCGGCGAGCGGCGGCCGGTGTCGTTGCAGAGAGGGAACCAGCCGTGTTGATCTCACCTCGTCTCCAGCGTTCTGTCAGTCACACACAGGTGTCAGATAAAAGCCTCTTCTTCTCTTATCACATCTTCTTCTTCTTCTTCTGCCTTTGTGTGGGAAGAGGAAACAGAAGGTGGCGCGTCAGTGTCATCGCCGACTGAACATAAACAAAAACATATTTTAATATTCATTAATCCTGCACCACAGGATGTTAAGCAGGGGTCAGAGCATTTCATTTGATTTTTCCTTTTTTTATCTATATTCTTTCTGTCAAAACAAAAGCAGCCTGTCTTCCAACAATCCACAGCATCACACTGAGACAAATCCAGAGCAACAACTCCACCAGCCTTTCATCATTAGAGACAATAACATTTAGGATCAAGGGATAAAAAGGAGGCTTCGTTCAGATAATAAATAAAAAATTAGGTAACATTTATTTGACACCAATCTCTATAACACATTATAACCATAGTTAAACACTCATAAATGATCATAATGCTTTATAACAATAATCATAACACACTATAAAGTACTGTATCATTACTTATTGGTCAGGTATTATAATAGGTTATAATTGTTATTAACTGGCTGACAATGACCACATCGATAATGCATTCTAAGTATAGTTATAATGTGTTATAATTGTCTTATAGACGTGTATAACTATCATTATAAACACTCATAAACTATCATAAGGCTTTATAACAATAAGCAACACCTTATATTATAATAGTTATAATTCCCTATAATGTATACGTGTTATGATTATTGTTATAAAGCCTTATGATAATGATAGTTGTACACATTTAGCCAGTTATAACACATTATAACTATATTTATAATGCATTATTGATGTGGTCATTGTCAGTGAGTTACTAACAATTATAACATATTATAATACCTGACCTTATAAGTCATGATAAAATGCTTTATAGTGTGTTATGATTATTGTTATAAAGCATTATGATCATTTATGAGTGTTTATAACTATAGTTATACAGTGCTATAACTGCATTATGACTCATTATACAGTAAGTATGGTTATAATGCGTCAAAGGGACAGGCGTCAAATAAAGTTAAAATAACCATTTGCTGCAGTTACGAGCTGCAAGGCCTCAGACCTGTTTGCTGTATCTGTGAATGTGTGTCCAGAGACAATATACAAAACATGTTGCCACCGTTAGGGCAATTTGATTTGTTGTGTTCTCTCCGCCATATGTGATGCTACAAAAGAGAGGAGAAGCTCATTTTCTCCGGTTCATTTGCCAACCGCAGCAAACTGACGACTTGGCCAATGAAACGAATTCGACACTTCAACATATTGTGTCCATTTGGCACCGAGAGTTTTTGATCCAGGGCCAGTATTGTATTGTATTGTAGGTAAATTGAACAGATGTGTTGTTGTTGTTGTTGTTTGTTTTTTGATGGTGGCATGGTACAAATTGAAACGGCGATGTGAAACCGTGGAGAGGATTTCTGTCGAAGCGTTACCGACAGGTTCAGGACTTGGCAAGGGCAGTCCTTCTGCACGGATTGGAAATATACCGTAGGATTGGTTGTACTTGTATTTCATAATCACCAATCAGCTCCAAAAGCTTGAACTAAACACATGAAAGACTGTGTTCATTGTTGCACTGAAGGCGTCCCTGGAGGAAGTGCGATGTGCAGAGCGCTGACCCGAGTTAAATGGAAAAAAGAAGCCATGCTTAACGGGAACAAGGAGCTGCCAGTTGAGAACAGAGCGTGGAGGCTTTTTAAACCAGTAAAAACGAAAAGAAAAAGCACCAATAACCATCTACTGGAGTATTTCACTTCTGTGTTTTAGTGACAGATTGAGGAAAGCTGCAGAAAGTGAGACTCTATTCGTCTCTTGAGTCGCACACACGCTCCCTGTAGATTTGAAAAGAGGCTTTAAAAGCTTCTATCTTGCTCCTGCACAGGGGGATACGACTACAACCACCCTCCATTGATGACGACTACAATGGATTCAAATGGTGTCCCAGATTCACGGCAAAAAAGGGTGGAGAAAAAAAAAGATCAAAAAGTCCATAGAAATTCCTCCGCTGACCATCTGTGACTTCTGTAGTTTTCACAAAATATGGCTAAATACATAGCTTCTCTTTCAAGCCCGTGAAAGAAGCCGCACCTCCACACAAAACATAAATAAGCCTCCACGTTATTGTAGAGCAGCTTTGATAGAGTTTCAGTCGGCCGCTCGACGAGGCTGAGGGACGTTCGCTGTGCGTCCTTAACTCAGATCAATGCAGGACCAGAGACCCAGACGGAGGGAGAACAGCAGAACTGGCAGCAGCAAGACGTGCCTCCAATTAACCAGCATTAGTCCTGCACCGCACACTTCATGCATCACATTCACTTCACTTTATTTAACTCACGACCAAGCGCTTGGTTCGGAGCAACAAACAAACGTTAGCCAACAGGCCGGCCTGTCAGTAACCAAGCGTAGCCAGTAGTCAGGCTGTACTTTCCATCTCTAACAACTGGAGGACAAAACCAACAGAAAGAAGAAAAGAAAGAAAAGATAAATAAATAATCAAGATGATAAAATACCACTCTACAGAAATGTATTCTTGTTTTGTTCACTCTAAAATTGCAAATGGCCCGAATCACTTTGTTGTTTACAACGACTTCCGGATAGAAAAGAAGTTGAATGAGAACAATAACGAGAGTTTAGCTAGGCTATATCATGTTTTTCACGCCACGATCACCGTTTAGACAAAATCTGAAATGATTGAAGAAACATTACTACTTCTGTGTGCACGAGCAAAGCAGTTTTGTGTTGCTGTGTGTTGTATTTATTCAGTTTTGGGGGGAATCACGGTGTCTAGAAAGCATCAGTGGCTGCAGCTGACAGGGACAGCTAACGGTAGCTAAGCTAACGGCGGCAGCTAAGCTAACATCAGGACGTCAGCTGTTAAAACCCTCCCGTTGTCGGACACGACATGAAACTCCTCCAGTAGCTCAGTCATATTGGAACTCAGATATTGGCTGGAAAAAATATTTTTTGATGGACGGTTTATTGAGTCACTGAGTTGTTAAAGTTAAGCTTTAAGTTTAGCTAACGGACCTTGACATCTAGCGTTCAGACTCTAGAATGCGCTGCGATCACCCCTCCAGTCGGCAAAGTGACGGTGGCCTCCGAGGACCAAAAAAAACTTGTGCATTGATCCATTTGCAAACTCAAAAACTTCTCACTATTCTCTACTAACTCACTCCATCTGCTGTTCCCTCCGCCTTCTTCTTCGTTGGTTATTTATGAAACTCGTGAAACTAGTCTAGTCAGAATCTGAATATTTCCTACATTTAAGCAACTCACGGCTCCAGACGGCCCCTAAATGGAGCATTTTACCACTAAAGTTTGTCTGCAAGTGCATTTTTCATCTACTTGCACCATGTGCAACTAGTAAATTGGCTGTTTTTCTTAGATTGTCTGTTTTTAACACTGCTGAAACGTGCAGGAGGCGACTCAAAGACTCTGGAGTCTGTCATTACCGGTGAAAAGGAAATGTGAATATTTGCTTTGCGAGTTGATTTACAGTGTGTGCAATGCACCCCCTGAAATTTCTGCTTGCACTCCTAACATTTTGAAGTCAGGAGGGCACTGTGTTCCTGGTTAGTGTGGCGCCTGCAGCTGCATGTTAATGACCGACTCGTGTGGAATAATTCTTTTGACAATCAGAGAACCAAACTGTGGGTTAAAAGGCTGTGGCTTTCCACTGTCTGCACTAACTATAAACCAATTTAATATTCAAAAACAATGTTAATGAAATCAAAAATGATATAATTAATGGCTATTATCAAAAGTAGAAGGATAAAGGATAAAGGCTGCAGGCAGCGGAGCAGAGAGGTACGCGCTGCTCTATCAACATGTGAGCAGAACCTCACAATGACAACAAACTGTGATAATAGAGCAGTTAAAATGCATCAATAGTTTCCACTGTTGCAGACAAAGTAGTTCAGACCAATTTCTGTCAAGCATATTTCTTTATGTCTTTTTGTTTTTTTGCAGAGCGCCTGAACTCGAAGTCAAGATTTGATGTCTCATTCTCAACCCACAGGCTGTAATGAAAGGAAGCTGAGTAATTAATGTGATCAGATTTCATTTTCATATCATCATTCGTTATCAGCTCTGGCGCTGACGTGGGAGTTTGCACCAAAACATATTTGTCTTGTATCGACAGTTGCCTGTTTGTTTATCGTCGACACACTTTCATGTGTACTTGGAAGCGCAGCAGCCGGCGCCCTCACCCACACGGTCCTATTCAACACCGCCGCCACTAAGAGGTAAAAATAGCCTTTTTGCAACAGTATCGGAGCACACACAGCCAATTAACTGGTATTGTGTTTAAAAGGGGGTTTTCAGCGCTCCAGAGGCGACGCAATCCACCAGCGAGGAAACAGAGCCGGTAGCTAAAACAGACATCAGCTTTTATTTTAGATCCAGAGAGGAGATAAAGGGGGGGGGGTCCTCCCTCGGATATTCTATAAACTGTAATGTGGAGCATAATCAATCTGGAACATGCTGCGCCATCCAGAAAAAAAGGACATTTAGTGTGTAATTTTTACCACTTTTGGACACATCCCTCTGCTGCTTGTACCTACATTTCCTCCAAAACGCCAGCCGACACCTGCCCCGAGGACAGACACCAAGCTCTCGCTCAGCTGCCAGTTTCATTAAAAAAGGTAAAGAGAGGCTTTGTCCCAATAACACTGTTCTCTATCAGTGTGAGGGAACAGTTTATCTGCCGTTACTTCCCCGCTTTAGCACATACCAGGTGTTCAGGCCAGGAAACAGCATTACATTAAAAAGACAAGACAAGTAGGTGTGTTGGTGTTAAAGGACAGTTCCGGGCAAATTCAACTGGGGGCTGTATGTTCCTAACATTTTAGGTCTAAAAGAAGGAATCTGAAGATTTGCGGTAGTTGTGTCTGTCCCCGCATCACCACAGCAGAAATGAATGGGAGCGGATGCAAGTTCCGCTGCTTAGGCTGTTAACATTGCTCAAAACCACCATTTTTTTCCACAGATGGCGTCTCAAACATGCACCCAGAAGTTTATTTACTCCAACAAGTCGACATGTTTGTAAAACTAGATCTAATTCAAAGTCTGGGGGAGTCGAGACCCAAGTCTCCGCTCGGTGTGTTCAGGTGCAGTCGGAAGCTCCCGTTTGTGTCATAAACACAGGAATACCAACTCTTGACTTGCTTCAAGTAAAAAAACTTGTCGGCACATGTTTGAGTCGCCATCTGATGCTGTCTGTGGAAAAAATGTACACTTGAATTCTGTATTTATGAAACAAACGGAAGCTTCCGACTGCACCTGAATGCACCGAGCGGAGACTTGGGTCTCGTGCAAGACTTTGAATTAGATCTAGTTTTACAAACATGTCGGCTTGTTGAAGTAAATAACCTTTGCATGTTTGAGTCGCCGTCTGACGCTGTCAGTGGCTTTGTGGGATGTAAACAGCCAAAGCAGCAGAACAGCAGAGTTGAATTTACCCGGAATTGTCCTTTAACTTGTTTCCCCTTCAGCTTCCTGAGAAAACAAGACAAACACAGAATATGAAGAACTATCTGAGTAATAGATCAATGGGTACATAAAGCAGTTTTTTAACGTATAAAGGAGGAATTTACAGTATCTTGAAGGCATCTCGCCCTCGATCAATGCAAACAGAAGAATCACCAGGATCAGTAACGTAACCCCTTGCAGATATTTGATCAGCCAGTGCATCCTGTTAACAGATGCTTCGCGCTGCAGCATAAATCCAGCTACTTCCACATTTAGTGCCAGTTTTTTTTTTCTTCTTGGCATCTCCTCTGAGCCAGCGCAGTTCGTCTCAGTGAAACAAATGTGTGGGATCTGAACACAGGTTGGACTTCCTTCTCACAATTCATCACACACGTGCCAGCAGCAGCACTATTTTTCCTCAAAACCTACTTTCTTTACAAGAGATTTGCAAGAGAAAGAGGAATCAATGCATTCATCTTCCTCCTCCTCCTCAGGTGTTGGTTTTTGTTTCTTTGAGGCTTCATCACAGACCTGCTACAGAAATATTTGTATATTTGTACAGGACAGTCCCTACTTTCACACATAAAGCAGTATTCACTGTGTGCTCGTCTTCTAATCCAACTGAAACAGACCCAAAATGTAAGCAAAATCAACTAAACTAAAAGAAAAGCTTACATAAACGAAGACATCTCCTTCAATCTGGCAAAAAGAAAGGAGGAGAGACGATGACAGGGGGAAAAAAAGACTTGAAATATCAAATGTCATTGCTGTTGATTTTACTGCCAGAAATAAGACATGCTTGATGTAGTGAAAGATGGAAAAGATCGTCATGTCCTTGACTAACAACCCTTCACATCATGTTTAAGTCAAAACTGAACACTTAAAGGCTGAATATGATTAGTGAGTTGGTCGTGTAAGGGGTTTTAAAAAACTATCATATCCACTGAATTAGCATTTAAACACCGTAAACAAAGGGGCTTTCAGAAAAATGCAGTTTCAGCTGTCACAGCTTTGACATGTTGACATTAATGGTATTTACTAGACAGAAATTAGTAATTATTGCAACTCCCACATGATCTGCCGAATACTGCAAATGTCCACAAGAACAATGGCCTCTTATACTCCCAGCCAAATATCCTCACTTGTCAAGCAAGAAGAAAAGCACAAGTCTAAAGAGGAAACACGATATGTTCTCATTCCCCCTGATAAACATGCCACAATAACATCTAAATGGAAAGCAGTCATTCATATTAATGCTCCGCCTTTCAGTTGTGTAAGTTTTAAATAAAGGTAGTTAAAAAAAACAACAACCTGACAGCCACAGTGAAACCCTGTTGGTAAATTAATAGCTAGGCTAGTTATTTTACCAATTTAGAAATAATGTTAACAACCAATTCAGTACAACACCAGCTGTAACGACCTACAATATCAAAGAGTATAAAAGTCAAGTCATGAAACGTAGAATATTTACGTACGTAGGCTACGGTTACAGATGAAGTCGGCTAACTGCTAGGCTAACTGCTAGGCTAACTGCTAGGCTAACTTCTGTGGTTGTAGCAACTTTAGCAAAGACCGCACCATAACAAACAGTGCAGTCTATTTCTCCACGTACAAACCGGGATCAAAAAGCCACTCATAGCCACAAATAATGCTCAGAACAGCACCAAACGTCATCAACAGTACAAACAGTCCCATAATAGGAGGCATCAAACATCTGTTAGCTTAGCCGTTAGCCTGGTTTCTAATGAAAAGAGAGGAAAACAACAACTCACCCACTCTGCTCCAGTTATGCAGCAACTTTCCGTGTCCAGCACAGAGTCCAGGTACTGACAACACACGAGGCCGACTGGCAGCGCACACATCTGGTTTCAGCGGCCACCGACAAACACTGACCACCGCACTGACCACTGAGCTCCAGCATTTAGACTCCACCGGCTCTCTCCCTCTGTCACCGTTAGCTTCCGTTTCCAGGACGTAGCCTCCACCGCAGCAGCTCCGTCTTTCACTTTTCTCCTCCTTTTCCTTCAGCTCGTCTTCAGTCAACTCGGTCTCAAACTGATAGTGACGTCCATCGAAATGAAACCAGTTGTCGTTGTTCTCAAACTCCATAAACTCAGCCCATAATACATCCATGACTTAGCCGTGTTGTCCTGTTAATTTACAATAAGGTACTGTGAAAATGATTAAAAAAAACTTCAAAACCGGACTCTTCACAAGACAGCAACGGACGACTCGTCCAGTGATCTGATTGTTTGTGGTTGTCATGGTGATGAAATCTAAACACAAAGTCCGATTCTCTGATCCTGTTTTTGAGCATCAAGATCCACAGCTGATTCAGGTGCTACAGCCTTGAATTATAATGACGACTAGCCTACATGTGTTTTATTTATGTGGCAGATGTGGTTTTTAGTTGGTTCTCATAGATTCTTTGGTTATTTATTGTCTTTTTATTTTATCTCGCTGATCCTGTAAAACACTTTTCGTTCTCTTTGTTTTTAACATGTTAAATGACAAATAAAGAATCTGAATCTGAAGGAAGCATATAAATGTTAATGATTATGATATAGGTGTTGTTTATACTAATCTCCTACCGAGTCCTCTGTGTAAAAATAGAAAATAAAAAACAATACAAATACTATATAGTGTGTTAGTGAGTAGACAAATGCACAACCTGAACAGGAATGTGTTTGAAAGTTGTAAACTTTATTTATAAATTGTACAATAATAATAGTCAGATTTTCTGTCTCATTAATGACAGATTTTAAGTTCTAATTGGGTTGAGATGTGTAAGTGGTCATTATTATTAATTTAAATTTTCTAATGTTCACTCATTAAAAGTTACACCAATTAAAATGCACACATTTGATCTTATTTGTACAAAACGCTGTATCTCACAAAGATATAATAAGATAGGAAAAACGAATCATAATTATTAAACTTTACAGACTATGCTTTAGGGGAGGGGGGGGGCTGTCTGGTTGATATTGGTAGAACAAAGAGCATTTGATTCACAGATAAAAAGGAAAAACTTCATTACATGAATTCAAAAGGCTTGAAAATTCATATTTTATTCCTTTAGAGTCGGTGATATTACTATTTAGTTTGGATGAAGTGTGTGTATAATATGTTTTTTTCAAAAGGCTGGTGTGATATTTGTTCTCTACAAAGCAGAACGATCTTGTTAAAGAAAGTCTAACATGGAGTTCTGCACCTTTTCTCACCGTGTTCGCTTTAAATTAGACTACACCGTGAGTAATTCGTTGAAATCACTGTTAAATATTCTGCAGATTTACTTGCAGTGGAGTTGCAGTCTGTTTTCATGAAAAGGCCACTTAAGCAGGTTGTTTATGTTTATTTATTACAGTTTCAGATCCGATGTGACCGGTTTGAAATCGCATGTGGACCATGAGAAACTCAACACTTGGTGAGTAATTGAAAATACAAACTGTGAGTGAGTTGTCATTTCTCAGTTGTTATTGTGTTGTCCGACTGTTCCCAAACTCGGATGAAACTGTCCGACCGGTGTTGCCATCATCATCATCACCATCATCATCATCATCATCATCATTGTTGAGTTTTGAAGTGGAAAAAAGTGAGAAAAAGTACGAAAACCTCCTCCTTCCACTGTCACGAGGAAGTCAAATGAGCTGCGTGAGGACAGTTTGCTCTGATATCGCGGTGGGAACTGCTGATTGTTTGGTTTACCACCTGTGGTCTGAAGCCTGGAGAAGATTGCCAGGGCAACCGCCTGCTGTGAAGCACCGCTGAGTGAGTGATGGCTCTGTGTGTGTGTGTCGGAAAATATACCAACACGCGTGTGTGTGTGTGGAAGAGATTGTATGCCAATGAGTGTGGAAAGAAGGAAAGAAGGGAGGGTTGTATGTATTAAAGTACAGCGAGTGTGTTTGTTCCAGATTAAAGGGATAGTTTAACATTTTGGCAAATTGGCCCATTGCCATAAACCCTATAGTCATAGTTGTTTAAGAGGTAAATACAGAGACTGATGATGAAAAACTGTCCCTGAAGGCAACACGCATCGAGGTTTTGCATGAATTTCCCTCTAAAACAACTCTGTGTGGTAACGTTGTGTTATTATCTCATTGCGTGGTGAATGTGCAGGTCACAACTTGTCCACCAGAGCGTTGTGGAGTTGGTGGATTGTGTATTTGATGAGGAAAACCAAGAAATCCCATAATGAGCCTCCGTAGCGTAGCTCTGAGCAGCTCACGGCTCTGCTCCGCCGTTCTAAAAATAGCTTGCACCGACAATTAAAGGTAACAAACCTACTGCTATGGCAATGGGCCAATTTGCCAAAATGTTGAACTGTCCCTTTAAAGCTTGGCAGATAAACTGAACAGTGCAGGTGTGTGTGTGTGTGTGTGTGTGTGTGTGTGTGTGTGTGTGTGTGTGTGTGTGTGTGTGTGTGTGTGTGTGTGTGTGTGTGTGAGGGCCATAAATCTTTCATGGCAGCGAGGTGGGCGAGCAGGAGGAGAAGGAGAGTGAAAGACTTTGAACAGGAGAAAAACAATAACAGCACAGTCTTTATAGTTTATGGGCCTGAAATTGAATTTGTGCATCGAGTCGGTTCGCCTGCCGTGTCACAGCGGGCGACGCCATCTTCAGCTCGCAGGTGTTTTAATCTGCAGACCCGGGTGGCGAACTCGACTTGACCCACGTCCTCGCCTGCTGCTGACCACACAATGGCTGCCATGCACGGAGCCATTAAAGCGTCTCGTCCAATTACAGAGCGGCACGCCAGGTCGGTCGCTGCTGCTGCTGACGACGACGACGCTGCAATCCTCCATCACCAGGCAGGCGGCCATCTTTAACCCTCCTGTTGTCCTTCTGGGTCAACTTGACCCAATCTGTTCACTTCCTTCCTTCCTTCCTTCCTTCCTTCCTTCCTTCCCTCCTCAATCCTTTTCCCCTTGCTTCGTTCCTTCCTTCCTTCCTTCCTTCCGTCCCTCCTCAATCCTTTTCCCCTTGCTTCGTTCCTTCCTTCGTTCCTTCCTTCCCTTCATCCTTACTTCTTCCTCTTTTGATCCAGTTGACCCGGTTTGTTCCCTCCATCCATCTTTCTTCCCTTACCTTTCTCCCTTCCTTCTTTCCACAATGCTTTTTTCCTTCCTTCCTTCCTTCCTCCCTTCCTTCGTCCTCACTTCTTCCTTCTTTTTTGTCCCAATCTGTTCCCTCCTTCCATCTATCTGTCCTTCCTTTTTCCCTTCCTTATTTCCTCCCATCGTTCCCTTTGTCTTTCCTTCCTTCCTTCGTTCCCTTCATCCTTCCTTCCTTCTATCACTTTATCCTTCCTTCCTTCTTTCCCTTTATCCTTCCTTCCTTCCTTTCGTCCTTCCTTCCTTCCTTCCTTCCTTCCTTCCTTCCTTCCTTCCTTCCTTCCTTCCTTCTTCCTTTTTTGTCCCAATCTGTTCCCTCCTTCCATCTATCCTTCCTTTTTCCCTTCCTTCTTTCCTCCTCCCTTTGTCTTTCCTTCCTTCCTTCGTTCCCTTCATCCTTCCTTCCTTCTTTCCCTTTATCCTTCCTTCCTTCGTTCCCTTCATCCTTCCTTCCTTCTTTCCCTTTATCCTTCCTTCCTTCCTTTCGTCCTTCCCTCTTTGACCCAGGAGGGTTTTAAAGCCACCCCCCACCATCACCACGGTTTAACCACCATGCAAAGTGGAGGAGATAAAGCAGGAATGACCTGGGGCATCAGAATTAGCACCGCACAGTGGGAGGGAGGGGGTTCTTCTTCTTCTTCTTCTTCTTCTTCTTCTTCTTCTTCTTCTTCTTCTTCTGCTGCTCTCTCACATTTTCTTCTTCTCGTCCTTATTTGTCTCACTTTCTGTCACAGTCGCACTTCGATTCAGGTCAGTTCCAGTTCACAGCTGCACAGAACTTAAACTACACAGACCGTACGTTATAAAACATGTATGAGAATAGAATATTTCAGAGGTGCAAAATAAATAAAATAAAATAAAAATTGACTCACATTAGATTTGTGATTCTGCTATCTTCTACAGATTCTGAATCAATTCATAAATTCACCCCCAAAATATTGATTTATATTTTTATTTTCCCACCTCCTGTGCTGCCCGCCCCCAGAACTTTCAGTTTTATGGAGGGATGAAAAATAAATTCAATTTATGAGTTATGAGAATTTATAGAGACTGGACTGTGTTGGATGAAATGTGAAAAACAGCAACATGCAATATTTTTCTCTTTGGCAGACATTGTGATCATGAGTCATGATTTCAGTTCTTGCTATTTTGTATTTATTGGTATTTTAAAAAGAAAAAATCCCGTCTTTATTTTTCACTGAGAAAAAGAATATAAAAATGGTGATGATGTGGTTTTTGCTGGTTATTGAACCAAACCAGGCTTTGATTTGTTTCCTGTGGCGTCTTTTTAGCATCACAGTGCCGATAGATAGATAGATAGATAGATAGATAGATAGATAGATAGATAGATAGATAGATAGATAGATAGATAGATAGATAGATAGATAGATAGATAGATAGATAGATAGATAGATAGATAGATAGCAGGGGTTACAGTTAAATGTGATCTGTTATTTGATAATAATGTTGGAAATAATCACCGATAAGATAGATAGATAGATTTTCTTTTGGGTATCTGTGAATAGTTGTGGATACTTTGTGTGCAGCTGGTGTCAGGTCAGTAGATGGAGGCGTATGAGAGCAGAACAAACACGGTGCTGAGTTTTAGTTTGGTGAATTTAATTAATGCGCCAACAACAATCAAAACCAGAGCACCTTGATGTCATCGATACGGTGGCCCTGAGGGCTCAGCTTAAGAAAACACAAGGATGTGCTGCTAATTCAGAAAATACCTGAGCTGCAAAAACCTTCCTACACGACAGGAAGTGTTTTCTGGGGGACATGATGAAGAGAGGGACCGGTCTGGTTCTTCTTCTTGACTTTAGAAGTTGTGCAAACAGCTTTCTGTTTGACAATGAGTTTGTTTGGTTTTTTAGAACATCGATTCACATAGTATTGATCAAATGGACTGTTAGCTTAGCATTAGCCTTTAGCCTGGTCCCTCACTTTATTGTGTCCCCATAGAAACACTTCCTGTTGTGTTGTGAGTTTTTAAGCAAACCATTGACGTTGTTTTCTGAATGTGTTGCACGTTTGTGTGTTTTTCTTCATCTGAAGTTGAGCCTTCCGGGCCACCGTACTTCAAAAGAAGGATTAATTCAAACAACAAAGCTTCATTTAAAATACAACAGGCTTTTGTTTTGAAAGAAAAACATTCCGATAGACAGACAGATGGTAGTTGAAAATCTGAATCTGGATAAACAATTTCAGTTTGATTCTATTAATACAGATTCACAAAAAATGGAAACAAAGGTGGTTTTATTAAAAGCAGCTAGGCTACCTGGAAAAAAAGGAACAGCACACCTGCTCTAGTCTCGAGCAGCTGATTCAACACGGATTCAAAACGATTCATCGTAATTTTTTCATTGCCATCACTTTCACAAAGTCAATGCATGTTTGAAAGGAGCTTCAGAGTCTCGCGCTCTCCTAATCGTCTTTATTGCATCTACTTAGGCCTACTCTCTTTCTTTCTTTCTTTCTTTCTCCTGTTTTCATGTGTCTCATTTTCTCAGTTTCACCCTCTCCCTCTCTCTGTCTCTGTGTTGTTCCTATGGAGATCTATCCTCTGCAACTTTGTCTGCTGGAAATATGAATTTAAAATCTATGTAATTAACCCATCATCCCACTTCCTTCGCTCTCTCGCCTCCTCTTTTCTTTTCTTCTCTTACGCTTGACTCCGTCTGCCTCTGAATATCCTTCAGCAATCAGCACATAAAAGGTAAACCGACTGTACAATATTATCATAATAGTTGTATCCATCAGACGCTGCCGCTCACCTAACCATTCAAATGGTTTTGACAGTAATTGACGCCCCACGCGGCTGCAGCCACACACACGCGCACACTCGGCGCTCGGGGGAACAGCGCTGTCTTTTGTTTGCCAGATGCGATTGGACCATTAGGGAGAAACCTCTTCTGTGCTTTAACTTCCCTCGTGAATTGTTGAAAAAGTGACTAAATCAGTGGAAAAACAACCTGGTATTGTGGAGAGCTCCCTCTTCTCCCCCCTCCTCCTCCTCCTCCTGCCTGAGCGGTCGCGCGCTGCCATCTCGCTCTGTTTGTTCGATGGCGTCACGCAGGTTTTTAATAGGACGCTGGTTGGACTGGAGTGTCCACTAATCTGGAAAAAGACTCTCCAATCTCGCTCCTGTCTGTCTGGGTTGTTTATTTAACTTTAAAAAAAAAAAAACGCCTTTAAGTTGCTCTTCCTTCCTGAGTCTTACTTCCTGTTTACTCAGCTTTTATCTGGCACACCTGATCCCCGGAGGCTTTCACGGTGTTTCAGGTGCAACACACAAAAAAAAACACACATATACACACAAAGTAAGGGACGATTGGAGTGACATTTATTGTCATTTATCTCCAGGACCAATTTTTCCCTCCAACATGTCAGCCACAAATAAGACACAGTCTCCATCGGAGTGTGCTATCTGCTGAGCCGGTGTCTCTTTATCATACGGCGGCGGAGTGAATGACTCATGCTGTCACCGCGCGCTCGCCGCGGCTTCACTCCTGCATTCCTCACACTCCACTTTGAAATATAAGGATCCTCCCGTCCAATAGGAAACATCCCGCCTATCTAAACTGATCATCTCCTGTCCGTCCGGCACAAACACCCAGTCCTGCCTCGTTGTTGTCATAAAAAAAGGATACGACTGATACAGATCGTTTCTTTACCTGAGGGAGGAAAAAGAAAATATTATTAAGCCCATTCAGTCAACACTCAGACTGTCACAGACAGACGGGTATTAATGGGGCGGGGGCAGAATAATGTTTCTTTACAGTGGCATTTAGAGTTGGCAGCAGAGCTCAGGTGGTTGAGACCCAGTGGAGCTGATTTCAGGTTTTCTGCACCAAGACGTCAACAACACATGATGCAGCTGTAATGACCACATCCACCAGAGCTTTCAGAGGAAACACAAGTGTGCAGGTGTGAGGAGCTGGAGCTCCAGGGAAAGTAGGGTTTATTTCCCAAAGTAAATACGAGTTAGAGGTGAAGTTAGACACCACTTTCATGTCTCCACAGTAAAGCCCCCCACAGAGTCAGGGGGACCCGCTTAGGGCCCCGCGTCCACTGGGGACCCAAAGAGGAATTAGCTGTTTTAAAATTTAAATATAGTGCATAACGTCTGTCGATCCCATGAGAAATTCCTTAATTATTGTTGTTGCACTTCAAATTGTCCAATTGTTGGTTGTTGGATGGTGCAGTTTTTGACTAACTATGAATAACATAGCTGATGATCTGTTTACAGCAAGTGCATTGTCTATCGGTTTATTTTGTTACCCTACGTACGTCTAGATGATATTCAGTATCCCACTCTGTCGGTCGGTAACTGGCTGCAACACTTTGCTCGGAGGGTTAGGGTTGAATGTGACGTGACGGCCACTCTCTGTAGCACTGACTGGTGAACCATGATGACCTGGATCGCCAAACTTTAAACTGTTCATGGGGCCACTTAATAGTCCACATAAAAGCAGCCTAAACCCTGGAGCATTTTGGGTTTATCCTGGATGAAAATGGTCGTGGTGGTACCTGGAGAAGTCATGTCCTGTGACATGATAGCCTATTGTAGTTTATTGAGATCAACGATGTGGGACATTTAAACTGGAAACTCAGCGTAAGTCAACTCAGAGTTCATGGAGAGACTCAGTTTGTGCACTGTCAAACTCAGAGTTTTGGTTTCATAACAGATGATAAGAGTTCTTTAACAGGTACGGAGTGAACAGCAGTCTTTCAACAGGTGCACAGGAAACCAGAAGATGGCAGCAGAGAACTGGCTTCAGGTGAGTAAAGGCAGGTAATGGAAACGTAGGGTGGAGGGGAAATGAGGGCCAACTCACTCTGGTTGGACAGCGGTTTAGATGAAGGCGGGGTGTGGATTCGGTTGTGGAAATTCTCTATTGCTTGTTGTTGGTGAATAATTAAATACAGTAGAGGCATTTGTCGACCAACAGGTTTGTACTTCCTTGCAAGGAAAGGTCAGTCCTCACCTGAGAGGTGAAGGTAAAAAAGAGACCCTGAGCACCACCTCTCAGGGGTCCTCAAAGGGCCTTTTGTAGTGAAGGCCCTGGTTTTCACACCTTACAGGAACCAAAATCCCCCTAGTTTTGTTGTTTTCCCAGTTGGGGTGTCCTGCAGGAGTTGACCCTTAGGGGTTCCCATGGGAAAGCAAAAGTGGGGATATTGCATGCAAGATAGGGTAACTCAAACATAAGGAGAGTAAAACTTATATGACAATTCACAAATTGGTAAAACACAAGGAGACCTGAAGTCGTGGTGGGACAGATGGGTGTGGGGACAACTCAAGTGGTTGAAACACAAGATTGAATTTACCCTTACAATCCAGAGCTTGGGATGGAGTCCACAATATTGGAACAGGCAGCAGGTAAGTATAACAAGGGACACAATACTGGCAAGGGAGTCTAGCCAGGTGTGTCTTTTGTCTGAGCAGGAACAAGCAAAATGCCACCCAGCCAAGAGACAAGCAGACAATTCTAGGAGTTAGGGACAGAAGACTGGTGGTTTTATCAAGGCAGAGATGAGAAGTGAAGGTTGGAGGCAAGTTGGGTTGATACCAGGTAAGTATTTTGGGAATGGGTGCTGGAGAGTCAGGCATTGGAGCGAAGACAAGAGCAGTAGGTGGAGAGTCATAGTTATTGTGATTGATGAAATTTGTGACCATTTGTGGATGTAGGCTTAAGATGTAGGCTTCAGACGCATATATGTGTATCAGTTGCATCAACTAAGCAATCTCATAAAATGCCCTTTTAATAATTTGCTGAGTATGATCTATTAATTATGATCCGACCCAGCCTCTGTCCTGTATGTGACACCCAGGGACACTTAACAATAACACAAAACACAAGAGAACCCTGGCAGCCAAGTTTTGCACATGTTGAAGCCTGTCCAGTGTTTTATTGGTGACCCCATGGAGGATAGCATTACAGTACCCCAGACGTGAGATGATGAAGGTGTGTATGAGGGTTTCAGCAACAGGATCAGAGAGTGATGGCCGGAGTCTGGCGATATTTCTGAGGTGGAAAAAGGCAGATTTGGTATGTGTGAATCAAATGAAAGGGTTGAGTTCAGGATGACACCAAGGTTGCAGACCTCCGTGGACAACGAGGTGGAGACGCCATCCACTGAGACAACCTTGGTGGGTCTTGTAGGCAGATTGAAATGTTCATACAGTTCATTGGTGGACATGTGATGGTGGAGCTGGGTGGCAACTGCTCTCTCGAGTGTCTTATGAAAGGGAGGTTGGAGATTGTTCGATAATTCGGTCAGTGGGGTCCAAGCCAACCTTTTTCAGGATGGGAGTGACAGAGGCGGTTTTCAAACTGATGGGGACCGGACCAGACAGAAGTGATGCATTGACAATGCCCGTAATGTGAGAGCTGGCAGACGGGGCAGGCCTTGACCAGAGCTGTGGGCATGGGGTCAAGGGAGCAAGTGGTGGCCTTGGCCTTGGTGACCAACTGGCTTACTTGAGTAGCATTTATGGAACACAGATAACATGATTCACTATGGCAACAAGCAAAAAGGCTTGGAACAGGTTCATAGAGGCACCTGCCGGTGCATCTTTACTTTCACTTTCGTCAACTTTGTTGTAGTTTTAACATTTATTCTGTGTGCGTGCGTGTGCAAAGGGAACTCAACAGGTAACAACAGGAACTTGGCAGCAACTAGAGATTAGATATACAGAAGTAGTTCAAATGGGTGTGGTATAATTTCAAATACTCACAATGTTGTTTAACCTGCCCCACCTAATTTAACAGCCCCCTTGCTTGCATAACATTGCTTGTAGCAACTTCACCACACAGGCGTCACACAGAACAGAAGGGAGGGGGAGGGGGGCGTGAATGGGTGATTTACCATCACCGATTGGTCGCCACCTGGCAGCTGCACGGGACTACAGATGGAAATTAGCCTAGAGCTAAATCTGGTGTATTTACATTTTTTTATGATGTTCATTAATATGCAAAGTCCCGTCACAAATAAACAATAAATGAATGAATGAATGAATGGCACCCGCAAGGACAGACGAGAAAAAACATGCTGCTGCTAGCTCTTCTCAGCATGGTGAAGGATAGCGGTGGACACAGAGAAACCGGGAAAACGTAGTTTCAAAACAAACTGAGGTCAGAAGGACTTGACAATCCTTACATTACGACAGACAGGCTCAGTGTTAAAGTGCAGAGGGACGAGATTCCAGCTGTTGCTCGCATCCCGACAGTGACTCCCAACACTTAAACCTGACTTGCCCCTCTTCTGAAAAACCCTGACATGTTAAAGTGACCCACGGTGTTAGAGGACTAATTAATCTGTCTAACGATCAGGACTATGACACATGAAACGGTAAACACAGCTGATCCATCAACAAAAATTACCGCTCCAGTTTATTTACTTTCCGTGATGCAGTTTTAGAGTGAGTGGAAAAAAATGTAATGTGTAATATAACTAGTAATATAACTAGTTACTTTCTCTAGAGAGTAATAAAGTAATGTAAGGCATTACTATTTTTGAGAGTAATATGTAATATGTAATATATTACTTTTTCGAGTAACGAGCCCCAACACTGCACATTAGGTGCAGCCCTAAAGCTCTGATCCTACTGTACAATCACTCCTGGTCAGACAGACTTATCCCAGGTCAGATGGGGACACAAATGCCTGTATGAATATAATTACATGACCAAACACTGTCTAAATGATAAAGTAGTTAAATATATTATATATTATTTTATACCTATTATCCTCAAGATAAACAAGGCACACCCTTTTTCCTCAATTCGTTTTTGCATCTGTGCAAATAATGCGAGAACTTGGATGCATTCACTGGTGTCACAACCTGGCTCATAAGTCATGACAAGAGGAACGAATAAAGTAGGGTTGACCTGATTATCACATTTTGATAATCAAAGCTTTGCGGCCATGAAATCGATTAAAATCAAAGCTTTGACGGCGCATTCTTAACATCCGACAGGGGGGCGGTGGTTGGGCGGAGGGGCGTAGCTGTAGCTGAAATAATTAACTTTACCAATTATCCATCTGATTATCTGTGCTGCTGCGAGCAGAAAACTTCTTTCAGCAGTGACTGTGTAAAGGTGAGCTCCTGACGCGAGTCGGATCAACAGCTGAGCAGCTGAACATCTGTAGGCGGAGACGCTCAGAGAGAAAGTAAACAGCAGCGGATCAGCTGATCTCTCCCTCGGTCAAACACTCCGTTCTGATCCAGATCCACTGGACTTTCAAAGTAAAGCTGACGCCAGCTGTAAATGAGTTAAATAGTGAAACAGCCGCACTTTTACAGCCGATTTTAGGATGAAACTATGAACATAACCTAAGCATAAATTACCATGGCGATCTAGCCGGGTTAAAAGAGAGCCACCTTTGTGTAGCTACAGGAGAGCCTGGCTTGACTCAACACACCTCGCTAACACACTGAACTGGCTTCACAGTCGCTGCACTCCTCTGTCTCCTCCTCTCTCTTCACGCTCTGCGCCAGTGGGGTGCGTTTACACTCAGCACCACGTTTGACCGGAGCGGAGCCCCAATGAGCCCCGCCCCCACAGGCACACAAGCAGCATGGGACAAGCGGCGCATCAACGTCATCTTGCGGCGTGGTCCGGAGTGGAAATCAAACACACTCCTCCTGCTGCGGTCGACTAGAGTTGAACCGAGTTGAAAACAGCGCATACTCATTTTAATGTAACAATTGCAGACGAGAACCGTGTCAAAAAGGGGAAAAGGAAGAAAAAAGAAACAATGGAGTGGCTATGGCATTATGTGTCATGTTGCAGAACCAAAAGACAAGAAACCAAATGTGAGGCACTGGCAGGGATGATGCTTTACTCGGGGAAGACTAATATTATTGTACTTGACTCTAAACACCTTATGAAGTTAAAACAAAGAGTTACTTATTTTTTCCCTGGTTAATCATCTCATGATTGGACAGCCAGTGATAACTGGACTGTTGTTTTATCACAGTTCTCTAGTCCCAACAACCACTGAAAACTCTTACACAACATTCCTCTTTGCTATGTGTTTGAGACGATGAAGTGTCTTGACAAAATAGTTATATTCAGTGGCGGCTGGTGGTCAAATTAGTTGGGTGGGCTAGTAAATAAATCCTACTGTACCCATTAAATGATTAACACAGACTGGCACAAACGTATAGCAACTAACTAGACCAACACACTGTATTAAGTGGAAGGGTCTAGTCCAAAAAAAAAAAAAAAAAACTTAACCTGGTTATCTCTCAGCCACCCACTCACACATACACACACACAGTCTCTCTCTCTCTCTCTCTCTCACACACGCACGCACGCACGCGCACACACGCACGCACACACACACGTACGCACGCGCACACATGTACACACACACACGCGCACACAACGATATTGTTCAATTGAAAAAAAAAGACGATAGCCGTACATACGCAGCTCATACTGACGGCCTGTCTGGTCTGATGTTTATCGTCATGTCATTAAGTCTGGTCCCAGTGAGTTTAGAAACTACATTCTCTACTTGTTCATGTTAACAAAGACCGTTTAGAGCAGTAAAGTCTGCTACCTGTGATGCTAGCGCCTAGCGCCGCTGCTTCCTGTCTCCTCTCTCCCACAACAACACTACTTTTCCTCCGTTCCTGTCATTGGCCTGAAAACAACGGTGTTGGGGCTAAATGAAATTAGCCCCAATGACAAGTAAATGAAGGGGGCGGGACATGACGCCTGTCAATTATTTACTCTCTGTCAGCCTGCTGCTGATTGGTCAGAACCGATCGGCCTGTGGGCTAAATGAATTTAGCCCCAACAGGCGGTGAATGGCGAGGGCGGGACATGAGGCCTGTCAATCATCCCCAGTCAGAAAATGAATGAGAGCAGACCTGGAGCAGACTCGGTGAGCTCGGGCTGATTAAAATTAGCCCATTTAGAGATATCCTGTGTTTTTCTTGAAACTATTTAATATTTTTGCTACTTCCGATTTTACTAAGACTAATAACAATCTTTTTGTATGTTATTTAGAGATTATTTTTTCCTCATCTTTTGTTGTGTAAATGCAGGGAGGGCTTAGCCCCACTAGCCCATTGATACCAGCCGTCACTGGTTATATTTGAAGAATTGTCTCAGCGGATCGTTTTGCCAAACTCATGCCAAATTAGGTGAGAATATTAATGCAAACTTTGTTGTTTGAATTGTAAATAATATATTTAACCTATACAATTTCTTAATCAAATACTGTTTTTAAAGAGTCAAATATTTGTGCGTGTATTAAAGTGTGTGCTTAAGTCTGGTTGTCTGTCGGTGGCACAAGAGATTAGGTGAGATACTGGTTCTTATTGTTGTTGTTAATTACTCTGAATGTTTATTTGTTGTTTCAAGAGAGTGATATTTTTTCTTTAATTTAAAAAAAAAACATATTGAGACCCAACTTAAATATTATGAGAAGCAAATGTAGCATTTTTTTTTCTCTTTTCAAGATAAAAAAGAAAGCCTGGATCAGACTCTGGTCTTAATATTTCTTTCTAAATGTATCATATTTATAAATTCCTTTAATGTATTCATTGCTGCACTGCTCTGTCGGGGAGGAGGGAAGGCAGGTGAGAGGTGGAGACTGAATGATACAAAGGATACAAAAAGGGTTGTAGATCAAGCACCAGTGGAGACTTGTTTGTGTGTTGAAGAGGAGCAGACAAAATGTGAGTACACTAACTTCAATTTACATTTTTTCAGAATTCATAATTTCTTAACATGTAAGTAAGCAGAAAGAATATGCAGAGGTGAGAGGTTTTGTATAGGCAGCCTTTTTAGTAATATGCAACAGATTCAGTAAATGAAACGTAAAGAAAGTCTTGCTGGTTTTTAAAATAGTATTCATATTCACAGATTTACAATCTGTGTATACCTCCAAAGAGCACAATCTGTTTACCTGTTGCTGCTAATATAGTATTCAGCAATATTGACTTCACAAAGTACAAGCACAAAGGGGAGACCTGACTTGTTGCAACATGAATGATGCGGAGTGGGTGCAGCTCTGAGTCACCTAAATGACCTGAGCTATTACAGTTTGGGATGAAACTTTACAACTTTTGTGCAGAATTTAAAAAAAAAAAAAAACATTGTATATGATAACATGATGAGCACTGTCTGCTATCATATGGACTGCTGTCTCATTCAAAATGTCCATTGTGACATTCGCATTAAGACATTTTTTCATCCTAAAACAGCAGATTTGCGTTACAGTTTCACCTAAAGATGACAAAATATATACCATAAAATCAGTTTCGGAAGACAATATACAATTACAATACAAACTTTATTGTCCCTGCAGGGATGTCATGTGCCGCAAGTAACTGCATTACATAAGTACACCTGCATTAACATTCCTCACGCAGTTCTCGCATACACACATACTCCCATTCACACAGATAAATATAAATATGGTAGATAAAAAGTACTGATGAGAAGAACTAAATACTCGAGTTCAAATAAAGTGCAGGAGTGTCTGGAGCATTAAAAAGATTTTTTTTTAAAAGATATTCAAATTTTGTTCAAACACATGGCAATATTTGATGAAACTGACAGGCTGTCATCTTAAGAAGTTTGACGCTTCAACATGGATGTCCAATTTGATTTTCTGATCCAAATGGCTTTCTACTGTATAACATAGTCGCTTAATGCATGCAACCACCATCCAAGACTGTCAAATCTACCTTTGGCGCTGTTAGGAAGCGCCAAATCAAAATCACCAAAGGCACCAATAAAAGAGTCTTTTTGGGTCTTTTTGGGTGAGTCAATCTGGCCACACCCAAAAATGTTGGGTGTGGCCAGATTGGACTCTGGTTTATTGACTATCATTTAAAGATATTGTAGCCTCAAAAAAGGGAAATCCAAGGCACTCGTATTCAATAATAGTAGTGCCTTGAATAGTAGTGCCTTGGATTTCCCTTTTTTGACCTATGTTCCCACTAAAGAGCACCTTCGCCATATGTTTTGAACCTTCTGAGCACTTTTTTTCATATATTGTAGCCTGTCTGAGTTTTTTATTTACATCCATCCATATTACCCACTGTATCTTGTTTAAATATTTGGTTTTTAATATTAGTATGAATTCAAGTATATATTGTTTTCATGCAACACTGACCACTTAATATTGGGCCTCATTCACCATTATCTTCTTAAAGGGATAGTTCAACATTTTTGGCAAATTGGTCCATTGTCATAACCCCTATAGTCATAGCAGTAGGTTCGTTACGTTTAATTGTCAGTGTAAGCTATTTTTAGAACGGCAGAGCGGAGCCGTGAGCTGCTCAGGGCTATGCAATGGAGGCTAAGGGAAAGTTGTGAGCTGCACATTCACCACGCTATGAGATAATAACACAACGTTACCACACAGAGTTGTTTTAGAGGGAAATTCATGGAAAACTGCTGATGCATGATGCGTTCAGGGACAGTTTTTCATCAACAGTCTCTGCATTTACCCTGTATTTACCTCGAAAATGGCTCAGTTTCGTAACATTCCGTTATTATCTCATAGCGTGGTGAATGTGCAGCTCACAACTTGTCCACCAGAGAATTGTGGAGTTTTGGGATTTTGTATTTGATGAGTTTTATGGAAAACCAAGAAATTCCCTTAGCCTCCATAGAATAGCCCTGAGCAGCCTGCTGCTCCGCTCCGCCATACTAAAGATAGCTTGCACCGACAATTAAACTAACCTACTGCTATGACTATAGGGATTATGGCAATGGGCCAATTTGCCAAAATGTTGAACTATCCCTTTAAGAATCTTCTTAGATTCTTTCTTAAGTGTTCTTAAGAAGTTCCTTAAGAAAACCCTACTCCAGATTCATCAACGCGTTCGTAAGCCTCAGAATTGTTCTCAGCTGTGTTCTTATGCAACCTCCTCGTAAGTTGAGGGCGTGTGCCATGTGAGTCTAATTAACATAGGATCAGCATAGGTAACAACCAGTGCTTTAAGTGGGAAAAAATAAGTGCCGGTACTCCCCTTTTCAGCTGTTGGCTGGTAAATTAGGCGGTGGGCGGTCGATACCAGCACATCATTAAGTGACAGGTTACTGTACATTCAAATATGATGCTGATTTATAAAACAAACAAAAAAAAACGTCCAATTGAACTTTCCAGATTAGAAGTATTTTCTTGTAAAAATCCATCTGTGATGTATGATGACAAATGAATCAGTGTTTGTTATTTGAAGTTAACCCACTTCATAAAGTGTATCCATCCTGTCTTAATTGCTGTCCTAAATTATTGCCAACATGAGTTCACCACTGTAACTGTTTCTACAGTAGGAACAGCAAGGTTTACAACAGTAAAGTCAATAAACTCAATATCAGGAAACAAATTACAATTTTCACTAAAATCAAGCTGAATGAGTAATTCCTCCAGATTGACTACATAGCCTACATGCAGGTAGCCTAATGTTAGACAAGGGTTTGGACCTGGTTGGTCTCAGCTAGAAGTTTTAATGATTTGTAGCCAGATAAACAGCCTCCACAGACAGCTGTCATTGTTCTAACAAGCTGACAACGACAGCAACAGTTTCACAGAGCTTTCATCTTTAACCAAACATTTGGGGAAATATGACTCACATTTCAGCATGTTGAATACAGTAAGTGGAAGGCTACTTGTTGGTAACCTACCACTGGGAAGTCATGTTAATGGCTTTACACTGTAACTCACGAAGGTTTTAGTCGCTCCACATTCACGTCTCGTCCGCAGCACATGTAGTTATGATGCTATGAGGCCGCGGCGTGCGCTCCGTACGTGCATGTGAGAGAGTCATGGGTGAGAGAGCGCGCAGCGCGCGGCAGCCCCTCCCTCCCTTCAGTGAGAGGCAGAGGAGCAGCGGAGAACAGAGCAGGGCAACAGAACCGTGGCGCTCAGGGTGGAAGAGGCATCACTATCACAAATCGGTTAGAGAGAATGAGAACAGGACAGAGTACGTCCAGACTCCCGGTACTGCCCGGTACGCCGTGAAAAGTCCCGGTACGCAGGGGGTTAAAATCTAGAAGTGCCGGTACTCCGTATCGGTCAGTACCGGCCCACTTAAAGCACTGGTAACAACCCCTTCAATGCCCATAAAAGGGCATGAGACTGCAGGGCCGTGTGCAAATAGAACCCACAGGCACTGAGCAGAGGAGGTGAAGAGAGAAAGAAAGTTGAAATGCTCAAATGAAAATCTGGGAGGGTGGGAGCACCAGACTCCAAACCTAAGAAGAACTTTAGTAGTGAGGTGGAGCTACTGCGACACGAATGAAACACAAAAAGCTTATATTTAGTTTATATTTTTATATCTAGAACAAATTTGTTCTTAAGAACGGTTCGTAAATGATGCCCATTTTTCTTATTTGTTTTTCTTTCAGTTTCTGTTCTTGGGCATGGATGAATTTGTTCGTAACAAATTAACTGAGTGGGGTCTCAGCAAATGGATACCAAATTTTAAAGGTAAAGTAACTGTGTTTCTGTCACTGATGTGGCCTACTAATACTGAGACATCTCAATATCTAGCATCATAGACATGTTCCTCAGTGTAATCCTGAATTTTACAAGTTGCTTAAAAGTTGACATACCGTGGACTTTTGGAAAAGACCTTAGCATAATTCAAAAAAAAAATTTTGTATGTGTTAATAGTGTATAAAATCACGAATCGAGAGAACCCATATATCAGTGACTGTCTTAGTGTAAGAACCACTGAGATTTAGATAAATAAGAAGCAGAGAAAAACACAGGAAAATAATCAGATCTCTGCATGGAGTTTGTGTCTTCAGCGTCATGTCACCACAGATATAACAAACATTAGTGTCTGCATTACCATCCTTAAGAAACTGAAAATATTTTTCGATTTTAATTTTTCATGACTGAGATTAAACAGAATATTTTTTTAAATTACAGATGAAGAAGTTGACAAGGATAATTTTTATAGTCTTGGTGATCAGGAAATTGCAAAACTGATCACAAAAATGGGACCAAGAGGAAAATTCAAGGAGAAACTAAGGGTAATGTTCTGCATTGATTAGTGTCTTAAATTTATGTTATGGGGATTCATGCTTTTACAGTCCTGATGACACCCACACATAAACACAAGGGATTCATAGAATTAAAAAAAAAACATGTATTCACTGTCATTGATTAAGAATTATTAACAACTATCACCAGGCAGAGCAACAGGCAACACGTCAGCCAACAGTTGTTCCTTCTCCTCAGGTAAGTTGAATGTAGTTTTTCACAGTTTGGTGTTATCTGAAACATTAAAGACCCAGTAAGCAGGGCTTACCCCCATCTAGCGGTGCGGTTGCATATTGGATCATATTCTTGATGTTGCATTCACGTGAACTCGTCAGAAAGACAACAGACGCTGCATTTAACAGGATAAACAAGCTTCTTTAAAGAAGTGGTCCACCAGCACAAGGCAAAACAATACATGCGTGGGGCATCACATGGCATAGTGGTTAGTCTACTGTATGCCCATGTATAGGCATAGACCTCGCTGCAGTCGGCCTTTATTCGAGTCCCGTGTCGGGTGCCGTTTACTGCTTGTCATTCCCCTCTCTCTGCCTCCCCATTTCCTGTCTCTCTCAACTGTACTATCCATAAAGGCAAAAATGCCCAAAAAATATATATATTTAAAAAAAAAAACACGTGCGTACGTGGCGCAGTGCGAATAGGGCCAAACACTGTTTTAATAACCTGTTTATGTTCATCCTCAGGCTGGGCCGTCCATCAGTTACAAACAAGGTAAAGGTAAGATATGGTGTATCTTATATCTGTAACTAAATATTAAAAGTATTAAAGGAGACTTCTTATGGAAGTGCCACTTTTTGAAGGCTCTTTAAAGCAGATATCAGTGATCCGGTCGTTTTGGCTAACGCTGCGTTCAAGGCTTTTGAAACCGTAAGTTACAGCTTCAAGTCACGACTACAACTTTGTAGCGTTCCAGGTAACCTAGGTAACCCGTAACTCATGTTTTTACCGTCCTGTTGTCTGTGAAAGTCACTATAACGGCCTCTCGTAACTTCCGACCCGTGAACTCGTACCAGATGGAACCGGTACGACTTCACAGGAAGGAAAAACACGAGTTAGGAGTTTCCTTGAACGCACCATGAGTTAGCAGCCCCCGCCCTCGTCAGGCATCTATTGGTCCTCGTCCCTACGTCACCACATTCACGATGCAGCGATGCATCCCTTGGCTGCACACACAGCCCTTCATGCCGTTCTCTCTCCTCATTGGATAACACTTGTATCCCACAAGGAAAGTTTTCTCCTGGTTTACTGCTTTAACATATATTTGGGTGTCAGTTTTGCCCTCTGGCCCCCACAATGTGATAATTGACAAATAAATCAGTAGTTTTCAGGCTCCTGAGGTTGAAATCCATGTGGTTTTACAAGTTGTTGCCTCAGTTCATCCAATGATGTCATTAGTTTTCATATACCACTCCTACCTGTGAGTAGAGGTAGCTGTAGAGGGGGTGGGGCTAGAAGTGTTTCATTTGCATTTAAAGGGACAGGCACTGAAACCAGCCGTTCTGAACAGGACTATCTTTAGGGGATGAAAAGAGCCGAGATGTTTGTTATTTTGACCAAAGCATGTCACAGACATGTCTTTAAGACACCAAGGAACTGTTTTAATCTGTGTAAAAGGAGCAGAATATGTTTCCTTTTAAGACAAGTCTTAATCCTGTGTGAGGCTTGTCTTTGTTTTCATTCTTTCCTCCTTTAAAAAAAAAATGAATAAGGAAAGAGAAAGCTGGATCATCAGGGCGAGTCGAGGAAATCCCAGTCACCAGCCAGGAAACAACGATCTAACAAAAGACCTATGTCATACTCAGGTATTTTTTATTATTATTATTTTCTAAATAATGGCAACCTACAGCTGTCTATGGGTTTATACATCTATTTGTATATTAAATATAAAATTATTTTCCTTGGCTAAAGTAAATAGTGCTTTTTTACTGATTCAGGTCTGTGAACATGTCAAGTAGTCAACAGCATTGTTGTTAATCTGTATAAAGCCATAAGCATGTATTGTGAATTCTCCTCCCCCTGATTTAATTTTCCAGCGGCTTCATTGTGAATAAACTTGACACACTGTTCATGGTTCCTGGTTAATAACTCTTAACTTTTACTTTGCAAGAAACCGTACTGTCTGAGGTGAAAAACATAATGGACAATGTTGAAAAAAAACTTTCAAGCACACCGTTCAGTACTTTTCTAAAGTAAGTACGGAGTTTCCAATTTTTTGTTTACAATGAATTTGGAAATAAATTGATATGATCATTTTTTCTTCCTAAAATTAGTGTGAGTTTAACCAACAAGTATAAGTCTTATTCTGTTTGGAAAATGCTGACATATGCAGAATATTACTGATTATGAGCTGGTCTTGTCAGTAAGTCTGCTTGACGTGTTATTTATAAAAGAATTGTCTTCCTGATTTTGATACATTATTTTAACTCCACACATTTACATTCTTGTACAACAGGACTAAAATCGACAAGTTGAAGACAGACAAGAAGGAGCAGGTTGGTGTGTTTGGTAAAACTGGAGCTGGAAAGAGCTCTCTGATAAACGCTGTCATTGGCATTGAGGATCTTCTTCCCACTGGAAGAATCAAGGCATGTACCACAGTCATGATTAAAGTGGAGGCCAACACGAAAAACTCAGATTATGAGGCAGAAATTGAGTTCATTGCAAAAAAGGTAAATTTAGCAGAATTAGTTTATTTTTACTTGAAAATTACTTGACTTGATGGTGAAATGATATGTAATATATAAATAAAAAACTTAAACAAAATTATTTTACTGGTTATAGGACTGGGAAGATGAGGTCTGGTCCTACCATACTATTCATAAGAATAATTCAGAACAAGAAGCAAATGGAAAGGATGGTGATGCCGATAAGGACACTGATGACAAGATGTCAGCGTTGTATGGAGAAGAATGGAGAAAATTTTCCCTAGAAAACTTGATGGATGTCAAACATTTCAAAGAGATCGCAGAATTTCTCCAAGGCGAGCCCAAGACTTTAAGAAGTGACTCGGTAAGATGCAAACAAAGCATATTTACAGTCTTCTGACTAAACAAATTTTAATTAAATTAATTGAATTGTCATTAAAATGTGGATCTTGCTAAATTCATTAATCTAGGTTCCATTATCTTTTCCTATTTCTATTCAAAAGACATGTATGCACCTTAAAGTAGTTTCCTTAAAGGGCAACTTCGGTTTTTTTCAACCTGGGCCCTGTTTTCATATGTTTTTCCGTATATGTGAGTGATGGATAACACTTTTTTTGAGGTGGCTCCAGTATTGAGCGGGGCAGGCAGCCTGCAGCCCAGCTAACGCTCCTGTATGGGGCAAGTGGCTCCCGTCAAAGTTCGCGGTATAAACAGGCATTTTTTTCAAACTGACAGGCTCAGATAGTTACAATGAGTGTCTGACAACATACCAGACCCTGTGGTCGGCACGGCCTCGCTGAAATTGTCAGCCGCCGCGCTGGAATCTTGGTTGAAGCTCTGTACGGTATGGAAGCTCAGCGGCGCTGTTTACCCCACCGGCACAGAGCGTGGAGAGGAAGAGGAGACGGAGACGGAGGGCTGCTACTGTAGCGAGCCGGGCTCTCCTGTATGGGTGGCTATTTTAACCCAGCTAGATCTCCATGTCTACGTCATGTTCAGAGTTTTATCCTAAAATCGGCTGTAAAAGCGCGGTTGTTTCACTATTACAGCTGGCGGCACCTACTTTGCAGTGGATGTGGATCAGGACGGGGCGTTTGACGGGAGGGAGAGATACGTATCCCCGCGGCCGCCTCAACCCAAATTTTGGCCAGAAAAAACCCTGATTACGTTAATTTCTCCTCTCTAGTGTGTTGTCAGACACTCATTGCAACTATCTGAGCCTGTCAGTTTGAAAAAAATGCTTGTTTAGGGCGAACTTTGACGGGAGCCACTTGCCCCATGTAAGAGCGTCAGCTGGGCTGCAGGCTGCCTGCCCCGCTCAATACTGGAGACACCTCAAAAAAAGTGTTATCCATCACTCACATATACAGGGAAACATATGAAAGCAGGGCCCAGGTTGAAAAATACCGAAGTTGCCCTTTAAACAGGATAAGGATTTGGTTCTTCGTCCTGAACCATCACTCTCTGGGAATAACCTTGTGCAGTAATAGCCTACTATTATTACTACTATTAATACTACTAAAGTGTTACCCCTCATTCAAATTTTAACTTTTGTCGCCCCTTGAGGTTTATTATGTGTTGATCTAATTTGAAAGTTTTGCCTTTGTTGTTCCTTTTCCTTTACATTTTAGAATGTGCATCAAAATAAAATAAAAATCACCATTGAATTGTTTTGCTTTATTGAATCATTTCATCACAGGCTGAGAAGCTATCTGCAGAATTAGTCAAATTCACAAGAACTGCATCAGACACGGAAGACAGCAAAACCATAAAGAAGTGGTACTGGCCGCTGGTGAAGCATGTGACTGTCAGGGTGCCAGATAATGATCTTCTCCAACATGTCACACTTGTGGATCTTCCTGGAAATGGGGACTGTGACAAGAACCGAAGTAAAATGTGGAAACAGGTCATTTTTCCCATAGATTGCTGTTTATACTGTGACATCATGTTATAACAAAGACTGAATTCAATAAATCACTCAACATATTTTTGTTTTGCCACTTCAGATTGTACAAAGCTGTTCTACTGTGTGGATTGTCACTGATATCAATCGAGCAGCATCAGATGAAGCAGCCTGGGAAATCTTGGAAGATGTCAGTAGCCACATTGGAAACGGCGGCGAGTGTCAACGCATTGACTTCATCTGCACCATGTCTGAAGTGAATGTAGATCCTAAAAACAGGTAAGTAATTTAAGATCACAAGTTCTCTTTTTTTTAAGTTTATTTTTTGGGGCATTTTTGCCTTCACGATAGTACAGGTGAGACAGACACGAAACGGGGAGGCAGAGAGGGGGAATGACACGCAGCAAATGGCGCCCGACGCGGGATTCGAACCAGGGCCGACTGCAGTGAGGACTGAGCCTCCACACATGGGGCGCGCGCTCCAACCACTACGCCACACCCCAGATCACAAGTTCTCATTAATCAATCACCAATCAAAAGTTTATAAAGTATCCATAGACAGTGATGTGATCAGGCCGTTTTGGAAGTTGGACCACTTAATGATATTTTTGTGTGTGATTCAGTCTTGACAAAAAAAATCATTCAGTGACAATAGGCTACATTTTTGTTCTTAGTTAAAATTTGTGTGGACTCCCTCTTCACTGAGCCAATTTGTGACACTAACAAGATTAATTGTATCCCTGTTAAAATGCGTATCCAAGTTCCTGACTGTCTGCAGATAGGTGTGTCTTAATTTCTTAAAGGAATAGTTCACTCAGTTTCTACTCACCCTCATGTCAACTAAGGGTTGGAAGAATTTTCAGAGTCTTCTCTGGGTTACGGGTGGGGGGTCGGTGCAGAACTGCATGTCCCCCACATGAGAAAAAAAATCTTAAAGGTCCCATATTATGCTATTTTTCATCTATTTCATATGGTTTTAAGTTGTCCAAGCATATTGTATTCATAGTATATTGTCCCCAAATCAATCTGCAGCTCTAGATCTCAGTAATCTAAAAGTGTCTCTCTAGAGCTCTGCTGAGAACGAGCTGTTTCTGTGTCTGCACCTTGAAATGCAAATGATTATGTGTAAACCACGTCCACTCCACAGCTGTCACGGGGAGAGGGTGTGGTTTTCACTACAGGTACATGTGCCCATGTTGACATTGAGACAGCAGGGGTCAGGCATTGATTTCCAAAAAAAAGGGAGTGAACAGACTTTTTTCACCTTCAGGCGTCATAGAAAGGCCCCGGGAACACATAGGACCACTACAAAACCTCTAGAAAGTGGATTTTCATAATAGGACCCCTTTAAATAAGTCTGTATTTTAAGCTTGTTTGTAGCGGAAGCTCCTGGTGTCTCAGTTCACTGCTCTTCCTGTGCAATTAGCACTGATTTGAATTGTCTGAAATTAGAGCCTTAAGTAAGAAAGTAGAGGTTGCTGGTTCCTGAAAGGTCCGGTGAGATATGAGGTAGCTGGAGCTAGAGCCTCTGGTGCAGTACAGTGGGGAGCACTGTTTTTCCCAACAATATATTGCCCTTACAGTATTTTAATAATGGTATTATTCATGTATACAGCAGTTTGGTCAACTTCAGTGGTTTTTAAAGCGCTCTACTGTATAAGCAAAGTTTGCGTTTGAATATATGAGTTGCCTGTTGATCAGATGTTTTCTTATAGGACAACACCTCTTGAGAAAAAGATAGAGGAGAGAAATAATTCTGCCAAGAAAGCAGTGGAGAATGAATTCAAAAATGTTTGGAGAAAGGTGAGTTATGTTGACAAGAAGTTTAGCATGAGTGTTGTCTACAGATGCAACAAGACTATATTGAAATATAAACTTTTTCTTTATTCAGAAACCCAGTGTACATTTTGAAGTGTTCACAGTGAGTTCTCTTGAGTTTCTAAATGGAAACTGTCCAACACCAGATCAAAATGGTAGGTGAAGTCTCCGTGATATGTGTAGCTCCAATATCTTTTGGAGCAATATTTTAGGGGTGTGACGAGATTAAACTCAACGATATTTCTCGTCACGTTAAAAATCTGTCTTGCAAGATTTTTGTTTATGCTAAAAAATGTAAAGCAGGTTTTCCACTACCAGTTACCATTACTTTGCACCACTATCCACTAGACAGTGATAACTCGACTTGACTTGGTTTTGGTGCTTTTCAGTCACAGCTGAGTTCTTCATTCCTCCTCAGTAAATGAAACTTATCAACCAGCGCATCCAGCGCTAATTAACGACTCTGTGGCGGCCGCGACTCTCTCTCTCTTGCTGGCGCACACACACTTGGACAGGTCGTGTTACGACGGTAATAAACATATGCGCAAGACCGTCCGACATGGGAGGGAGGGGGATCCGAGTATCCGAGTAGTGAAATGGCACGGTTGGGGGGGGGTCGCTGCCACTACTTAAAAAAAAATCCTAGAGGAAACACTGCACATAATACTATTCGCTCTTGAAAAAAAGAAATAAATATTTAATTTAATTTAATTTATTTGAACTTTTATAAATGTTACTTTTAGTTTCAATTTGTTGAAGAAGAAATGTATTTAAAGCTCATGCATGTAAATAGTTACTATAAAACATTACAAAATGCATGTGTAACTCGGTTAAATAAAAGTCTGCTGATCCAGTCATATCTTGTCATAGTTTTCTTAAAATCTCGTCTTGTTCTCGTGAGCCCAATCTCAGGTCTCATCTTGTAAGCTGAGTGTATCGTCACACCCCTAATATATGTATATGTGTATATAGGCCTATATATATATTTAACAGAAAGACAGAAAGACCAATAATCCAAAGAGTCTAACAAAGCAAACTGCATTTTTAAAAAAATAGAAATTCCCAAACTTAAGGAAGTTCTCCAGGATCTCAATAACCCTCACGCAGTGAACTATGTGTCTGGAGCGTACGGGATTCTCTCTCTGATTGAAGGGGCGAGACGCATGGAAGTGGTGAGATTCAAAAATAAAACTTAATCGATTCACTGATACACACTTGCATTCACACACATTATGTAATCTCCACAGAGAAAGGCCTCAGACCCTGGGTTCGAGCCCAGAGCCTTTTTGTTGTGAGCTAACAGCGCTAACCACTGCACTAATGTGGCTCGTATTGTTATTGATATTCCCAGAATAGATTAATATTAATAGCTAATTAAATCACAGAAAATCAGATGACTGACTTCTCATCATAATGAGATCCACACCCCCACAGTTAGCGCTTATTGTTTTCCAGAATTCACAGCCATTAAATTCTGTTTATATTGAAGATCAACAGATGTCATAAATGAATGTGTGTTTGACTTCAGACTGGGGAACATGAGATGCGCAGAGAGCTTGAAGAAAACTTGAAGCGGGAACTTGATAAAGTCAGAAAATCCATGGAAGAGGCTTATGCGGCTTTTGAAAAATGCCTCACTAACGGGGTTGAAAAATCAAAAAGTTCATGTGAAGCAAAGTTGGAGACCATCTTAAAGGTAGAGTCTGTAGTTTGTTTGTAAAAACAACGTTTAAAATAGGCCTCTACTCTCGGGCTCAAAGCTGTATATTCGTTTTTTAGGAAAATCCTACAGACTCTTGTTTGTACTTACCATCATAATGATCATCATGATTTTACATCAAATGTGTGTTTAATGTGCATCTAAAAATTTTTTTTCAATTTTCACTCAGAGAGTAAAAGATTCTTGGAGGATGTTGATGTGTATAGTTGAGAACAACGGAATCAGCAAAAAGAAAAACAAAACGAAAGAGGCAACAGTCAACATCAACAAGGACTTATGTTCATGGCTGACTGAGAGCATTGATGACGAGTTCATGAAGACCTTCCCGTAAGAAATCATGATGAACTGTTGCTCTAAGTTACTGCCATGTTGTATTAAAACAGACAGGCAAATTACAAAAAGACAGTAAGAGTGCTTAAACCGATAGACAGACAGACAATATGATATGATCCCATGACTAAATATGTTTTTTTTTTCTCAGAACTGATCAACCATTCAACGGAGCCATCAAGGCCTTTTCACTGGACACAGAAAGTCTGGTCCAAAAGTACAAGGAGGTTGAGCTGCATCTGGGTTTTCTGAAGTCAGAGGTACGTGAATAAACATGAATAATGATATCTTATTATCGTAAGTGTTGCCACAGTTACTTTGAAACAGTAATCCGACTACTGACTACTTCTTTAAAAAGTAACTTAGTTAAGTTACTGACTACTTGCTTTTAAAAGTAACTAAATTAGATTACTTTTAGTTACTTTCAGCTTCGTTGTGCTGTGCTGTTTCTCCAGATGTTTTTTCAGGTTTGACGTGTTTTTGAAGGTAGACAACACTTTGTCAGCGCAAAGTGTAGCTACAGCGGACCTTAATGTTGTCATCCTTAACAGAAATAAAATCAAAATAATGCCTGTATTTCCAGCTGCTAAAGGCGGACTTCTCTCCTTTCTCGCTCGCTCATTGTCACTTCTCCCTGCATTGACCAATGGGACATACGCTACCGACAGCAACACAACGGGAGACGTGGCTCGGTTTATATCATGACCCACACTTGTATTGAAGGCAGGCCGACCTCAGGGTGCGTGTTAAAAGCTGACGCTGTGTATTTCTAGTGTTTACATAAACAAGGCAGGAACACGTTAGTGTCGGAGGACTCGTTTTGTAACCTAGCAACAGCGGCACTCTACGAGGGAGAGAGAGAGCGCTAAGCGCTGGGAAAGCAGCGCTGTCAGTGCTGAAAGCGCGTCTGGTGGACACGGCCCCAAAAAGAATGCATAGTAGACTTATGGCGCGTTTCCACTAGCACGGTACGTTACGGTACGGCACGGCACGGCACGGCTCGGCTCGGTTCGGTTGTGTTTCCATTACAGCTGAGTTCTCCAGTAACTCCTCGGCGGGGGCGGGGTCGGCACGGGGGTGATCGCGGAGATCGCATTGTCCTTCTCTCTTTTTTCGATCCGCTCGTCAGCTCCAAACTCACTGGTCTGCACATCGTTAACAGACCACAGTGTGGATTTACACACAGCAACAGTTTCCTCAGGTGAAGGAATAATAACAGTCTCGATACAGATCAGCTGGCGCTGTTGCCGCAATGTCTTTGAAATTTCCGGGTTTGATTCTCGTGTCCGACGTCGCGCTCGCGCTGACTCTCTACCCAATCCGCGGAAGGCAGTCGGATGACGTCACGTTATAGTAACGCTTCGGCTCGCTTGGAACCAGGGCCGAGGAGGTACGAAAAATGGGACCTGGTACAGGTACTAGGGCTAGTGGAAACACGCAAATAGCGCGCCGAGCCGTGCCGTGCCGTACCGTACCGTGCTAGTGGAAACGCGCCATTAGGCCTAAATATAGATCTAACCTAACCCACGTTCCCCCGAAATGCAGAAATAGTAACGCACGGTGTTTTAGAAAAATAACTTTAATCTGACTACTAGTTTTGGAATAGTAGTTGCGTTAGACTACTCGTTACTGAAAAAAGTAGTCCGACTACAGTAACACGTTACTAAGTAGCGCGTTACCAGCAACACTGATTATCATATACCTATCTACTAACTGTAACTGTCAATCAGCCAGTCAGTCAGTCAGTCAATTATTTAAACAGCAAAGTTGTTGGATATGACTGGGTTTTCCAAGCCAGTAAACCTGCTAAACATGGTGAATAACTCTTAACCTCAGACAAATTTACATTTCGACCTTTGCTGCGTAGCTGTTTCTGGATTAACACTACTGTGTTTGGAAGGTGGCAGGTGTGTCGACTGTGCCTGTGTCCGTAGAGGCTCACAGTACAGAGAGAAAAACAAGAGGGGGTTACATGAAAGAATTACAAGAGCCTAGATTTACTTACCCTGATGAAAATATGGTGATGAATTCTATTCTTTATGTTCCCGCTTTAAGGAGGACAATGTTAAGATCAAAGTTAACAGCCTGATCCGGGACGACAAGAAAAAAATCTACAACAGCCTGATGGAGAAAATCGAGGCTGACATGCAAGAGTGTTATGAAAGTAATACAAAAGATTCTCTCCACACACACACACGCACACACATCGTTGTACTTCTATCTTAGTGAGAACACTCATTGACATAATGCATTCCCTAGCCCCTTACCCTAACCTTAACCATCCGAAACAAATGCCTAAACTTAACCATTACTCTAAACCTAATATAAACCTAATTCTAACCTAATGTCTTAACCCAAGTCTTAGTCCTCAAAAAGCCCCTTGAAAAAGTGAGGACCGGCCAAAATGTCCTCACTTCCCAAAAATGTCCTCACTCTGTTGGTTAAAAACTCGGTCCTCACAATGCAGCATGTACAAGAACCAGGGGTGGAAAGAGTATCAAAAAAATCTACTCAAGTAAAAGTACAGTTACCTTGATGAAAATGTACTCAAGTAAAAGTAAAAGTACTGGTGTAAAAATCTACTCAAGTAAAAGTAAAAAGTAGCTCACTTAAAATTTACTCAAAAAATAAAAGTTACTTAAAATTACTTTTTTTTTTCACTTAGAGGGGGTGAGGGGGTATAATGGCCAGAGATCGGCCTAACGTTCTCCATGCATGTCTCTGTGTTCCAAACTTGTCTCTTCTCCATCGATAGACTGGTCTCCATCATCTTTTAGCTCCTGTGGAACCAACTTGATCCTGACCTTCAGACACTGCGGTTGTCCAGAGCCAATCAGATTGACAGTTACTGGCACTAAGGTTGTCACTATCATGATCATGATACTAAAATTTTCAACTCAATATCGATATTAAAGGGATAGTTCAATGGTGTCAATGGTGCTCACTTTTCTTTGTCCAAAAAGACACCAAAACACATCCAAATACCTCCATACTGCCCGTCTGTAATGTCCCTCTTGTATTGAAGCCCCGACATGCCTGATAACGTTGTCTTTAATCATTAACGCCACTTTTAACCACTCGCTGTGGCTAATGGCGATGAGCATTATTATGCACTAACTGACGTAGCGGTGAGGAGGAGAGAGGTGTGGCTACCTGCTGCTGCTGTGTGCGTCTGAAGGGACAAAGAGAGAAGTGGCAGCACAGCAGCGAAGTACTTTTGACAACCCACACTGACGCAGTGCAAGCTCATACCCTATATATTTTTTACTTTGTAACTTAAGCTCTTTAAAATGTAACTAAGTAAATTTCTTTCAACAATATGTACTCAAGTAAAAGTAAAAGTACTGACTTTAAAACCTACTCAAAAAAGTACAAATACACAAAAAAGCTACTTAGTTACAGTAACTTGAGTAAAAGTAACTAGTTACTTTCCACCCCTAACAAGAACACACACACACACACACACACACACACAGTGCAGAAACATTCAGTTTGACAACAATTCTCTGTTTCATTGCAGAATGCCGCCCACAACGCAAACTGGATCCCATGAAGACCACCATTAGGGATCATGTACATGATTTAAAGGACAATATGTTTCTGGAGGCAAAAAAAGAGATGTTGAGGCAACTGAAGGACTTGAAGGTTTACAGTGTTCTGGATATTGCTGTGTTAACTAATCATTAGAAGAGGGCACACAAAGGAACTCCAGCAACACTTGTGGTGGAAACAAATAGCTTTATTGACCCAAGCATTTCGGCCCTGTCCTTCATCAGGGTCATGAGACACACACAACGCATCATCACCTTGTGGTTTGGTGTGGTTGCGCCGGAGACCCCCCTCGTTCTTCCCAACTAATCATTAGCACAAAGGAGTTTTCTATATGCATCATTGTAAATGCTTCTTTTGCCACTTAAACACTGCAGCTACTGTTATTATTCTAAGACAGACATACTGTATTCAGTCATATGATGGTCATGATTCTGCATATTTTGAGCAGAATATTTGGCTGAGTGTGAATGACAAGTGACTTTGTCGCTGCATTAGGTGGACGTCCTGAAGAAACTGGAGAAAACCCTCATGGAATCAATTGAGAAGTCACTGAAGACGGATGACACAGTCCCAGGTAGAGAACACTGAAAAAAATAAAATTACTTAGATCACTTAGGTCTGTAAATATGTCACTGACAATGATGAATCATTTTTATTAATGTATCTCCTTTATATTTTTAAGATGTTTCCAAAGAGCTTGAGCAGGTGAAGAGTCAACTCAGTGAACTGAAGCAGCAGATGGATGAACAAAGTCACTAATTGGGTAAAACTTTTACCATGTACAGTATATACTTTTATCAGTCTTTATGCAATGTTTTAAAGTGTTCTCCTTCTGTTCTGAACGGTACTTTTAATAACAATAGCCCTGATTCACCCAGACAGTTGGTGTTTCAGTGCAGCTTTCCTCGCGTCATGTTTCTTCTTCTGGTGGATATTTCAGGTTTCCTCAGCAGAGAGAAACAGCAGCGGCCTGATGACCCTGAATGACCCTGAATGACCCTGAAGACACGAGGCCTGTGGATCTGTTCTCAACAACGATGTCAACAATCAAGTTTTTATTCTTGTTCTTTTTCCGAGTCTTGCTTTGTTGTGTGTTTTGACTTGGATGTGTATTTTATGCAGAAAATGTCTTTGTAGAACATTTAGGATTTGAACTGATTATAACATTTAGTTCAGAGACGTGTGGCTGAAAGGTAGAGGAACACTGTGGTCTACAAGCAACTATAAGTCACTACGATGACCTAAAGGCTTGTGTTTTTAATCGATTGATTTGATTGATTGAATAGTTTTTATGTCACATTTTCATGTTTTTCTGTCCATGATTTTATTTTAGTTGTTCTTAGTAGTTGACTGGTATAGGAGTGGTGATGGTTTTATTCTACAAATATATAATAATAAGACTTGTGGGTTAGATCTTATATGAACTTTAGGTTTTTCAAGTCATGATCTTAAATAACCATTTTTTCTTTATGTGTTTATAATGATAATAGAAACACATGCATGAGGAATTGTTGGGGTTTTATTCATTTGTTTACTCTTACTACATACATATTACATTAAGTCATTCATTATGTTTTTGTTTTACTATTTTCTCTTTAAGTGATCTGCAATGACTCAAAGGCAAAAATGGTTTGGATACAGTCTACTATGCAATAAAGATGTGTTGTAATTTCTTGAACATTGTAAAATGATCTAAAAGTTTGCGAGAGACTAAATATGGAAGTTACAAAGGAAAATTATTAATAAGCAAAACATATGCATAACCACAGCCATTTCATTATTAAATATCCCTCATCATCTTTTAGTTGCTAGTATTGAATATTTATATTGAATTGTACTGAGTTATATGTGCAAATTACACAATGTGTTGATTCTGATAATGACAATATTCAATACATGAACAGAGGGACATTAAGATTATACAGATTAGAGAGGAGTGAAAGAACTGAAGTTTCTTGGTGGATATTGATCAGCCACCATAAAAAAAAATTACATATCCTAAAATATCCTATAGCACACATTTCCTCTATGATGGAGGGAGGCAATACCATTTATGAGAATTATAATCAAGGACATTCGTGTCATGAAGCTTGATTTTAGAGTTTCTGGAGAACTCTTCATCCCTCCAGTTAAAGAGATTGGTTCTGAGATCGGACGATGAGATAAAAAGCCCTCATCAATGCAACACATAACATGATTCACCATAGGAACAAGAAGAAGAAGAAGAAGAAAAAGCCTCGACCCTCCTACTGTACTTCTCACCAGTTAGTTAGCCGACAGTACATATCTGAACACTGACTCACAGTATGAGCATGTATTGCAAAATAAAAAGCAATACTGTAGCAGCTGTCCTCAAATTCTTCTCCATCCTTCAAACTCACCTCCTCCTGTGCAGATCCTGGTTTTGTTTCTGCTTTTCTCAATGTAGCACCCCCAGTAAAGTTATCTGAGGCTAGGACTACAGCCGTTCGTAATGAGCGAATGTGTGGAGGGGAAAGGGCGTGTGTGTGTGGTGGGCAATCTGTAGCAAGTGGGGTGAGAGTTGGTTGTGGGCTACAGGAAGCCCCCTACCGGCCTGGCAGAAGGGGGACTGATCCATCGGGGTTCTTGTCCAGCTGTAGACTCTAGACCTGCTCCTTAGCTCGCCATCAATCCCCAACCTGGCCTGGAGAACAGGACCATAGTTCCACAAATCACCATACTACAAATAAATACTGATCTAGTAATCTTAATTCTAATCATAAACAACATTTACAATATCATTCAACAACCATGATTCAATCCAAATAACATGATTCAAAAGTTTCTGCACGACTCATTCATTGAAGGACCTTTAACTTTACTTTTGGAGAACCCAGGCAGCGCTAACCACGTCTATTAAAATGACTAGCGCGGCTAGGCTAATGCTAATGCTAACATGCTACAAACTATTTGGACTCACCAGTCTCCGTGCGAGTTACGCTCTCACTCGTTGCAGATTTCCGCACGGCAACTCTCGGCCCGGCAAGAGGCTCCTATAAGTTAACACATCGCTTAATAACTGTCCATCATAATAATGAGAAAGCATCTGGAAAATATAGTTTTAGCCGACCTGTAGCGCATCTCTCCTGCAGCTTCCCCACCGCTCTGAAGACCTCGGCTCTATCACCTTACTTTCGAATGCGGAAGTAAGGTGAAAATGAACGTCCGGATTTTTTATGTGCGGCACCTCCGGTCCCTAACCCTCACCGGAGGAGGAGGTGAAGGAGGCTCAACAGAGCCAGGCTTTGTGTTCATAATGCAGCTGAACAAAACCTAAAGCCCCGGTCCGAGTTCACGCTGTACTACGAGGCTGGTTTGTTCATTTTCATGCTCTGAAGCAACGTGTTGTTGCAAGAGAGGATGCTGCTAAAAACAAATCCTGACAGCTCTACATTGCACTACTTTTAAACAAATAGAGCAACAACAATTGTCATTGCTAAATTGTGTTTTATTGTTTTTATCGCAATTATGGAATTATTATCGCAGATTATGGAGTGCTGGACCGGAAGTTCCGCACAAAAACCCAGACCTCCATGAGAGGGAGAAACACCAAGATGTTTCTGAGAGTCATAACGTCTTTTAATGTTAGCAATGATTATCTTTGATGTTAGCAATGTCAGACATGATCCACAATGACTGTTGCAGCTGCAGCTCAGAGTCCAAACTGGCAACCTGGTGATGTTGAAATGCTACTGACTTGGTGTTTGGTTGAGAAGGTCAAAACATCAAATTAAAACATAAACTTGATTTGCAAATACAATTTTCTAATGCAAATATTCTGCCTGTACCATTGTTGAGTTCTTCATCGATACTTAACACGTCCTCACCAGCATGATCAATACAAGATTCAAGATACTTGTTGATACTAATTAAAGGTGCACAGTCAGGTACGGACTCATAAAAACGAGACAATAAAAATTGAATAAATTAAACAACTTCCCATCCTCATCCCTTGTTGCATTCAATGGCCTTACACCACCTTCTTCTGCTTCTTTTTCCCTACTTGCACCTTTAAAACTCATAATTTACATATTATTATGAAGGTTGTGAATTGATATTAAAAATAATTGCAGATAAATTGCACATTTCTAATTTGTTCAAAATGTTTTTACATGTTTAGTTATGCAAAAATATGCAAATGTAACTTTATTCCACATGAACCCCTCCAAAAAAAATCCCTCAAAGGTCTCACATTGTATTTAGCATTAAAAAAAAAAACTTTGCTCAGACAACAACATGAACGCCCACAGACCGTTGACATGATGAGCTTCAGGCTGCAGCGTCTCCTCTCTACCTTCAGCTCCACGGCTGAATTAGCAAACAGGACGGAGACACGTCCACCGGGCGCCGCTCACTCCTCATCACCATGTCCACAGACCTGCAGCAGCGCCTTAACATCCACACTCCTCCTCTTCTTCTTCTGGCTCAGTGTCCAGAAACCTAACTCATGCATGCTGAACACTTACATATAAACTTTAACAATCCTATTATTTATTCTATTTATTTAATCTAAAAACAATATGTCCAGATAATGACGGCTCACAGTTTAATGAGTGATAATGTGCAACAGAGACCAAACAAAAATCACATTGTCATCATTTAAAGAAAATGTATTCAGTGAAAATGAAAATGCAAACTTCTTCCAAAATAATAACGATGTCATTTATTGTATTTCCTGCAGCCTCAGCTTTCTAATTACAAAAAAACTATAGATTAGTCAATCTGTGTATGTATATATAACTTTATAATTATTATGGACAGAGGATATTTGCATATTTTAATGTGGGTGGTTCTTTTTTTTAATCAATATTTTCTAACATTTCTGTAACAAAAGACTTTCCCTCAGGGGATTGTAAAGTATTTCTTATTCTGATTCTGAAAGTTTTGACTGTAAGACTATAAAGATATATAGTGTATTTTACACACATTTTCCAACAAACGACAGGAAACAACATTTCAAAATAAAGTTAACTTACTCATAATGACAACTATTGGTGTGAGGAGAAAGAAGGGAAATAAATTGTTTAGAGATGGTAATAAGAGACTGAGGAAGAACAAAGATCAGGATGAGTTTTGATGTCTAAAAAGGAAAAGAGGAGGAGAAGAAGAAACAATCTCAAGGAGAAGAGAAGATAGGAGGTTAAAGGGATAGTTCAACATTTTGTTGTTTTGTTTTGTATTTGATGAGTTTGATGAGGGAAACCAAGAAATTCCATGAGCCTCCGTAGAAAGTATTTTTAGAACGGCGGAGCAGAGCCGTGAGCTGCTCAGAGCTACGCTACGGAGGCTCATTATAGGATTTCTTGGTTTCCCTCATCAAACTCATCAAATACACAATTCAACAACTAAACCTCTGATGCAACGTTGCCTTCAGGGACAGTTTTTCATCAACAGTCTCTGTATTTCCCTCTAAAACAACTCTGTGTGGTAACACAGAGTTGTTATCTCATAGAGGGTGAATTCAGGTCAAAACCACCAGAGTGTTGTGGAGTTGTTGGATTGGGACAGTTTTTCATCAACAGTCTCTGTATTTACCTAGAAAACAGCTCACGGCTCTGCTCCGCCGTTCTAAAAACAGCTTGCACCAACAATTAAAGGTGACAAACCTACTGCTATGACTATAGGGGTTATTTGACAAAATGTTGAACTATCCCTTTAAAACTAGTGTGCACGCTGCTGGTTTGTTCACCAGGAGTTCTGAGACTCCAGATGATGACGACACGCACGTGGAGGAGATCAGAGCGCACGCAGCTCGTCCCTCTCGGCGTTAGATTGAGCTCCGTCCACTTCATCCTGCAGGAGACGGACAGATAATTGCCACGGAGACCGAGGGCGTCCCCACAGCGATCAGGCTTCACCTCAACACAGAGAGAGAGACCGAACCGGGCCGACCGGACCCCGAGTGACTGACGGAGTGGGATTGTTCAATCAACGCTTCTTCACCTCCTCCTCCGTTCTCTCCATCTCCGTCTCATCCCGTCGTCCCGTCCATCACTGCAGGAGACAGATCGAGTCATCAACACTTTTACTTTTACAGTTGTTCACCAGCGCTAAAAAACAAATTTCACTGTTTTATCTGCTCTCAAAATCAAACTTTTAACAAATATAGATTTTTTTTTATTTGCTTTTTATTTATTATTTAATGCTCGTTATTCTCTTCATTGATGTCTGCTGCTGCTGCGAGAATGGAGATGTGCCCATAGTGAGACGAATAGACAAAGGAACGTCTCATCTCATCTCGGACACAGAGCCGGTCAAAATAAAACCTAATAGAAAAGTATTATTAGACATTATTCAGACAATTTAGTTTGGCTCTGTTCACACATCGATCCGTCTTGAATTAAATTGAACTGAATAAACTTGATTAATCCCAAAGAAAATTCTTGTTACCAGCAGCTCATGTATAAGCCTGCATGCGAACAACAACAATAAATAGACAGAATAAATAAATAAATAAATAAACACCTTTAAAAATCTAAAAATGGTTGAACAGTTGGTACAATAAGGCTATAGTCCTCGCTGCACAGAATAAATAAAATAATTTCCTGTCTCATCTCTAAATAAATAAACACCTTTAAAAATCTAAAAATGCTTGCTCATACTAACGGTTAAAAAGTGCATAAAATACATCTAAATCAACCTTCAGTGATCAGATCTCACTTCCTGCCTGGTATGTAAATGAACAGGTGTAAGAAGACGAGGTGGGCTAATCCTTTATTCATCCCACAACGGGGTGTGTTGTTGTTGTTTGAGGTGTTGAAGCAGTTTTATGAACAAACAAGTGAAGACAGATGGAGAATGATCTTGTTTTTATGAAAATCCTGCTGCAAGTAGTCGTTTTTCATTTTTGAACTGTCAAAACTCAGGATTTAAAGGATAATTACCGTTTTTTTTTACAATCTGGACCTTATTTCTAGAATAAAATACAATCGTTTACTCCCCCAGATAACTTTGGTGTCGTTCCAAGTTGTTTCGACAAAATGAGCTCCATCCAGAGCCGTTTATATCCGTATAATGGAGTCTACAGGAGCAGAATGCAGCCTCTAAATAACACATTATCTGCAGAGAAACTCCTTCATTTCACCAAGATTTAGTTCTGATAGGCTAGTGCTGTTCCCCTCTGAGTCCAGGTTAGCTGTTAGCAACATCCAGGGTCTGTAGGTCGACCTGCTGACCTCTGACCTGGATGATGTCATCTCTGTAGGTTGACCTGCTGACCTCTGACCTGGATGATGTCTTGTAGCTAATGCTAATGCTAATGCTATGGTTCGCTTCTTCTGCGTGTTTCCAACAAAATGAGCAGCTGGATGAAGTTCAGCTTCCACAGGCTTCCTCTCCTCAACCTGGACTCACTAAAGCTCCGGCTAGTTGAGCTCAGAGATGACATCATCTAGGTCAGAGGTCAGCAGGTCAACCTACAGAGATGACATCATCCAGGTCAGAGGTCAGCAGGTCAACCTACAGACCCTGGATGTTGATACCAGCTAACCTGGACTCAGAGGGGAACAGCACCAGCCTATCAGAACTACATCTTGGTGAAATGAAGGAGTTTCTCTGCAGATAATGTGTTATTTAGAGGCTGCATTCTGCTCCCTGTAGACTCCATTATACGGATATACGCGGCTCTGGATGGAGCTCATTTCATCACAACCACTTGTAACGACACCAAAGTTATCTGGGGGCGGAAACGATCAGAGTTTATGATAGAAACAAGGTCCAGGTTGTAAAAAACGGTAATTATCCTTTAACTAAATGAACTTTGACAATGAATGAGTTCAGTTTTTATCTCTCTGGTCTGAACTCTGAACTCGTTCTTTTCTTTATTACGTGAGAACCGACACAAACACTGTGTTGTGTTTATATTAATGTGCAGCTCGTGTCTAACGAGGTGAAACCTGTTTACAGTTCAGTGATTGATGGAATAAATAAACAGTTTGTCGTTTAGTGTCTTAGCGACTCCAGATGAACTACAACAACATCAACACATGTGAGCAGATGCTACGGCTGAGTGTGTGTGTGTGTGTGTGTGTGTGTGTGTGTGTGTGAGCGTGGGCCGTGCTGACGAGGTCACCGACGCTGACGTTCCCGAGGCGTCGGTTCAGCGCCGATGAGGATGTTGTTGCTGAACATCACAGATTGATGATAAGGGAGCGGATTCCAGGGAAGCTTTGCCCTTTCAATTATTAATTCTTTTTAACATGTTTAGCCTTGGGTTTCTTTGTCTTGCTAATTTGCTGATGCCCCCCTCCCTATACCCCCCCCCTCTCTCCTCTGCTGCAGAGCCACGTCTCCGCCTCTCAGGGAAGAAGAGAGTTTCCAAATCAGCGCCTGTGGAGAGAGACTCTGGGGAAGAGCAGAGCAGAGCCGTGAACTCTCCTGAGGATCTGGAGCTGGAGGAAGGAAGGAAGGAAGGAAGGAAGGAAGGATAAAGGGATAGAAGGAAGGAAGAAAGGAAGGAAGGGTGGAGGGATGAAGGGAAAGAAAGAAGGAAGGCAGGGAGGAAGGACAAAGGGAAGGAAGGAAGAAAGGATAAAGGAATAGAAGGAAGGAAGGACATCAGGAAGGAAGGAAGGAAGGAAAGATAAAGGGATAGAAGGAAGGAAGGAAGGAAGGAAGGAAGGAAGGAAGGAAGGAAGGAAGGAAGGAAGGAAGGAAGGAAGGAAGGAAGGAAGGAAGGAAAGATAAAGGAATAGAAGGAATGAAGGACGAAGGGAAAGAAAGAATGAAGGATAGGCAAGAAGGAAGGAAGGATAAAGGGGTAGAAGGAAAGAAGGACGAAGGGAACGATTGGAGGAAAGAAGGAAGGGAGAAAGGAAGGAAAGAAGGAAGGATGGAGGAAGTGAACAAGTCCATCCATCCATCCATCCATCCATCCATCCATCCATCCCTCTATCCGTCCATCCCTCTATCCGTCCATCCCTCCATCCATCCATCCATCCATCCATCCATCCATCCATCCATCCATCCGTCCATCCGTCCATCCGTCCATCCGTCCATCCCTCCATCCATCCGTCCATCCACAGAGACGTCAGTCAAGGCGCAGCCCCTTAAACATGAACCAGTTTAAGCTTTAATATCTTCTTAATGGAACAATCATTTTCTGAATTGCCACCAGACACACATTAGAAGAAGTGAAATTACAGCTGCTCAGACTATAAATCTTCTGGTAAAAACTTAATGACTTTGTGCTTGAAGACAGCTCGGAAGTTTTCTAATTTTCTTTCTTTCTTATTTCTTTTTTTTGCTGCGTGCAGCTGGAGTCTTTTCGGAGCTACAGCAAATAGAGTCTGTTGCATCTACAACAGTGTTTAACTTCACAAATTACATTCATACACTAAAAAAGTTGTTTTTTAAAAACCGGGAACATAAGGAAATGTAATTGCTGCCTCGTGCTGCTTTCACAGGTAACAGGGAGAGTGGGAGATCGTAGTTGTGGTTAAATGTAATAATGTTCATACTTAAGGAGTTTTATTGTAAAGCTGATTGTTGAATTTAAATAATTAGTGTAAAGTTAAAAGGTACAAAAGCTCCAATATTCTCTTTGGGCTCTCGGGCTTTGTTGTGACATCACAAAGTGACAGGAAGTCCTGACGGCTGGTTTTAAGGCTCAGTTTCTGAATACAGGCTGTGTGCATTTCTCTGTGGACTGAGGCTTTGATACTTTCACAGTATTAATATAGAACCTAGAGCTGCTTTATAATCACACTACACATGGACATCTACCTTTATACTGTATGGAGCTTTAACACAAACATCTACCTTTATACTGTATGGAGCTTTAACACAAACATCTACCTTTATTTTGAAGGAGCTTTAACATAAACATCTACCTTTATTTTGAAGGAGCTTTAACATAAACATCTACCTTTATTTTGAAGGAGCTTTAACACAAACATCTACCTTTATTTTGAAGGAGCTTTAACACAAACATCTACCTTTATTTTGAAGGAGCTTTAACATAAACATCTACCTTTATTTTGAAGGAGCTTTAACACAAACATCTACCTTTATTTTGAAGGAGCTTTAACACAAACATCTACCTTTATTTTGAAGGAGCTTTAATACAAACATCTACCGTTATTTTGAAGGAGCTTTAACACAAACATCTACCTTTATTTTGAAGGAGCTTTAACACAAACATCTACCTTTATTCTGAAGGAGCTTTAATACAAACATCTACCTTTATTTTGAAGGAGCTTTAACACAAACATCTACCTTTATTTTGAAGGAGCTTTAACACAAACATCTACTTTTGTTTTGAAGGAGCTTTAATACAAACATCTACCTTTATTTTGAAGGAGCTTTAACACAAACATGTACCTTTATTTTGAAGGAGCTTTAATACAAACATCTACCTTTATTTTGAAGGAGCTTTAACACAAACATGTACCTTTATTTTGAAGGAGCTTTAACACAAACATCTACCTTTATTTTGAAGGAGCTTTAATACAAACATATACCTTTATTTTGAAGGAGCTTTAACACAAACATCTACCTTTATTTTGAAGGAGCTTTAACACAAACATCTACCTTTATTTTGAAGGAGCTTTAATACAAACATCTACCTTTATTTTGAAGGAGCTAACACAAACATCTACCTTTATTTTGAAGGAGCTTTAATACAAACATCTACCTTTATTTTGAAGGAGCTTTAATACAAACATCTACCTTTATTTTGAAGGAGCTTTAACACAAACATCTACCTTTATTTTGAAGGAGCTTTAAAACAAATGTCTATGGAGCTTTAAATCAACCATAATCTCAGTTTCACTCTGATATTACTTCTATAACACTAACCTGAAGACAAAGAATTGATGCAATACCGTGGGGTAAAAACAGTCACATGTAAAGGGGCGGAGCATCAGATCCAGATAAACCTGCAGCGACTCACAGTTTGACCTCCATCATCTCACCTGCTGCAGGTTCTTTATTGTCCGCTCACCTGCAGGAACTCCTTCTTTTTACCAGATTTGCAGCTGCACTTGGATGTTTTGTGAGTTTCCCTCCCTGGTCTTTTCTCTGCTCTGCGCTGAGTTCAGCCGGGTCTCCCAGTCTGAGACCTTGCTCTCCTCCTCCTGACAGACTGACAGAGGTCCAGGTGCTGCAGAGTTTCATTCTTCTCCGCGTCTGACAAAGTAATCTCTCTCCATGAGGTCTGTTCTGCTCAGCAGCTGCTCTCCCTGCAGAGGCTTTCAGGCTCGGCTCAGGATCCTCAGCAGTAGTAGCAGATGAGGAGTTTTTCTCAGTTATCGCTGTGAGTGTAGCTACGTGTTCAAACATCCATTTAGTTCTGAGCACTTCACTCCGATTCACTCTGACTCACACTCTCTGGGTGTATTTTACACAAAGTGTTGGTATCTGCTCCAGAGGTGATTAAAGTCGAGTGAGAAGGAGTTTCATTCAAACGCAGAGGCACCGGAGGAATATTAAAACTACAGCAGCACTACAACTGATAATGGAGCTCATCATCCCCCTTTACATGCAAATGTAAAGGTGGATATTGAATTTTATGTGAAATGCATTACATATTGAACCTGTCAGGAGATTGTTTACATGATCGCCTGATAAACAACCTTTAATCTAAAGACGTCAAATCAATCTCATTCTCAATGATGCTGCACTTTTTTAATTATGTGAGTGTAGATTTTAAAGCGTAATTAAAAATTTTTGCAACCTGGACCTTATTTCTAGCATAAAATCCAATCATTTCCTCCCCGAGATAACTTTACAAGTCTGCAGGGAGCAGAATGCAGCCTCTAAATAACACATTATCTGCAGAGAAACTCCTTCATTTCACCAAGATTTAGTTCTGATAGGCTAGTGCTGTTCCCCTCTGAGTCCAGGTTAGCTGTTAGCAACATCCAGGGTCTGTAGGTTGACCTCTGACCTCTGACCTGGATGATGTCATCTCCGACCACTGCCCGGCGCGGCTTGTTGCTAATGTTAATGCTAATGCTAATGCTACGGTTCGTCGATGTTGATAACAGCTAACCTGGACTCAGAGGGGAACAGCACTAGCCTATCAGAACTAAATCTTGGTGAAATGAAGGAGTTTATCTGCAGATAATGTGTTATTTAGAGGCTGCATTGGATATACGCGGCTGTCGGCTGGAGCTCATTTCATCAGAACGACTTGGAATGACACCGAGTAAATGATCGTATTTTATGCTAGAAATAATGCTGCCTTCATGTGCTGTGGTACAGATGGTATTTTCCACTTGTGATCTGGTATTTACTAGTGGGTTGTGTTCATGTGCTTTTGTTGTTGTACAGAGAAAATAAAGATGGTGGACACACAGATTCAGACTTAAACCATAGATATATACACGTGCGACATCTACATGTATGCGGAAAAATAATCTTGGATTGCCTAGTTCATCTCTAACAGCAAGAAGATGAATGATCAAAACTCAAACGGTAAATATTAATATTCACGGAGATTTAGCATCGGCTATTTGGCTAGTTTTTTAAAAGCGTTTTTTACTGTACATGCACGCATACATAAAGTGAATAGCTGCTAACTGTTTTCTAAAAACTTGCCTTGTTTACCATTAACAAATCTTGCGTTGCTCGCCGCCATGTTGAAAAGGTCAAAGGTTATTCTCATCTCGGCAACTCGGGCATCAAAAAATTCTACGAGTTTCCCAGTGGAAAATACCACATGAGAGGGTGTTCATGTGCACTTTTCAAGTCGTCTTCTGGTATTTACCATAATTACCAGAGCACATGAAGGCAGCATAAGGTCCAGATTGTAAAAAAAAACAAAAAAAACGGCAATTCCCCTTTAACTTGATGCATCTCTTGTTTATTTCCGCAGATACTCTGGGAAATGACAAACAAACAAAGTGAATCTTGGATCTTAAATGTGAATGTATGGTTTGTCAATACAGAGCAGCTGCAGCTGATTTCATACAGAACATGTGCAGCAACAGGAAAGTCTGGAGCTCCTCTGAGTTTTAACTTCATTTTTTGTTCTGTTTTTGGCATTTTTTTGTTTTGTTTTGTTGGTCAACGACTGATGGATCCTTCTGTGGGGAGAAGAGGCCGATCAGAGCTTTGAGAATGACGTCCAGAAGCTCCTACAGCAGCCTGGGTTTCTATTATTTCATGTTTTAAGAATAAGTTCTTCTTTCAGACCCGTTTACAGACTCAATGAAAAGAAGTGAATTATAAAAGTCTGTTAAACTCAACTAATAAGAGCCGAGGAGCCTTGAAGCTGCAACGTGTAGAGAGAGACATCGTTGAGCTTTTCATTGTTATTGGATTAAAAATATATCATCAGTGGTTATTGAACATTTTCATAGATGAGGAGAGAAGAAGAAGTAACACCGTGTTTGATCTGATGTGTTTTAATCACACGATGGAAAAGAAGAAGCACTTTTAAAGAAACTAGACGTGGTCTCTCATCTCTTCTATTATAAGCTCAATACATTTGCATATGCAAATATATGCAAATTAGGTTATAAGAATAGCAGCTTTAAGATGATATATATATATATACATACTGAGAGAAACAGATGTTGAAGTTAATAGGAAATAATAAGAAAAAGGTGTGTGTTTTGTTTGTGTTGTTAGAAATGAATAAATTAAACACATTAACGAACGCGGTCCTGACGTGTTTTATCGTATCGATGGTTTTAATTATTGCAGTCACTAATTTTATTCACTATATATTATTTAAACTCATATAACAGCATGATGTGTTTATGTGATTATAATAAAACTCCTTACGTACGCAGACACACACTTCCTGTTCTTCTCTGATGGTGAACAGGAAGTGTGTGTGTGTGTGTGTGCGTGTGTGTGTGTGTGTGTGTGTGTGTGTGTGTGTGTGTGTGTGTGTGTGTGTGTGTGTGTGTGTGTGTGTGTGTGTGTGTGAACACGCTGTAGGTTAAACCACTGTGGTTTTTTTCCAATGGCTACATTTAATTAGCATCAGAGCAGCGACTGATGATACGTGACCTACTTTTCATCCGTCTAATTCTTCTCCAGCGGTTTTCCCTCCGTCCGTCAAACGGTCGATATCTTCCTCTTATTGAACGTCCTCCTCTTGTTGTTTATCTCGTTTCCCTCCCTCTCCTGACGACTCAGACGTCCTCGTCGCGCCCGCGGAACAACCTTTAAAGTTGGGAAAATTGGAAAATCTGGAACATCTGGACCGACGGCTTCTCTTCTGTTCTCCTCCTTCGTCTCTGATTCTGCAGAAGAAGATGAAAGGACAATTAATTCACAGCTTCTTCTTCTTTTCTTTTACACTTTTGGGAGGGGGGGTCGTAGCTCGGAGGTGGGGGGGGCCTTTAAATGGTAACCCACTTTGCGGCCACTTATGGAGCCGTCGGTGCCAACGAGAGTCAAAGCCACATGATTAATGACGTTATTAAACAGTTTAGAGAGGCGGCGTGTTGCCGTGGCGGCGGCCGCTTCACAGTGATTTGTGAGGTGAAACAATGTAGTGGGATGAAGTGGAGTGTGTGTGTGTGTGTGTGTGTGTGTGTGTGTGTGTGTGTGTGTGTGTGTGTGTGTGAGTGTGTGTGTGTGTGTGTGGCCGAGTGCAGAAGGTCAAAGTGGGGACAGGTGGAAAATAAGCCAATAAGTCAGAATCTAATTTCCTGTGAGGTGAAGAGGAGAACGAGTGAGAGATGGAGGGAAAGAAAGAAAGAAAGAAAGAAAGAAAGAAAGAAAGAAAGAAAGAGAGGAATGTCATGGAGGAGGTAAAGCAAGAACATGGGAGGAACAGATGTGAGGATGGAGGAGAAGAGAAGATGGAGGGATGAGAAGGAGGAGAAGGGAAGGAGAGGGAAAAGACAAGGAGGAAGACGGGAGGAGAAACAAGAGGAGAGAAGAGAAGAAATAATTATAGGAAAGGATGTGGGGACAGAAAGAGGAGGAGAAGAAATGAGAGGAGAGGAGAAAAGAAGAAAGGATGAGTGATGTCTAACAGGGAGAAAAAGAGGAGGAGAAGAAGAAACAAGAGACAAGGAGAAGAGAAGATAGGAGGTTAAAGGGATAGTTCAACATTTTGTTGTTTGTTTTGGCAGATTGGCCCATACCATTACCCCTATAGTCATAGCAGTAGGTTCGTTACCTTTAACTGTCGGTGCAAGCTGTTTTTAGAACGGCAGAGCAGAGCCGTGAGCTGCTCAGAGCTGCGCTACGGAGGCTCATGGGATTTCTTGGTTTCCCTCATCAAACTCATTAAATACACAATTCATGTAAAACCTCTGATGCACGTTGCCTTCAGGGACAGTTTTTCATCAACAGTCTCTGTATTTCCCTCTACAACAACTCTGTGTGGTAACGTTGTGTTATTATCTCATAGCGTGGTGAATGTGCAGGTCACAACTTGTCCACCAGAGCGTTGTGGAGTTGTTGGATTGTGTATTTGATGAGTTTGATGAGGGAAACCAAGAAATCCCATAATGAGCCTCCGTAGCGTAGCTCTGAGCAGCTCACGGCTCTGCTCCGCCGTTCTAAAAACAGCTTGCACCGACAAATAGGGATTATGGCAATGGGCCAATCTGCCAAAAATGTTGAACTATCCCTTTAAAGCAGAGGCGAGAGAAGGAGGGAGGGACACACACAGCTTCTGAGTGTTGTGTTCACATCAGTATGCATGAACAGGCCACGCACACACACGGTGAAGTTTCAGTGTGTGTGTGTGTAGATTTAAATGAGGTGACAGCAGCAGTGTGTTCAGCTCTGTGATCCATTAAAGTCATTCAGATACAACAACTACACACACACAGACACACACACACACACACACACACAGACACACACACACACACACACACACACACAGACACACACTCTGCTGCTGACTCACAGCCGTCCTGAGAGGAACAATAGCAGCTCTAATGTTCAGGGAGTGGCTGCTCACATTTGTTCCTCTGGTGCTGATGCTGCTGCTGCTCACCATGGCAACACTGCCCCCTGCTGGACCAGGGAGCGATGACATCATCACCAGCCTCATCAGGACCGCAGCGCAGCCTCAGGTCGTCGTTCATTCATCAGGAGCCGGAGGAGAGAGAGTGACAGGTGAATCATCAGCTACACGATGATGTCATCAGGTCATTTACCATCAATTAATTGATCAGTGTTTAACGGCCGAGTTGGAACGACGGGGAAATTAAGACACTATCACTTTATTATATTACCGTATATTGTACTACAGTATTATATTATATTATATTATATTATATTGATATAGTGTTTTATCATCATTCCCATTAGTTTTTATTAAAGTATATTATATCATCATGTAGAATATCATTATATTACAGATATATATTACAGATAGATAGATAGTTATTGTTTAATTGACCTCTTAAACGTTTATTTGTTGTTTTTTTGTATATAAATGTCATTCTTTCTCTCTATTGTGTAACTTCAGTGGAT
>CM064897.1:25728833-25748833 GCA_030347415.2 Decapterus maruadsi
TGAGCGACACCGTCCGTCACTTGTTGTCGTCCCTCTAGAAACACAACTCATCTGTTGTGTTTGTGTTGGAAGCTGCAGCGTCGTATTGAGCCCTCAGGGCCACCGTACTGGACAACTGGCTGCAGTGTCGAGCTCAGGTTGTCACTGCATTTAAAAAAGAAAACTCATTTAAAGGGATAGTTCAACATTTTGACAAATTGGCCCATCACCATAACCCCTATAGTCACAGCAGTAGGTTTGTTACCTTTAATTGTCGGTGCAAGCTATTTTTAGAATGGCGGAGCAGAGCCGTGAGCTGCTCAGAGCTACGCTACGGAGGCTCATTATGGGATTTCTTGGTTTCCCTCATCAAACTCATCAAATACACAATCCAACAACTCCACAACGCTCTGGTGGACAAGTTGTGAGCTGCACATTCACCACGCTATGAGATAATAACACAACGTTACCACACAGAGTTGTTTTAGAGGGAAATTCATGCAAAACCACTGATGCACGTTGCCTTCAGGGACAGTTTTTCATCAAGCAGTCTCTGTATTTACCTAGAAAACAGCTCACGGCTCTGCTCCGCCGTTCTAAAAATAGCTTGCACTCACAATTAAAAGTAACGAACCTACTGCTATGACTATAGGGGTTATGGTGATGGGCCAATTTGACAAAATGTTGAACTATCCCTTTAACACAGGGAACTTTTCTTCCTGCTCCTCCTCATCCTCACGCTGCTAATTTCTGCGCCTCCTCTCGGCCAATCAAAACCCATCGCTCCCTCAGCAGCAGCAACAACACGTGGAAAAAGATAAAACAAACGAACGACGAGCCAATCCAACAACACGTCGACAACAGAGAGGAAACAAAAGACGAACAAAACAAAACAAACGAGTAAAAAAAAGAAAAAGAAAAGTGTTATTGATGAGTGATTTAAAGTGAAGTCAGTTCTCTCCCGGCTGGTCACACTGCATTTATTGAATCGATGGAAAAAACACATGAAAAGTTAAATCCACTGAGGTGAAAATGAACTGACTCCAGATCAGGAGTCGCAGAATCATTGTCATTAACGAGTTAAAAAATAAACATCTGTAAGATTTTTTTTTTTTTTGGACTTTTTTCTTGTTTTATTGCTCAAGAATCTGATTTTATTCACACGACAACAACGACCCAAACTTTTTTTTTTGTTTGTTTTCTTTTCTTTCTGTTTGTTTTCAAACCGTCACTGTTTGTTTAGACGGACTGATTTCTGTACGGTGGCCCTGAAGGCTCAAAGCAAACACACACAGCAACTTCAGTTTGGTGTGGTTGAGTATTTACAGGATTAAGTTTGACCCTCTGAGCCACCGTAGTTTGTTTTTTTTTCTTTTCTATTTGTTTTTTTTGGTCCTGGTGAAACAACAGAAGAAGAAAAAAAAACGTCCTCCGTCCTCTGAGTTCAGTAGTGTGAAGAGAGACGTTAAAATGATCCGACCGACCGTCCTGCTCCGTCTGCGCCGATGACATCACTTCCTATATCTGCTCGTCCTGTTACATCATCACACACACACACACACACATACACACACTCAGAAAACACAGCAGCAGAACATTTGATTATCGTCCCGAGAGCTGAGCTCATCAGAGTCTGACGATGCGTTTTCCTGCAGTTTTGATTTGTCTTTGAACGCATCACACTGCCGCTGCCGTCTCCTGCAGGGAGCCACGAGGCGTTCAGGGTCCAATTCTGCACCGATACGTCTCGGGAAGTTTCATCATCGGCTCGTCGGAGTGTGAACTCTGAAACGTCCGAGCGGGCATTGAACGCACCGCGATAAAAGTGAGTTTTTTTGTGGCACAAATCCTTGAAAATAATGTCAAAGTGAATGTCGCTTTAAGGAACCTGGTTTTTCTCGGCGTCGGCGGCAGCAGCAGCAGAAGTCGTCGAAGAGAAGTCGGATAATTTCCACGTGTTTGTGAAACTTGAACGTCTGGTTTATTTTTCCTTCTTAGAAAAGCGTCTCCTCCTCCGTCTGAGTCCGATTTTGTTGTGGCACAAATCCCTAAAGGTAATCCTGTTAATGTCACTTTAAGGAACCTGGTTTTTCTCGGCGTCGGCGGCAGAAGTCGTCGAAGAGAAGTCGTGTTTGTGAAACTTAAACGTCCGATTCATTTCTTTTCTTTCTTTCAGCGGCAGCCGCAGTGGAAGTCGGCGTTGGGGTCGACCACCAGCCGCTTCTTCCGGTCGCCGTGGAGACAGGCGATGTGGTACCAGGCGTCGCACACGTCGCACTGGATCCACTGCACCGGGTCCTGCTGCGGGAGGCGACACCGCGGCGCCGCGCACGCCTCCACCGCGCCCACCATCACCTCGTCCTCCTCCTCCTCCTCCTCCTCCTCCTCTTCGTCCTCGTCCTCGGAGGAAGAGGAGGAGGAGGAGGAGCCGGAGGAGGAGGAGGAGGAGGCCGAGGAGGTGGAGGAGGAGGAGGAGGAGGATGGAGAGGGAAGAGACGGGCGAGGAGGGAGCGGGTGTTTCCTCGGGCGGCCGCGGCGCTTACTGGAAAAAAGAGAAAAGAAAACGATGAGACGAGATATTTCAGCTCCGATCTGGTTCATTAACTGTTATTATATCGATCATTAGCTGAATTATTTACAGATTCTGCTCCAATAAAAATAAAGTTTCAGATGATTTGCATCCAGCTGAGAAACACGGCAACAGAGAGGAGAAAAAAAAAAGAAATCATGAGAATAAAAACTGAGATTAAAACTCATTAGAAAGTGTGACATCAACTTCTTACATTTTTATTTCTGCTTAGACTTTATTCTTATAATTACAGACTTCATTTCCCCGTCAGAGTTTCATTAATCCTCCGTCATGTTGAATTTAAGAATTAACTGTAATAATAAAAAAGGCTGATGTTTTTATTTCAGTGGCTCAGAGAGAAAAACCACTGAAACGAACCAGGGTCATCATGGTTAACCAACACTAGAAAAGTGAAACTAAAAGTGAAAAAAAAGGTATTTAGTTACCTGGAGTAAAATAGAAAATGATACTTATGTTATATTTAAAGGAAGAGTTCACCAAAAAGTGAAATTCATTCATTCATTCCACTGTGGAATAAAAAACTACTCCAGAGAATTCATTTTTGGTGAACTATTCCTTTAAACGATACAAAATGCAAAACTAACTCAAACTAAACTGGAATAAAAAAGGAAATAAAAATAAAAATGAACAAAAATGTCAATATTTTCAGAGACTGTTTTTTCCGAGCCGTCCCTGAACGCCTCACCTGGTCTGGTGGTGGTTGAACCGGTTGAACTGGACTCGTCCTCGGTCCTCGGTGCGGATCCTGACGGACGGCGAGGCCAGGCTGTAGTTCTCCCCTCCCACCACCAGGGGGGAGAAGACGGGGGAGCTGTGCGCCCGCCTCCTCCCCCTCTGGGCGCCGTGGGCAACGGGTTTCTGCTGGCGGAAGGCGGCGAGGTTCCCCTGCACCACCGTCTTGATTCGCTGCATCGTCGTCGTCGTCGTCTCCGCCTCCGGCTTCTTGGCGGCGGCGGTGAAGGAGGTCTGCAGCAGGTGGTGGTTGAGGCGGCTGTTGGTCATGGCGCCGTGGAAGCTGCCGATGGTCCTGATGCCCACGGGGAAGGGTTTGGCCTCCAGGGGGCGCCGCGGCTCGGCGTGGCTCTTCGGCTGCAGCGGCGCCGGAGGAGGAAGAGAAGGAGGGGGAGGAGGAAGAGCGGGAGGAGAGCTGAAACCCTCCGACTCGGACTTGTAGAGGCGCCGCCGCTTCTTCCCTCGCGCTCGCTGGGCGTCGTCAGGAACGCCGGCTGCAACTGAAGCACGGTCACATGATGATGACGCAACAGGAAGTTACACCACACATTTGATGACGGAAACCAAGAAATCCCATGAGCCTCTGTAGCGTAGCTCTGAGCAGCTCACGGCTCTGCTCCGCCGTTCTAAAAATAGCTTGCACCGACAATTAAAGGTAACAAACCTACTGCTATGACTATATAGGGCCAATCTGCAAAATGTTGAACTATCCCTTTAAATCTAAATGAATCTAATTTATTGTTTTACTGAATTATTTATCTGATGTTTTTTCATTTTATTTTGTTAATTATTTATCTATCCTCACGTATCACTTCCTGTTTCTTTAACTCGTGCTTTTATTTTGAAGGCGCTCACCTCCTCCTCGGCTCCGCGGTTCGTCCGAGCTGTCGTCCTCCAGCAGAACCGTGTGCGCCGACTTCCTCCTGCTCCTCGACGTCGGCGGCAGCGACTTGGCCGACGGCGCCGACGCCCCGGACGGAGGAGACGGCGTGGAGGGGGGCAGCAGGGAGGAGCGGTGATGATGGTGATGATGATGATGATGATGATGGCGATGAGGGAGCAGCGGCGGCGGCGGCGGCGAGGAGGAGGAGCCCGGGTCGGACACGGTGCCCTCGTGGCTGAAGCTCCTCTTGAAGGTCCAGGCGCTGCCCTTCATCTTGCTCAGGCTGCCGATGGAGTTGAGGATGACGGTGGCGCGGTTGATGGACAGCTTCGACAGGTCCAGGTTGGTGCTCGCCTTCCGGTCCGGGTTGGTCCGGATCCGGTTCTGGAGGTCGGAAGAGAACGTTCCCGCCTGGAGAGACGAGACGAGACGGGAAGAGACGATCAGCAGCTGCAGGGTCGGACAGCGCTCCTGGAGCCCCGCCCGTAATCGAGGCATTTTTTGAATTTCAAGCTTCAAAACTGAGGAGTTTAGTTGCTCTTTAACAGATTTAAAGGGTTAGTTCACCCAAAATTGAAATTGCACTCATTATCTGACTTATTTAATTTTTTTCGGGTGAGTAGATAATGAATGCAAGTGCAATTTGGGGTGAACTAACCCTTTAAATCTGTTAGAGAACAACTAAACTCCACAGTTTTGAAGCTTGAAATTCAAAAAATGTCCTGATTATGGGCGGGGCTCCAAGTTACTGCACTCATTATCTACTCACCCGAAAAAAAATTAAATAAGTCAGATAATGAGTGCAATGTCAATTTTGGGTGAACTATCCCTTTAACAGGTTCGATCCCCCCCAGAACCTCCTCTTCCACCACAGTAACTTGGAGCTTCGCCCATAATCACAACATTTTTTGAATTTCAAGCTTCAAAACTGAGGAGTTTAGTTGCTCTTTAACAGATTTAAAGGGTTAGTTCACCCAAAATTGACATTGCACTCATTATCTACTCACCCGAAAAAAATTTAATAAGTCAGATAATGAGTGCAATTTCAATTTTGAGTGAACTAACCCTTTAAATCTCTTAGAGAGCAACCAAACCCCTCAGTTTTGAAGCTTGAAATTCAAAAAATGTCCTGATTATGGGCGGGGCTCCAAGTTACTGTGGTGGAGGAGGAGGTTCTGGGGGGAATCGAACCTGTTAAAGGGATAGTTCACCCAAAATTGCACTTGCACTCATTATCTGACTTACTTAATTTTTTTCGGGTGAGTAGATAATGAGTGCAATTTCAATTTTGGGTGAACTATCCCTTTAACAGGTTTGATTCCCCCCAGAACCTCCTCCTCCACCACAGTAACTTGCAGCCCCGCCCATAATCAGGACATTTTTTGAATTTCAAGCTTCAAAACTGAGGGGTTTAGCTGCTCTCTAACAGATTTAAAGGGACAGTTCACCCAAAATTGCACTTGCACTTATTATCTGACTTATTACATTTTTTTCGGGTGAGTAGATAATGAGTGAAATTTCAATTTTGGGTGAACTATCCCTTTAACAGGTTCGATCCCCCCCAGAACCTCCTCCTCTACAGTAGCTTCAAACATCAGGCTGCTTCCTTCACCTTGGGGATCGTGATGGCGTCGAAGTCCAGCGGGCGAACTTTGACCTTCTGGAACAGGAAGTAGAACTCGGGGCTCCCCGGCGCCGACTGGCCGCCGAAGGTCAGCGTGTCGCCGTCCGACAGCTCCCATTGGACGCCGCGCTGGAGGCGGACCTCGTTCACCCAGGTTCCTGGAGGAGGGGGAGAGAGCGTTTCAGCTTTTTATTTAAATACACGAAGAAGAGAATAAATCAGTGTGTGTGCGTGTGTGTGTGTGTGTGTGCGTGTAGCAACCAGAGCGGCCGAGGCGTGAGAAACACGACGGCGGTGAAAGTTAAAAATCTCATTTTAATGAGCAAACAAAGGTGTGAAACGACTGGAGTGTGAAATTACTGGAGAAATGAAGAGCAAACAAACATCATCACCTCTTCCTCCTCTTCCTCTTTGAGCCACTTCCTGTTTCGAATTTACTCTAATATCTTGATTTTATTCTTAATCTCTCTTTTGACACTAAAAGATTCAAACTGTGTTCGATTCAAATCCAAAACAAACATGAGTTTAATAAAGGAAAATTAAAACCGAACAAAGTCAAAGTGTTTTTCTTAAACTCTGACTTTTTGTTTTTATTAAAAACTGTGATTTAAAAACAGAGACGGAGCAGAAAACGCAGCTTTAAAACAAACACCTTAGTTATTATGGTTATTATAAATAACACAGATAATAAACACTGTAAAAATACATTAAGTTACAGTTTTTCTCAATCGCTTTGGTGCTATTCTCACCTCACTCTTAACATTTGCACAACAGTTAGTGCATTTCTCAAAACAATTGTTACAAACTGCAAAACCTAGTGGACAACCTGCAAAAGTGCGTCACTTGCTCAAAATGGATTGTCCATCCCTCAAAAGCAAGTACTTGTGTCAGTGAAACTGTCAGTGTCGTCAAAATGAGAAGTCTTGCCATCATCGTTTATGAGCATGAGTCAAATGGCTTTGTCATGTTTTCATTATGACACTTTATTCTCTGTGTTTTTCAATGCAAAAAGTGATGATACTACCTGAAAATGTTCAAGACAGCACTATACACTACAGCTACAGTAAAGTTACACATTAGCCTACTGTAGTGGAGTAACTAATACTGAATATGTATGTTTCACATTTTTACTGCATATGCTCTTTGTAATTCTGATTTGTTCACAGCATCGTGCAATAGAAAAATACACTACAGTCATCTACAACAGACATAAGAAACAGCCTTTGAGTACAACTTTACGTAAATCTGGTCTCTAGTGAAGCCCAAAGTCTAAATGTACAGTAAAAAAAAAAAGATTGTCCCACTGTATCTGACAGTAAAACCTGACACAATGAGCAGTGTAGATTGTTTAGTGCTGAATTACTGTCCAATACTATACATACCTGTTCTGTTTGAATACAGTGCTTCTCCCAACATTTACAATGAGTTTGACAGATTTTGAAAACTAGTTCAACAATTTTGGATGTGATGACTGAAGCAATGAAATGAGGACTATTAGTTTTTTAGGGAAAGACTATTCAGTGTTGAAAAGTACAGTTCATTTTGACTGACATGACATAAGCAAATGATAATGTTATAAAACAGCAGAGAATTGTATGAAAGCAACTGATACATGTCCAGAAGAATTTGCAATTTGTTCAGAGGAAGGAGAAACTGCTACGATGATGTGGACAAATGACGACATGTTGTGGAGGTTGAACTAATAGTTATGAGAACCTTCATTCTGATCTGAGAATAGCACCAAAGCAATTGAGAAAAACTGTAAGCAGCAACGAAGTGAAACAAATGACATAAAAACCACAACACTATAAAAAAAACCTGTAAAAATTAATCAGCTTTGTGTTTTCCTACCAGCCTTAAACACAACACCTGCAACTTCAACAATAAATATAAAACTTTTTAAAACCTTATTTTCTTTCTTATTAATTAAAAAAATCTCACTTTTTTTCCTTTTTGATGATTAAATCACTGTTTTTCGCTCCTGATTCATCTCATGATTATTTTCTTGTATTTGGTTAAAAAGGGAGGAAACTTTTGATTTACATTTAAAAAAACACTGATGAAAAATCATTCATTAATGTTTCTTTCCATTATTAACAGTTGGTGCATTATTATTGTTATTACAGTATAATAATGATGATTATTTCCTTTATAAAGCGGCGGCCGTGGAACCTGTTGGACCTGTTGGTTCTGGTTCTCAGGAGTCGTTGGACGTGTCGACCTTTAAACAACAATAATGTTGATAAATCTGTGTCACTTCACATTGTTGTTGGTATTTTACCTTTAATTAATCTAATTAACCGTCCGGCTGCTGCTTTAACGTGGAGTTAATCTGAGTCATAGACCTTTAATTAGCTCCTCCTTATCTCAGCTCTGATGTAGGTCACCGTGGTTTCTCAACACCTGAGTTACCTGAGGTTTGACGGCCGAGTCAGAAACTCTGAAAAGTTTAAAATATAAAATAAAAACATGAGGGAGGATGTTTTTAGGTTTTATTCCAGCTTCAGCTCGACGGCAGCAGCTGTTGAGTCTGTCAGAACAACAGCTGTTTGGGTTTCCTGTTCCTTCAACCTTCAACTGTCTGGATGTTAATGTTTAAAGGGATAGTTCAACATTTTGCCAAACTGGCCCATCACCATAATCCCTATTAGTCACAGCAGTAGGTTTGTTACCTTCAATTGTCAGTGCAAGCTATTTTTAGAGCGGCGGAGCAGAGCCGTGAGCTGCTCAGAGCTACACTACGGAGGCTCATTATGGGATTTCTTGGTTTCCCAAGTTGTGACCTGCACATTCACCACACTATGAGATAATAACACAACGTTACCACACAGAGTTGTTTTAGAGGGAAACACAGAGACTGGTGATGAAAAACTGTCCCTGAAGGCAACGTGCATCAGAGGTTTTACATGAATTTCCCTCTAAAACAACTCTGTGTGGTAACGTTGTGTTATTATCTCATAGCGTGGTGAATGTGCAGGTCACAACTTGTCCACCAGAGCGTTGTGGAGTTGTTGGATTGTGTATTTGATGAGTTTGATGAGGGAAACCAAGAAATCCCATAATGAGCCTCCGTAGTGTAGCTCTGAGCAGCTCGCGGCTCTGCTCCGCCGTTCTAAAAACAGCTTGCACCAACAATTAAAGGTAATTAACCTACTGCTGTGACTATAGGAGTTATGGTGATGGACCAGTTTGACTAAATGTTGAACTATCCCTTTAAATTTATGTCCCGAGGACAACTCTGTGTGTGTGTGTGTGTGTGTTTCCCTGAGTCATGATATTTCTTATAAACCAGGTGAGAGGGTGTGTAGCGGGACTTTATCATTAACGTGGTTTTACAGCTTTAACACTTTCACTTTCAGGAACACGTTAACAATCTCTGTTTAGTTGTTTTCAGTTTTGTGCGTGCGTGTGTGTGTGTGAGACAATGTGTGTGTGTGTGTGACAGTGTGTAAGTGTGTGTCCCTCACCATGACTGCTCCGGTCCTTGATGTGGACCCTCCAGCCTTCATCTTCCTCCTCTTCCTCTTCGTCGTCCTCGTCCTCGTCTCCCGCCTCCCTCTCGGCGTGCAGCTCGGCGTGGATGCGCGACACGGACGTGGAGTCCAGCGTGACGTCACAGAGCTCGGCGGCGCGGCCCAGGCGGAACACGCAGTGGTTCAGCGCCGGCCTGAACGTGTACAGGTCCCGCGCCGAATCGTTGCCGACCCCGCCTCCACCGCCACCACCACCGCCGCCGGTCAACGACGCTCCGATCCGGAGCAGCTGGAAGCACGGCTGCACCCCGGACAGCATGACGACGCCCGTCTGGCTCCGCCCCCCCCTCCCTCCCACCCCGAGGCCTCAGCTGAGCTACAAGCGGCCGCGGCGATCCATCGTCAGACACTAAACTAAACTCTAAACTAGGACGGCGTCAGCGGCAGATGTTTGCATCAGTCTGCTGTGAACACATGAATACATAACGAGGAGCTGAGCCCGGATTCTCAGAATAAAAGACGTTTACGTCGAGGTTCGACAGGTGCAGGTTAAAAAAAACAACAACCTGCCAGCCGCGTGTGTGACGTTCAGCTTTTAGAGTTTAAATATTTGCAGCCGTCAGAGAGTAAAGTCCCGCCTCCTGGCGGCGGCGGCGGCAGCAGCAGCTGTTGACGTCCAGCCTCCGTCTCTCAGCGGGGACACACACACCTGTCTGAACCTGGAGGAGACACACACACAGAGGAGGAAGAGAAACCACTTCTGGTTAATGTCAGGTTTATTCATAATTACAGATATTCTACAGCTCTGGAAAAAATGAAGAGACCACTTTAAAATTATCAGTTTCTCTGGTTTTACTATTTATAGGAATGAGTTTGAGTAAAATTAAATTGAAACATTTTTGTTTTATTCTATCAACTACTGACAACATTCCTCCCAAAATTGAAATAAAAATATTGTCATTTAGAGCTTTTATTGGCTGAAAATGACTAAACTAGTCTAAATATCAAGTCTTTTCAGACCTTGAATAATTATAATGCAAAGGAAACATGTTCATATTTATTCCTAAACAACACAGGAAGAATATTTTAACTCAGCAAGAGTTTATAATAATATTGATATTTAATCCCAGCAGTGGTTTTTATAATCCTCCTATAAAACCAGATGTGGTTCAGGTGATTGATGACCTCATCAGTTGTGTTTGAATGACTGTCATACATGTAGAGATGCTCTTTAGTGTCTGTGGTCTCTTAGCTGTATAATCAGTGGTGTAGTCTATCTATCTATCTATCTATCTATCTATCTATCTATCTATCTATCTATAGTCTATGTGTGACACCGGTTTACCCTCTACAACAACTTAGACTACGCCGCTGTATATAATATATGTTTATATTATGTATAAATGTGCAATAACCGAATAAAAACCTTAATAATAGTTTAAAAAAGAAAACATCATGTCCGACCGTACGTAACCGACGTACGTCAGCTGCTGCGTGCACAGACCGACCATCATGGGACCGGGACACAAAGACTTCTTCTACATAAACTCCTCATTTGACGTGAACAGAAGTCGGATTAAAGTCGGTCGGCTACCGGGCGGGAATCGAGTCGGTACCGTGCTGCAGCGACCGGGTGTATGTGCATGTGTGTAAGCGTGATAGATAGTGACAGAACTTCCTGGTTCGGTCTGTGGGTCAGTTTAATCGGAGCTGACGTGAGTTCCTTTACACCGACGACCGAGCGTCAACACACCGACTCCCGGGAAAACGCACACGCGCGCACACACGCGGATACACCGTCCGCCGGTGAACACCCTGCACGGTAAAGCTCCTCTCCTCCTCCTCCTCCGGTTCTTACCGAGCTCTGCTCTCCGTTGTTCTCCGGTCGTCGGTGCCGCCGCTCGGTCTCCGTCTCTCTCTCCTCCCAGGAGGAAGTTCCTTTGAAATTTGGCGCGCCAGACCCGGGGCTTCCTCGCGCTAGTGGCTACGTCACGTCCTGCCCCGCCCCTGATTGGCTGACGGCCAGGGCGCCTTTCGCACAAGGAGGAAGGAGAAGGAGGAAGAGGAAGGAGGGGGAGTACCAAAATAAAAGTCTTTAATTCAACTACCTTACCAAAATAAAATAAAAAGAAAGAAAGAAATATAGATAGATAGATAGATAGATAGATAGATAGATAGATAGATAGATAGATAGATAGATAGATAGATAGATAGATAGATAGATAGATAGATAGATAGATAGATAGATAGATAGATAGATAGATAGATAGATAGATAGATAGATAGATAGATAGATAGATAGATAGATAGATATCATTATTAAAATTAGCAACAGTTTACCTAAAATAAATACAATATTAGATCAAAAATAAATAAATGCAATGGCTGTAGTGCATGAGTCGTGCAAAGTGTACTATTAATGTACTTTTGTAAAAAAGAAAAAAAAACAATTTCACTTCAATGTTCACTACTGTTGTACGCAATTTTTTTGAAAATGTTTATACTTTTCAATGGTTTCAGACACTGAATCATGCAGAACTAAGTTTTTAAGTGTCTTCAATGACAGAGTAGATATGATTTTTTAAATTCATTCACTTTAGTTTCGTTATGTTTATTATTAGTTGTTATTTAGAGAGTGGAGCCACACACGGATAATAACCCTCTGAGTATACTCTGGTTTATTTGCTGCTGTTGTTTTACCCCTATTAGACAAAAACCCTCCTCCTCCTCCTCCTCCTCCTCCCCCCTCTCCCACCCTCAGTACCCGCCAAGCGCCATCTTATCCCCTAAAGTGGATGTTATGTAAGAGAATAAGTGGGTCTGTGGAGACGGCAGCAGCAGCAGCAGCAGCAGCAGCAGCGCCCACTCAGCCTGAGGAGGGGGGGTCCACACTGTAAAACTATTTCTCTCAGCTCCTGTTGTGTTTTCAGATCATTGTGTAATAGCCAGGATGCGTTCAGGGTCCACCAGTTGAAGTGAGTTTTTAGTTTGGATGAAATAAATAAATAGTCTGATCCGCTCTCTGTTGAAAATTCATTTAATTGTATTTATTATTCATTCATTACAGAAAAAGAGAGAAGCTTTTACAAAAGTCTGTGCAGGATGCCAAAAGGTCTTAACGTCGTCGGACCGGTATAGAAAGAACCACTGATTTATTTATTTATTCTTCAGGCAAACACCGGGGTGGAAGAAGTGGCTCGTCCATGAAGCCGACAGGGAAGTTTATTGTAAAAGTCAATAATTAATATTATTACACATGATCGATCGTCCACAAACGGAAAGAAAAAGAAGAGTTTCTCTATAAAAACAACCTTTCACCTTTGTTTCCTTCCTCCAACCTGAGGACAACACTGGTCTCTGTGTCGCGTTCACTGACAGTCGGACACTGAGAACTCCACTAAATCCACAATAAACAAGATTTTTGGCGTTCATTACGTATTGTTGCGTGTACTTTTGATTTATTTATGGCAGATTTGTTGTTTTTCTAACTTCTTCTGCTGCAAGGACCAGTGTGTGAGTGGGAGAGATCAATAAAGTTTTATTGAAAAGCACCAGGAAGCTGTTTACTTCAACAAATCAACATGTCCTGTTTGTTTTGTGTGTTGTTGTTGTTGTTGTTGGTTGGAGGAAGGCTTTTAGTGTCCGGCTGATATAAATAAAGTTTATTCAAATGAACAAAAAACAAAAGCTTCTTGGGTTGAGGTTAATAAAGTTTGTTTTTAAATTAAATTGAGTCAAAAACGCTACTCACACAAAAAGTTTTAGGGATATTTCACTTTGGGATGAAACGTCAGACGGCGCCTGGTCTTGTAAAGTGAACTCAGTCTTTGTTGTTAGCTTTTGATTCAATAGCTACATTGTTGGAGATAAAGAAATGACCCAAACCTTTACTTAAACGCCCTACTTTCATTATGTAATATCACTTTAGCATCAACATTTCCCATTTTCCATCAACTTCACCCCAAAGTCGAACATCCCTAACCCTTTGTGAGTGGCGTACAACAAAACCTCTGTAATCATTTATCAAAAACATTATTATAAATATATATTTTAAAATAAAACCTCTGGATTGGACGAGTTAACAGTGTAAAATGTGACGTAACACTGACAGTGACAACACTTCACCTGTCTGAGTCATGAGCTGAAACCAGCGACGGCGCGGAGCTCGGCCTCGTCCATCCTGACGTCTGGCGCCGCTGGGATTTTTAACAGATGGAGATGAGATTTGATGTGATATTTAAAAAACAAAAACATGGAATCTGAATTTTAATTTTTCTATTTAAGACACCAGATTAATGGGAGTCCATAATTGGAGTATAATTACATGCAATTAGCTGCTTTTGATTGATTTTATAGCAAAATACAAAAGGTGTCATTGATGACAAATTGCATGTTTTTCTAAACTATGTTTGTTATTTTTCATTGGAACAAAGTCTGACTGATGTAAACAACATAACTTTTCTTGTTTCTCTTTGCAGAAAACCTGCAGGAAATAAAATAAAAAGCACTTTTCATGAGTGGCAGCAAAAAAAAATCCCCAGCATTTTTTTTATTTTTAATTCCCTGTAACGTTCACTTTCTGCAGGTGACAGGGGATATTTAGAGTCAGGAGGATCATGGGAAATAAAAAACAACCCAGAGCTCAGAGATCAGGATGGACCAGTGGGAGTCAACCGGCCCCGCGAGGGAGTGGGGGGGGGGGGGACTGTACAGAAAAAGTGCAATTCATATTATTATTATTATTATTATTATTATGAATATTACTATCATTATGAGCTATCAGCATCACGCCTGCTGTCCCACAAGCAATCTAGAGGTGCGCATGCTGCAGGGACAGGAACTAACTCTTCGGTTTAGACCGGGACAGCAGGAGACGGAGGGACGGACAAACACCAAGCACTTCAGTAGCAACAGGAGTCATTTCAGTGCTAAATGTGATGCTACAAAAAGGGTTCATGATGAGCATGATGAAACGTTCCCGAGCATGTTCATTCATTCATTCATTCATTCATTCATTCATTCATTCATTCATTCACAGGAAGTGTTTGATTTTTTTTTTTTGTCGATTTTCTTTGCATATGACGTAAACACACTGATTTGATTATGAAAATTCAGGTTAACTCGAGATTAATATTGACTTTGTCTTTTTTTTTCTTATATAAAAACATTCTTAGGTGGTGGTGGGGTCGTGTTATCATGGTGTGTGTGTGCGTGACTACAAAACATATTTTCAAGCAGACGTAGTAAGTAATGCAGTAATTCTCTCTACGGAGCAGCAGAGAAATCCACCTGGTCCGAATGTCAGCGTCACACTCGTACTGTTAAACACACACAAAAAGTCTCTTTTCCATTAAAGCATAATATATTTATTTATTCAATCTTATCTTGGTGTCAATCTTAACTTTTGTGTTTTGGAATTGATCGTTTTTACTTCTCGTCACCAGATGGTGTCATATTTGGTATATGAAGAAAAATACATGCAACATAGTTAACGCCAGTGGCGGCCGGTCAATAGGGGGCGCTAGGGCGCCGCCCCCATCAAAATTTCAGGGATAAAGTGTTATCACAGTAAACGTAAATAACATAATAAAAAGTAATTACCATATCTGTTCAGTGTTCACTCATACAATGGGTTTTACTTTGAAATTTGTGAGCCTTTCCATTCAATACTGAGTTTATTCTGGGTTGTTTTATACATTTCAACAGCGAGGGACGCCGGCCACATGAGTGTGTATGTGTGCTCTTAAACTTTTGGCTTCCATGTGACTTCATGCTGGTCTCTAATTGGTTACTCCAAGATTCTCCTCCGGGCGCAGCTCTCTGCGCCTTATAAATTTTTTATCCAATCGGATTGATTGATGATAGGCTAGCTGTCAATCAAAGTCACTCCCCTGGCAGCGGAGCCTCCTGTCACTCAAACAGCTAAGAATGCAATGACAGACAACAACAACAAGAAGACAGCTAGCTAATGGCGGCGGCGGCGGCAGCCGTAAAATTAGTTGTTTGCTTACGAAGTAGGCCTAATCCTTTCACGAGGCGTTCGCTGGAGTGTTTTTTTTTTGTTTTTTTTTTAAAAGGCAAGTGACCGTGGACGGAGTTACACAACACTTTTCCCGTCTTTGTCATGCCAAACACAGTTAGCTGGATGTGAAGTCAGCAATGCTTTTTATTTATCTTATTTATCTGACGCCCCCCCAATTTATTTTAGCACCAGCCGCCACTGGTTAACGCTGTCTGTTTCATTCAATCTGTCATTAAAATCTTTAAAAATTAGTGATTATTTCATGTTTACAATTAGGACGGATGTTCATTTAAAGATTAAGCCTAAAAAATGTTGGAAATTACTATCAATGTAATGTTTTATAGCGACCTTATAAATTAGTGGTATGAGTGTGAGTCCTATTTGATAAATAATAATAATGCAAAAAAATCTGTATTGTTGCGAATCACTGACATATCCCAGGTTGTAAAAATCCAAAACCAAATAAAAACATCTACTTTGCATGTAGTTTATTGAAAATAATTAATTTTTCCATCTAGAATTGTGACAAAAACCTGGCATTCAACGGCTTTTAGTCGTTAAAAGATATGAAGATGTAGGTGAAAATAAAAGAGCTATATAAAATAATATTAATGTAGGCTATAATATTTTTAAAGCTTGCATATGCTGATATGTTGCATTCAGGGTGAATTGGAAAAATTGCAACGCTTCAGACTTTGTTTCATGCTTTTTTTTTCTTCTTCTCCACTTTATCTTTTGAGAGTGAGAGCGAACGTCGTATTTAATCTGCCCACACATGGATCAGCTGCTCCTGCTCCGAGAGGCTTTGTGAATTAAAGTCTGTGATGTGTAACACAAAAAAAAGCCCAAAAACATCAGGACGAGGTTTTTGAACGACAGAAAAAGTGAAATCCTTTCATGAGTCTTACATCAGCCGCGTTTCTATTATTCCCACAGACGCGGGGTTAAAACCCGGAGGAGGAGGCCGATCGCCCTCGCAGCAGGTTTCACAGGCGAACGTCCCACCCACGGAGACGCGATGAGTTCAAGGACCCTCTGAAATAAAATAAAAAAGTTGCATTTCTCAGAACTTGTGAACTCTTTTATCTAAATTAATCTGTTGCCATGGTTTCTGAGCAGCTCTGACTGTGTCGTTGTGAAAGGTTGAATCAACCAGCTACACTGTGATATGTAGATTATTATGGGTAATTCACAGGTTCCTGCAGAGAAGAACTCGGTACGGGAAGTTTTTCTGCTTTGATAGCTCTGTTTTAATGAGCTGAATCAACTCTACGGGTTATTATGGGATGTAACTGCCATAAATAGTGTCTCTGCAGCCATTTTGTAATCAATATTTAATGTAGCTATGTAGGCTAGATATTTAGCTAACCAGTTTAACAGCAAAAAGAAACAAATGTAACTTCTGGATTTGAAGCTACATTTTCATAAACAGGACAAAAATAAATCGTCTTGGAAAAGCTGACGAATCTATCGAACACATTTAGATTATTTAGGTTTCACAACGCAAAACAAAACCCCCAAAATCCAGGAGCTATAGGCTAGCAAATGTTAGCTAGCTAACACGTTGTTCAACAAACAACATGTTAGCTAGGGATGTTTTTGTGCTAAGCTAACGTCAACATTAACCTAAACACACACAAGCTAAACACTCTACTTGGGTTTGTTTATTATACATAACACTATTTCTTTAAAAGCACGTCTTTCTTTCCACATTAGCAACTTATGCTAAAGCTAATGAGATTTGACCCTCACTGGTTGCCGTTGATTTGCTTTTGCTTTTTCTTTTGCTCTGTGTTCTGTGTGTTTGTTTTTATCTTTCTGCAGCATGAATTTCCCCTTGGACAATAAAGTTGAAGTTGAAGTTGACAACAACATAAACAACTTTTAATTCCTACTTTTTATGCGTATAATTCAGTTTCTGATGGCAGGATGTAAATATTAATATTATAAGTGCTGGTAAGGGAGAGTTGGATCGAAAGTAAGCAGAGATTCGTTTTGGCCTGAGTCCCAAGGGAGTCATTGTATATATATATATAAAAAAACAATTTAACAATTATTCACACAGTAATTTAGAGAAAAGAGCAGGAATTTAAAGAAAAGCAATATGTGTTAATGAGCGAAAAATGAGCATCATTGATCGTTTGTTCTAAAAATTTGATCGGGATGAAAGTAAAGCGCAGCTTCTCTTAAAGTCAAATGACACCGTCGTCAAATTTTCACAAAACAACACCTGGTAGCTACTAATAAAACACATGTGAGATCGAGTTCACAACAAAAAAATGTGTCTCCCTTTAACGCTATTGTTTTAAATGACGTTTATTTAAAAAAAACGTGACTTTCGACGCGGCTCTCCCCTTCCTGTTTGTTGTAAACATAAACACTGAGAGCGCCCCCCTGAGGTGACGACAGGTACGACGCCCCCCTGAGGTGACGACAGGTACGACGCCCCCCTGAGGTGACGACAGGTACGACGCCCCCCTGAGGTGACGACAGGTACGACGCCCGGCCGGAGGTAAGACTCTGATGAAAGGATCTCACACATGTAAACATGACGTCTCTTTTACGTTTCTACGTGGTTAAAGGATCAATGCAGCGTTTTTGGATAAGTATAAAATCTTGCATAAGCCTTGCAGTAAGAAACATATTTATATATATTTTTTTCACACTATTCACATGCAGGTCACATATTCTGAATATTTACACCAGTGGAAAACCAGGCTGAGTAAAGAGAGTGGACTGAGACTGAGATCATCATGTGCCGTGTCAGATTCCTCTCTCCACCCTGTAGATGTTCATGTTTCAGTGCTATAATCATCAATATTGCTTTATATATCATATTTAATTGTATTATTGTCACTCGCCCGTCTGTCGCACCTACGTCACAGACCTGGGCTCGTGTTCACAAAACATCTTAAGGCTGAAAGTCGCTCCTGAGAAACTCTTAAAAACCTACTTTATTATTTTATATTTTTATCACAGAATAACCTTCTTCACTTTAAATCGTCACATTATACCTTTCAAATGTTTAACACTTTAATCGCTGTTAAGGGTTTTTATTTAATCTGAATGTTTTGACACCTTTTTTTAAAATTATTATTGTGTTTGTGTCAAATCAGGAAGAATCGTTATTAATATAAACTGATATAACGTGACATGATTCATGGATCTTAATGGAGAATCAATTATCTTTATTATTCAGATGCATTTTGGAGAATGCAATACTTTTATTAACGGCACTTTATCGGTTACTACCAATTTTGTATCAGTTTACTTCTCAGTGTTTTTAATGTATTATTACTGCAGGATGTTGCATATTTCATCAGTCTTTCATTAACAAATCGCTGAGTTCGGTATAAACCTTTCAGTTTTCACTTCTTTCATAAAAGTGGGTCTCTGCAGGAGTTTGTAGTAAGATGCTTTGTGAACACAGTCCTGATGTTTTCACCACACAGTCAGTCTGACTGTCGCCCTCTGGTTTTTATTTCTATAAATCGGATCAAGTCCCTGCATGAGCAGAAGCGCTGCTCTGTAAAACAGCCGTAGAAAATCAAACAATAATCAATAATTCAATGTGTGCCTGTGCAGTAGGGCAGGCAGGCCGGTCCTTCCTGAATAAGAAGCTGTAATAAGTCTTTTATTTTTTGCAGGTCTTGTATTTACAGTAGCTGCTACTTCATTTATTCATTTGTCATTTTTTTTTTACCCATTTTCGTCCTTTTTTTTTTTCTTGTTTCAAAATTTGTTAAAATTTGTGCTTTTCTTTTTCCAGACGGTGAACACACACACAAACATAAACAAGTGTGTGTTTGTGTGTCCATCTGTCTGGCTGGTTAGCCCCGCCCCCCCCCTCAACCCGTCACCCCCCCCATTTTAAGGGGTGCAGGCTTGTGGGCGTGTCCGACTTGTCATCAGGTTGACATCAATTCAGTTACGGCGTGAGGTAGCCGACGACAGCAGTGACAACTAAATGGGATCCTGGAGCCTCGTTTATGATGGAAACCACTCAGGTTTGGGTTTATGGGATGTCAGTGGGTGCAAGCATGTATAGCGACTGATGTTGCCGTGGCTACTGCTCTTCTTCCCCTCCAATAAAAGGTGCAGGAAGTGTGCAGAAGAGGAGGAGGAGGAGGAGGAGGAAGGACGTGTTGGTGAGGGTCAGCTTTTTCTGCAGCAGAGTGAGAGGTCTCGCTCTCGTTCTGTGGAACATCTTTGGTGTGAACTCGCTTCCTGTGACCTGCATTAACCCTCAGTCAGACTTCATCCACACGGCGAAGACAAGAAGGAGCTAATTAGCGAGAAGAAGAAGAAGCGAGTGTGGAGAAGAGGAGGATTGTGGGAACTGGATCTAAACGCCTCCTCGCTTCACGCCTGAACTCGTGTCACAGTTTCTGCGTCATGTTCTTCTTCTTCTCTCCTGATAAATGTGTTTTTATTGTTAACGAGCCGCTGCTGATTTCATTCATTTAGACCGGGGGTTTTGAAAGGGTTAACAGTGGTAACACTTTATAATAAGTACACATTATTATGCATTAGTTCAGCAGGAATAAACACTGAATTCTTCATTTATAACACACGAATACTCATTAATATGTAGTTTATAAACACAGTTAGTGCATATCATGTTTATAAACTACATAATAATGAGTATTCATGCGTTATAAATGAAGAATTCAGTATTTAATAATTAACTAAGAAGT
>CM064897.1:25753833-25796333 GCA_030347415.2 Decapterus maruadsi
CACACCTATATACACACATGATAATTTAAATGAACATTATATAAGCGTTAGCACACACACACACACCTGCATCACACATCAACACAAACACTCAGATAAGACTGCAAACGCACACGCACACACAGTGTCGGTGATGAGCTGCTGCTTTAACATCTATCCCATTTTAACAAACCACATCATAACATATCAGTGTCACAGCGCGATGCCTTCGCTTGCAGACCAAAAAATAGAAGAAATTTAAGAAGACAAATACAGAAAAACAGCAAAAACGTATTCCTTTACAGAGAGAATGCATCACTGCACAGTCGTATTTTGAGTCTGGCTTCCTTCGTGCTACTTTCATTACCAAATATGGTAAATAAAAAATAAAAAAACTGAGAAGCTTGAGCGCCCCCTGCAGGTAGAGGTGAGAACACATCCCAACATAAACACGTACCTGTCTGAACCTGTGGTCGAATTAACACCGAGACAAAATCAAATGAAGTAAAGGAGGTGGCGCTCAGTGTATTGGAAGTGCTCCTCCTCTTCACTACGTCTTTATGACAAGATGCAAAATAGTTCAACACCCATTGCCTTGTTTGAACCTGTGGAGCCATTTTCGAGGTTAATACAGGGTAAATACGGAGACTGACAAAAACTCAACTTAACGTGAAGGTTTTGCATGAATTTACCTCGAAAGGAGGTGGCAGCTCACAACGCGTCCATGACAGCGCTTTTCAGTTGCTGGGTTGTGTATTTGATGAGTTTAATGAGGGAAACCAAGAAATTCCCTTAGCCTCCGTAGCGTAGCTCTGAGCAGCTCACGACTCTGCTCCGCCGTTCTAAAAATAGCTTGCACCGACAATTAAAGGTAACGAACCTACTGCTATGACTATAGCGGTTATGGCAATGGGCCAATTTTCAAAAATGTTGAACTATCCCTTTAAACTTAAAACGCAGGCCAGACATGAAGCAGTTATGAATTAAAGACTCTAAATCCTGTTTTTCTAGTCCAAAAAAGAAAAAAATCTCCAAGTCCTCACATTATCTGCACAAAGAGAAAACATGTCAATATATATATTATAACTTTCATCTAAGTCCCAGATTTGATTTTGATGTTTGGGGGATAAACGTAAAAACAGCAGCAGCCACGATGGGAGCGTGGAAACATCAGGTCACAGGTTTTACATAACTGCTTATTTACATCACTTAGAAACTGAAAAAACACACAACAATAAACACAAACAGGAACCAAACAAACACACAAAACACACACACATCCTGGGCCAGTAGCTGATTATTCTCCAAGTGTCTCAGGCGAATAAAGAAAAGGTTAAGCACTACGGCCCCTGAACGCACCACGCCACGCCACGCCACCAGATGTTTTCACCGTCTAATTCACCCACACAGCAAAAAAACAAAACAACAACAACACTGAGCTAAGAGACACGTGTGCGTGTGTGCGCCGCTTATCTACAGCAGCGAAGCTTTGGCGTCCTGAGTTATCATAAGCACAGAGTTTATGAGTAACTGCAGCGCTCGGTCCAGGTCGTTAATCAGCGGTGAAGGAGAGAACAGGAAGAGAGAGGTAGGAACCATCTCAACATGTCATTTAAGTCGCTCTGCTTTCCTTAAAGCAAGTGAACGCAGCTAGCCTGACTCTCGCCAGACCCTTGTAGTTCCGCAAAGCTCCAGCAGAGGCGCTACGCTCAGCTTCACACAAGGGTCTGGACTCGAGGCCAATGCAAACTCCTGCACGGGAGCAAAAAATAATGAACCAATCAGGATCGCCGGGCGGGACTTTCGATTCAAACAACAATGGCGGCTCGCAGCGAGGAGTCGTGCGTTGGCGTTGTTTCTGCTGTTTCAACTGTTTTGTCGAATCTATCGAATATTAATTCTTTTAAAGACGAACAGAGAACTGTTTTAAAGACATTTATTGGTGGCAAGGATGTTTTCGCTCTTCTTCCGACCGGGAAGTGGCAAGTGGTTTATCCAATCACATGCAAGGATTTTTTTTACAAGGCCCCGCCTTCTGAAATACATCGCCTATGGAGCAGTCCCAGACCCTTGTGTGGAGCTCAGCGTAGCTTTGCGGAATACAAGGATCTGGCGAGAGTCAGGCTAGAACGCAGCTGCTCTTTCACTTGTTTTAACAAACTCTGGATTAAATGACTTGTTCAAATGGAAATTAACGTGTTTTTATTATTATTATTATTATCATTATATAATATTTATTAATTTGCACCCCGACCTGGGTCAAAGCTGAGTCCTGGATCCTGGAGGACGGTTCGCACTTAAACTGAGCTTTAACACTGATACTATTTAAAGGGATAGTTCAACATTTGAATCCCTATAGTCATAGCAGTAGGTTCGTTACCTTTAATTATCGGTGCAAGCTATTCTTAGAACGGCGGAGCAGAGCTGTGAGCTGCTCAGAGCTACGCTACGGCGGCTCATTATGGGATTTCTTGGTTTCCCTCATCAAACTCATCAAATACACAATCCAACAACTCCACAACGCTCTGGTGGACAAGTTGTGACCTGCACATTCACCACGCTATGAGATAATAACACAACGTTACCACACAGAGTTGTTTTAGAGGGAAATGCAGCTGGAACTACATTTCAGACACGGCTGCTGGGCGGAGGGATTTTAAAAGTGAAAGTAGTTCCGAGTCTTTGGTTTACGTGTTGTAATTTTACATAATTATATGTTATTATCTCATAGCGTGGTGAATGTGCAGGTCACAACTTGTCCACCAGAGCGTTGTGGAGTTGTTGGATTGTGTGTTTGATGAGCAGCTCACGTCTCTGCCCCGCCGATCTCAAAACAACATGCACTGATAATTAAAGGTGGTGAGAGGAGGATCTGACTAAATGTTGAACTGTCCCTTTAAGTCATTCGTCCAATGGGAGACTGAGCTGGAGCGATGACTCATACTGCTCCTCCCGCCAGGAAGATATACAACATATTTATGATCTCTAACCCTTGCACTGACCTTTTGATCACCAAACTCAAATTAATTCATCATCAACTTCTAACAAATGTTTGTGCCAAATTTGCAGCTCAGTCATGTGACTCATGAACGGTCTGCGTGGATCAGAGACGCTTTGACCCACGTCGCGGTGCCGGATCCACTTTCAGCTGACTCATCATCGATTATCTTGTCAAATTAGGTCTCTGATCAACTCGTTGCTCGTCCGTTCAATTGATCGATTGATCAATAATATCTGTGATGAATGGTGCTGAGAACCTGAACGTGTCACGTGTCGATGATCTCACGTCACGTGACGGCGAAGTTGATCAAGGAACTCATTTGCCACAAAAAAAAAGCAGCACATTTCATCTAGACACCAATATATGAAGGAGGGAAGGAAGGAAGGAAGGAAGGAAGGAAGGAAGGAAGGAAGGAAGGAAGGAAGGAAGGAAGGAAGGAAGGAAGGAAGGAAGAAAGAAAGAAAGAAAGAAAGAAAGAAAGAAAGAAAGAAAGAAAGAAAGAAAGAAAGAAAGAAAGAAAGAAAGAAAGAAAGAAAGAAAGAAAGAAAGAGGCCAGAACACTTTTCTCTCACCAAGAAGAGGCTCCGTGTGAGGCTCCTTAAAGTGAGAGGGAGAAAACGTAACGCACAGGTAACATCAGCTGTGGCCTCGTCTCCATAGCAACCAGTTAAATTCACTGAACCAAGATCAGCAGAGAAACATCAGAAACATTGATCGATCAGACGCCACCACACACTTTTACTGCAGGTAAAGATGTTCAGCTTCGTCAACACGACTACGTTTTCATGTTTTTTCAAAATAAAACACAACCCCAGAATTTTCTGAATGAAATGCAATGCCATCAGTTTCAAAGTAAAAGACAACCTGTGAGTTTTCAAAATAAATTTAACCCTGGACTTTTCAAAATAAAACAACAACCCACAGAGTCAAAAAAAAAAAGACAACCCACGAATTTCCAAAATAAAGCACAACACCATCAGAGGAATTGGATTTTCAAACTAAAACGTAGTCGTGTGGACGTGACCTGATGCTCTGTTCACATCTGTTCTAAAAAGTGAAAATAAAGTTTTATCAGTTTGAAACAGTGAAATAATTTGGCTATATTTGTATATGTGGCTGGATCAGACAGACAGACAGATGTTAATACCAGATGTGAACAGGAGTCCATGGTACTAACTATTATAAATCCAGCTGTTTCTAGTCTCTTAGTTAAATCTGACTTTAGGATGGACTCAGTGAAAACGCTGCGACACACACGGACACACAGTGACAGAGAAGAAGAGAGAGCAGAGATAAACATCAGTGACATCATCGCAGACAAACACAAAACTCACAAAACAATCTCATCCTTCGACGTGACGTCAGAAAACAGGGAAATAAATAAAATCGGAGACGCTGTGCACCGTGTTCGGTCTCTGAGCCTCCGTCTGCACAGCTGTTTGTTTTTTTTCTAATTGGCTCGTAAATACAATCAGATTAAAAGATCGTTAAGCTGTGGAAGATGATGGCGCCCGTCAGCTGAGCTGTTTCTAACGATGCGGCGGCGAGCGTTAAACAATAATTTCAATTCCACTAAAAGAAAAAGTCTGCAGAGATAATTGAGCTTGTTTACATCAGCTTTAAATTACAGACTTCTGCTTTGGCCATTGATGAATCAGTGCTGCTTATTTCTAATTACATCAAAATGCTAAATGAACTTTGTGATAAGACGAGACGGGCTGATTTATCCCTAATGAAACTCTGGCTTCATTCCTGTATTGAACCGGCCGGCGTCCCTGAGAGGATCAATCAGCCTTCACGCTGCTGAGGTGTTTGCTGCTGGTGACTCATCTGTTTGTAATGAGCTTTTAATTGGTCCATAAATTCAGTTGTTTAACAGGAGGCCTCAGCCGGGAACGTTTGATGGATGGACGTGTTGACAGAAGGGTTAACTGTCGCCTCCACTAAATCATCCAATCACTCAGTTAAACAGCCGCAAGGAATTTAAATAGCCAATTGGAAAACAATCAATGTTTTTTTTTTGTTCCTGTGGGCTCAGCACTGCCTCCTAGAAAACTCATAATTCATTCATTCAAGGTTTTTCATTGATAAGTCACATTTTCATTGATAAGTGACACTTCAAGGCTGAGTAATGACTGAACTTCAACCTGTAGTCAATAAAACCCATTTTAAAAACAACATTCAGCATGAAATTAAACGGAAACATGGTCTGCTCTGTTTCCAGAAACAGTCAGGGATGAGAAATAATTCATTTTAAAATAGGCTCATGGATAAAAAGCTTTGTTGTTTGTTTACTAATCATTAGGCACAGAAATATCTGGTGGAATTTTTTTTTTGTTATTGTCGGAAAGAGCAGTTTGGATGGAATTTAAAAATTCAATAATAGCACTCAGTGACACACCATTTTTCCCATTAAATGTAGGCTATTTCATAATTTTGCAATTTAATCCGCTGTATGATGGCATCAAATTCTCGCTTGTTTACGTTTCTCTACATTAGCCTGCTAAGCTAACTCAATATATTGTTAAAAGTTATGATTTTACAGAAAGATTCTTCACAGTGCATGAAATCAGAGTCACTGCATTAAATAACGCTGCCTTGTCACAGAGGGCGGCCATCTTTGATTTGGTTTCATCAAAATAGTGTTAGCTCACTAGGCTAACTTACTAGCACTAGGCTAATTAGCAAGATTTTTGTTGCTAATAATATTTTTTGCATAAATATGCTTCATATACATTTACGAAGATTTTTTAGTAAATTAACTTACTACAAAAAAACAACAACTTTGCCTTTAATAGCCTATTAGAATTAGCTCATCAGCCTAACTACCTAGCACTGGGCTAATTAGTGAGGTTTTTTTAAGGAGTTGCGTTAGCCTACCTCACTAGCACAAAGGGAACAATCTTGTTACTCAACTTTAGTAGATCGAGTGAGATGTTGAAGCACTTTTCTATTAATTGTATTGTTTTTTTTATTGTGTGATTTGTCTGTCACGTGGCTACTTTGGGTTTTCCGAGTTCCTGTCTGCACAACAAATGTACCATTTTGTTTAGGAATCCAAACCTGGAGAAAATATTGGGTAAACTTTATGCAAAAAAATAACATTCCCTTGGCAGAAATAGCGGCCGTCTTGGATTTTCAAGAGGCAATGTAATATCTGAGGGGAATTGGTGCCAAGTTTATCTATCATTTATGTTGTATTGCATTAGCACTGACGTGTTACCACAAAACAGGACTTGACAGACTCTAGACATCTGTAACTGAAAACAGAGAAACAGAAGAAGCCCCGAGTGTCCTGGAGCTTCCTGCCCTCGGCCGTGTTGATGTCAGTGACTTGGCAGCAGCCGTGTGAGTCGGGTCCAGAGCTGTGGGGGAGGAAGTGGACCAGCTGACCGTCCTGACTCCCTCAGCGGGAGCAGAGCTTTTCACAGCCAACAGAGAGGAACACACACTTCACTCTGCCCGTGACAAGCCCCTATAACTTCACCTACAGTCCCGACACAGAGACGATGCAGAGTGACAGTGCAGTGCAGCAGGTGTGTGTTACCTGTCTGAACGCCTCGCCGTCGCCCTTCCCCGCCTGCTGAGCGAGGAGCTGCAGCTTCTTGTTCTTCTCGTTCCTCTGGTGCACTTTGTAGACGCAGGACAGCAGACACACCAGCAGCATGAAGGCGATGAGGCCCAGCATGGAGAGGATGGCCACGGTCAGAGGAGGCAGTTTATAGGCTGGACCAGGACCAGGACCAGGACCAGGACCAGGACCAGGACCAGGACCAGGACCAGGACCAGGACCAGGACCAGGATCAGGATAGAAGAGACGTAAGACAGAGAGAAAAGTGATGAGTCTTCTGTAGCTGCAGCTGCCATCACCTCATCATCCAAATAAAAATGATTACAAAATGCATCCTGTTTATATTTGCACAATCATTTTGATTTTTTTTCCCTGAAAAGTGACACTAGGTTCGTCTTCTGAGTTAATCACATCCCAGACAGATGTCTTATTAACCATCCTGCCAAATGTGAATGCTAGAAAAAAGGCACCGAAGCCCCGCCCAATAGCTTAGCTTCGTCAGTTAAGCTAATGCTAACTGTCACATCGTACCCGAGCAAAGTTTCAGATACACACCTAAGTTAGGGAAAGTAAATATGCTGGGCCCGCTGCCGTCAGCGCACAAATCTCCGCTTGCCCTGACACTAGTAGTGTGGCTCGGCGGCTAACGCTAGCCCGGTTCAGTGGCTAACGCTAGCGCGGCTCGGCAGCGAACGCCAGTGCAGCTCGGTGGCTAACGCTAGCGCAGCTTGCCGGCTAACGCTAGCCCCGTTCATCCCGTGCTCACGGCGGCGGCCCTTGTTGTTGTCGTCAGTGTAGCCGTTGCTGTGGCGGTTAGCGGTGGGCCCGACGCTTCAGAGGCTCACCTGTGACTGTTTTGGCTTTTAGAGGTTTGCCGCTGCTTGGTCCCATTAATGAAATCTAATTGTGGTAGTTTGTTTGAATCATACGGTAATGAATGGCCTTGAAGGTGTGGAGCAGAATTTTTGGCAAAGCAAGGCATCTTTATTTATATAGCCCATTTCATACCAAGGCAACTCAATGTGCTTTACATAAAGACACAACATTTAAACAATAAAATGAAATAAAAGAGAAACATAACACAGAATAAAAACAAACACTAAAAACAGAGTTAAAAGCAACAGCAAATAAAAGTGAAATAAAAGAAGATAGATAAGGTTTAAAGTTCTTAAAAGTTCTGCTGGTAGTTTGTTCCAGTTGTGTGCAGCATCACAGCTAAATGCTGCTTCACCAGGTCTGGTCTGAACTCTGTGCTCTGCTATCTGACCTGAGTCAGTAGATCTCAGAGCTCTACTGGGTTTATACCAATACTCTACCAAGATGTCATTCATGTATTCTGGGCCTAAACCATTCAATGATTTGTAAACCAGTAGCAGAACTTTAACATCTATTCTGTAGCTGACTGGGAGCCAATGTAAGGACTTCAGAACTGGGGTCAAGTTGATGCGGGATTTAACCAGGAGCCAGTGAAGCTGTTGCAGAATAGGTGTGATGTGATTGATGGATGGGATCCTGGTGACGATGCGGGCGGCGGAGTTGGAGTTTATGGATGAGCTTGTGGGGAAGACCAAAGAGAAGGGGGCTGCACTAGTCCAGATGGGATGTGACCAGGGTGTGGACCAGGATGGCAGTGGAGTTGGGAGTAAGGGATGGACGGAGACGGTTGATGCTGCGTAGATGGTAATTGGCTGACTGGGTTATGTTATTGGTGTGGGTTTGGAATGAGAGAGTACAGTCGAGGACGACACCCAGACTCTTAACCTGTAGGGAGGGGCAAACAGAGGAGTTACCGATGGGGATGGTGAAACTCGGTTTTATCACTGTTGAGTTTCAGGAAATTGGAAGAGAACCAGGTTTTGATTTCTTGTAAACAGTCCCAGAAGGAGGAGGGCAGGAAGGTGGAGGTAGAGCTGGGTGTCGTCTGCATTTCACTGGAAGTGGATGTTGAATTTACGGAAGATCAAGGGGCAGGCACTATAAGTTTTTCTTCATCCTGCTCCTTTTCATGTATGGTGACTATGTGCAACCATGTGAAGTATGTATACCATGAATGGAATAAATGAAATGAAATGAAATGAAACGTGTCGTCTCTCTCTCACCTTCGACCTCGACGTAGACGTACGCCACATTGAACCCAGCCAGGTCCGTCACCTTGAAGACGCCGGTGTCGGACACGTGGACCTTCTTGAGGATGAGCTCCGACCCCTCCACGGTCAGCCTGCCCTCCAGCATGGAGTCCAGCGGCGTCACCAACGCCCCGTGGTCCAGAATCACCCGGTCCTGATTGTCTGATTTGGGCTTGTAGACGATGTTGAGGTTGGAGTGGTGAACGTAGAGGTTCATCTTCAGGTTTGCTCCGTACGACAGGTGCACGAAGTCCTGGTGCTCTGTGGAGGAGGAACATCATCACATCCACAAGTTATATACTAAACATCTTCATGGTAGTATTGTATTTGCATCTCGGCTGCACATACTTAACCTTGTTTAAAGGGATAGTTCAACATTTTGGCAAATTGGCCCATTACCATAATCCCTATAGTCACAGCAGTTGGTTCGTTACCTTTAATTGTCGGTGCAAGCTATTTTTTGAACGGTGTAGCAGAGCCGTGAGCTGCTCAGAGCTACGCTACGGAGGCTCATGGGATTTCTTGGTTTTCAGCCAGCTGTTTTGCATGAATTTCCCTCTAAAACAACTCTGTGTGGTAACGTTGTGTTATTATCTCATAGCGTGGTGAATGTGCAGGTCACAACTTGTCCACCAGAGCGTTGTGGAGTTGTTGGATTGTGTATTTGATGAGGGAAACCAAGAAATCCCATAATGAGCCTCCGTAGCGTAGCTCTGAGCAGCTCACAGCTCTGCTCTGCCGTTCTAAAAATAGCTTGCACCGACAATTAAAGGTAACGAACCTACTGCTATGACTATAGCGGTAATGGCAATGGGCCAATTTGCCAAAATGTTGAACTATCTCTTTAAAGCCACAGGTTCCTGTTTAACACACAGACACCATTATTTATCACAGTCTTCAGATATAATATTTTATTCTATGACCTTCATTAAAGTCAGTGTGTTCTCGATTTATTTTATCTACATTCTTCTTTGCAGCTCAGTGCTGCTGTCGGCAGCTTTACCCTGGTTGTACATACATTAAATAAAGCTTTATGACCTCGTCTGAGATTAAGGAGTGTAATATTTCTTCAGTGCCTTGAGGTCAAAATGAAGGTTTCCAGTGACAGAAACATAAAGAACCAAGCACAAGGGTGTAAACAAGTGCATGCACGTATAGCAGCATGTACAGAGTCACCACATGTACATGAGATTGATCAGTCGATCGATCGGTCGGGTCAATCCTTCCTCACCTCTGACATTCAGACAGTTCCTCCTCCTCACTTTGCCCTCGCGGTCCAGCACCGTGAAGCTGCCCTCGTCCGTCATCCGGACCGAGCGCAGCGTCACCTTCTTCTCCGTCACGCTGAGGCGTCCCGCGTACTCCTCCGCCGTCTCTCCAGTCTGGTTGTACAGAACCACGGGCGGCGCCTCGGTCGTCTGCTGGACCTCCGTCTGATTGGCCTGAACCAGACTGGGCCTTGGGACGAAGGAGGAGAGCAGTGATCAGTGTCAATCAACCAGTCAGTGACGTCACAGCAGCTGTTTCCAGATGTTTAAAGAAACAGAAAAACCCAGATAGCAGAATAAATCCAGCCCAGACTCAGAACACATCCTTGTTTTCATGTTTTCTCGCTATATAGATATCAAATCTAGCCCATATACATCCTGACTGTCTATTAATATGCTGTCAATGCACTTTATTTATGTTTACTTTCATTTTCTTTTTTATATATTTTTGGGTTCACTATTTATTTGGGATTATAATGGTTGCACATTACGACTATGAGATGCTGTGAATGCTCCGACGTTATCTCGTTGTTTTATAACAATGACAATAAATAAACTATTGAATTAAATGTTGCTGCTTCCACATCTGGACCAGCTCCTCTCAGGCACACACAGGAAGTCTTTACAGGAGGATAATAACAGCTGCAATCTGCCCAGATGTGGAGGAATGTGTGGGGCCAGATGTTTCATTTTGCTGCTGGTGAATCATCTCTTTAGTTTAAATATTTTTACCTAATGAGAAACAATTAATTGATATGCAGCATCTGTTGGCTCATCAGTTTAGGTCTAATCTATAATATGTATAATATAATATATAATCAATTATTATTTTTGTCCTGTGGTGCATTCACTGACCGTACCTGAACTCCAGGCGGATGGGGCCTTCGACGTGGTTCAGGTGGATGTAGTAGGGGTGTCCGTACTTCACCACCTGCTCGATAGCACAGTCTGATCAACAGGAGAGGAAACAAGAGTCACTGTGTGCAAATCAACTCTCTCATTGATCACAATATTATGGGATGGTCATCTCAAGTTTGAATATTCAGACTCTGTCATTGATTGGTCACAATATTATGGGATGGTCATCTGACAGATCCAATATCAGTTTTTGAATCTTCAGATTGTCCAATTAAACACTTTCATCCCGATTTACGAATTTTGCACAAAGTTTGGCCTAGGCTGATTTTTTTACACTTTGTAACATTCAAATTCAGTTTTCTTTTCTGTACACCTTTAAAAGATCGACATTTGAGGCTGTTTCCTTAACATTCAAAGAGACGTCGCAAGTTTAGCATCGTGATACTTCAAAATCAATACTTTATGACATTTTACAACCTAATGTATGAGCCAAAAATGTTTATTTTATGAACCTGAGTTAAGTTTCAAGAGAACACACATACTAAAATACTACTCAGATAAAACAAAAGATTCTGTTGAAGCTAATGTTAGCGCCAGCACTACCAATGTCAGCATCGTGTCTATTGAATATTCAGGACGAACATTGGGTCCACAATGCTGCTAAACTGAGTGTGATACTAAAATATAGATATTTGTTACATAAAATGAACCTGAGTTGCCACAGAAACTGAGAAAATAGAAGATAGGAGCTGTTTTGCTATTCCTATAAAGCTAATATTAGCATTAGCCACTGTTTACTACTTTTCAAACATTTGTAGCCTATTTTTTGTTTTATTAATCAGTTTTTTTATTGATCTGTTTCACTGATCTGTAGCCTAGATGTCTAGGACATACAGAAACAAAAAGTCGTTTCCCTCTCACCTAAAATAAACATTATGGAGTGGATATAAATGAGGCTAAATGCTGCGGGGGGAAAAATATAGGCTAGGCTAATAATAGCCTATTATAACCTATATAAAATCAGTAGATGTAGTGCAAAGTATAGTAAATGTTGATGTTAAAGTCCAGGGTATGATTTATGTCCATTATAATCTTGAAGTTAGCATGCTAAGAAGAATCTTATTTTTTATGTAGGCTATGGTTTATGTAGTAATTCACTAAATGTTTTTATAGGCTATACTGAATCCTCTAAATACATGACGTGACAATAAAACTGTTGAGATTCCCTCTGTGTTGTGAGACTGCACATAACCTGATGCTAAAGTTGGTTTTCTGTCACATATTCTCACATATTTCTGTCTATTTTTTCCACATAGCCTATAATATCATAAGGGCATATATTTTATAATGTATGTTGAAATGCATCTTTGTAACCATAAATATTTATCTTTATTTGTAGCTTTATCTTCGCAGCTCACTTCCTATCTTCCTTCCTTTGCTGAGGGAGCGGCTGTAACTGGAGCTCATTTCACCCTGGGGATCAATAAAGCTTCTGATCCTCTTATCGATCCATCACTTCCTCTCTCTCAACGAGGACGGATCCGGCAGCGAGCGACTCACTCACTCACTCACCGCGGACGATGAGCACGAGCTGCGTGACGGCGTTGGGGTTCTTGCTGTTCTTGACGACGTACACGCCCTCGTCCTCCTCCTGCACGTCCTCCAGCACCAGGTGGCCCAGGGAGTTCAGGTGACCCCGGGGGGACGCCACCTCGCCGCTCTGCATCAGCACCACCTCGGCCGATTGGTTGATCCTCGGCCTGAACACGACTTCTCCCACGTTCCCGGGCGGGACGTCGATGTGGATGTCCTCCCCGAAGAAGGCCGTCCTGCGCTCCTCTTTGACTGAGACAAACAAACAATCAAGATATTTCAGACTCAGCCTGTGTTTCCCCTCCGTTCATCAACACCACCTGTTGTCTCTGAGTCATGCTTTACAACCCAAACAAAGAGAAAACAAACCAGTGACATTTACCTTTCAAACTCGCTGACACAGCTAAGAAGGAAAACACAGAGAGAGGAGTTTAAACATTTATCTGCTGCAGCATCTAAACAAGTCAGAGTTCCTTTGTTCTGAGAGAGAAAACACACAACTTCACCGAAAAGTACAAGAAAAAAAAACGTTTGAAATGCAAATGCTCCACATTAACGACAGCTAAAAATAGACGGGGATATAAATACTGATCTGAGTCCTCATAAGAAAAGCAGAGGAAGCAAAACAAGAGGAAATTTAACAGATCACAGAGTAATTGTGTTTCTTTGCTGCTGTTTCTATTCTAATCATTCAGTTGAAACAAATCCCTTTTTCTTTTTTTTTGCAGGAAGTCTGTTTCAGCCACTCGTTTAAATCCGATGAGCTCCCGAGTGACTGATTAAGTCGGTGCTTACCGGTGCAGAACAGGACGCTGAGCAGCACAGCGCTGATTACTTTCATCTTCAATAGTTGTTCTCTGCAAAAAGGAAAGAAAAGAAACAAACCACTGTTTAAAAAAAAAAGAAAGAAAAGAAACTGATTAGAGCATCTAATTATATCAAAACAGGATTATTTCATTTGAAATAATGTGCTTTGATTAACATACTTAGGGTAAATATGTGGAGCTAATTTAGACTGTGAGGAAGAAGCCTGCCAACTTCAATCCGTGCACCACCCCCCCCCCCCCCCCCCCCCCCCCTGCTGCTCTGCACCATCCTGCACTGCATTACACAGATTAGCTTCAAATAGCATTAAAGAGAAACTGTGACTAATATGAAGAGAAACATGTCAGAAAACACCTCAAACAGGACATGACATCAGAAAACACCTCAAACAGAGAACAGGAAGTGTTTGACACTCAGGGACCGGTCTGGGGACACGATAAAGCGAGGGACCGGTCTGGGGACACAATAAATAAAGTGAGGGACCGGTCTGGGGACACAATAAATAAAGTGAGGGACCGGTCTGGGGACACAATAAATAAAGTGAGGGACCGGTCTGGGGACACATTAAAGCGAGGGACCGGTCTGGGGACACAATAAAGGGAGGGGGGACACAATAAAGTGAGGGACCGGTCTGGGGACACAATAAAGGGAGGGGGGACACAATAAAGTGAGGGACCGGTCTGGGGACACAATAAAGGGAGGGGGGACACAATAAAGTGAGGGACCGGTCTGGGGACACAATAAAGGGAGGGGGGACACAATAAAGTGAGGGACCGGTCTGGGGACACAATAAAGGGAGGGGGGACACAATAAAGTGAGGGACCGGTCTGGGGACACAATAAAGGGAGGGGGGACACAATAAAGTGAGGGACCGGTCTGGGGACACAATAAAGGGAGGGGGGACACAATAAAGTGAGGGACCGGTCTGGGGACACAATAAAGGGAGGGGGGACACAATAAAGTGAGGGACCGGTCTGGGGACACAATAAAGCGGGGGACCGGTCTGGGGACACAATAAAGCGGGGGACCGGTCTGGGGACACAATAAAGGGAGGGGGGACACAATAAAGCGAGGGACCGGTCTGGGGACGCAATAAAGGGAGGGACCGGTCTGGGGACACAATAAAGCGGGGGACCGGTCTGGGGACACAATAAAGCGGGGGACCGGTCTGGGGACACAATAAAGCGGGGGACCGGTCTGGGGACACAATAAAGCGAGGGACCGGTCTGGGGACACAATAAAGCGGGGGACCGGTCTGGGGACATGATAAATAAAGCAAGGGACCGGTCTGGGGACACAATAAAGGGAGGGACCGGTCTGGGGACACAATAAAGCGAGGGACCGGTCTGGGGACACAATAAAGCGAGGGACCGGTCTGGGGACACAATAAAGCGAGGGACCGGTCTGGGGACGCAATAAAGCGAGGGGGGACACATTAAATAAAGCGAGGGACCGGTCCGAGGACACAAAAAGCCTGGTCCGTCAGTTTATTGTGTCCCTCAGAAACACTTCCTGTTGTGTTCCAGCTGAGTTTCTGTGGAGCTGATCGGTTCCAGGGAACTGAGCCCTCGGGGCCACCGTACAGGGAGCCAGGGATCGATGTCCAGCACCATCACGACTCCCGACCACAGAACCATTAGGAGAGAGAGAAAAGGGAAGTGAAAGAGGAAAGAGGAGAGAGACGACAGTGATGGACGGGATGAGACTCGTCCTGCTGCTGTTGCCACGGCAGCACTGGATTAGACCGGACGTCTCAGAGGAGCAGCATCAGAGATAACGACTGAACCTCTCATTCATCTGCTCTAACGGGTTCTTAAAGGACAAGTCTGGTGTTTTTCAATGAAAACATCTACGAACTATTGGTGAAGCAGCGTTTTCTTTACATTAAAGCTGCAGAATCAATAACTGATCAACTGATCAATATGTAAATCACAGGAGCTGCAGTTCTGGTTCTGGATCTGGTACTGGTACTGGTTCTGGTTCTGGTTCTGGTACTGGTTCTGGTTCTGGTTCTGGTTCCGGTTCTGTTTCTGTTTCTGTTTCTGGTACTGGTTCTGGTTCTGGTTCTGGTTCTGGTACTGGTTCTGGTTCTGGTTCTGGATCTGGTTCTGGTACTGTTTCTGGTACTGGTTCTGGTTCTGGTTCTGGTTCTGGTTCCGGTTCTGGTTCTGGTTCTGGTACCAGTTCTGGTTCTGGTTCTGGTACCGGTTCTGGTACTGGTTCTGGTTCTGGTTCTGGTTCTGGTTCTGGTACTGGTTCTGGTTCTGGTACCGGTTCTGGTACTGGTACTGGTTCTGTTACTGGTTCTGGTACCGGTTCTGGTACTGGTTCTGGTTCTGGTTCTGGTACTGGTTCTGGTTCTGGTTCTGGTTCTGGTTCTGGTTCTGGTTCTGGTTCTGGTACCGGTTCTGGTTCTGGTTCTGGTACTGGTTCTGGTTCTGGTAAGCTGATTCTGGTTCTGGATTCTGGTTCTGGCACTGGTTCTGGTTCTGGTACTGAGTTCTGGAATGGTACATTCTGGTAACAGGATCTGGTTCTGGTACTGGTTCTGGTACTGGTTCTGGTTCTGGTTCTGGTTCTGGTTCTGGTTCTGGTTCTGGTTCTGGTTCTGGTTCTGGGACTAGTTCTGGTTCTGGTAGTTAGTAAACTTCAAAAGCCAGATGAGCGGATTCAGCAGCAGACGGAGAGGAAACGAAGCTGAGGTTCAGGAATAAAAACATAAAACAGGATCCAACGTTAAAGCAGCAGGACCTGGAAATGGACCTGGACCTGGATCTGGACCTGGACCTGGACCAGGACCTGGACCTGGATCTGGACCTGGACCTGGACCAGGACCTGGATCTGGATCTGGATCGAATCTCTGCATGTGAAGCGCGTAGCGTAGAGGAACGTAGAGGAAGAATAAAAATGCCTTTAACATCTGCAGCTCCTTCACATCACAGACTAGAGCGACATTTACAGAGGAAGAAGAAGAAGAAGAAGAAGAAGAAGAAGAAGAGAGCCTGTCGTCTAACTTCCCCTCTGCACATCACACACACACACACACTCGCTTCAAGTTGACGCCGTCAGCTTTAAAGTGGGCAGAGGAGTGTGTGTGTGTGTGTGTGTGTGTGTGTGTGTGTGTGTGTGTGTGTGTGTGTGTGTGTGTGTGTGTGTGTGTGTGTGTGTGTGTGTGTGTGTGTGTGTGTGTGTGTGAGGAGGCTTCAGCCAATCACAGTAATCACAGCTGATTCTCTAATTGCTGCCTGGTGCACTACTGTTCACACTCATCAGCTGATTACACGGTTCAGATGGGGGACACAAATCACAGGCTGGGTTCTGGGTGGGGGGGACGAGGAGCTGCAGCCGATTAGAAACACTGCACCGCCGATCCGAGTAGAAACACAGGATTAATGAATAACCATCAATATGAAAGAAATGCTGCTGTGGTTCGGGGCGAGATCAGTGGCAAAGAGAAAACACCAAGCACTCATCTCAGGAAAGAAATTAAAATGCCTTTATTAAAGGGATACTTCACCCAAAATTGATAATTCACCAATCTTCCTCCATGCTGCTCGTCTGTACTGACCCCAGTGTCCTGAAGCCGCACATGGAACTAAGGATAAAAACAGAGATCACATTATTTTTTTTAAACAACCCCCTCCCAGCCAGACCCCCCTTTGGAGAACTCTGAAAGTTCTCCAAACCCTTCCTTGGCACGACGGTGAGTAGATGATTGGTGAATTCTCGATTTTGGGTGAAGTATCCCTTTAAGACCATTGACTTGTATCATCAGAACAGACATGTCCCGTGTCATGAACTGAACAAAAGAATAACTATCCATCAACGGTTGCCGACCGCCGTCACTACCATCTTATCTACCATGGTTTTCTACGGTACGGTGGCCCTGGAGGGTCAAACTCACCACAGACACACAAACTTCACCAGTTTGCACAAAAAAAACTCACAACACAACGGGACGTGATGAAGTGATGCCTGAGACACAGATGTGTTTTAGTCAGTGGACGACGTACGACGACTGGTAATGGAGGTCACTGACCTCTACTACCCCCCCCCCCACACACCCCCCGTCGCCTCCTGTTACGACCAATTAGATCAATCGAACTGATGCATTTCCTGACAGAGTGACACGTGCAGCCTCTTCCTCCTCCTCGCGGTGAGAAGAGGCGGCGTGGAGGTTACAGCTCTCAGGACGATCAGTCCATTTAAAAGCCCTGTCATGTCTCTCTCTCTCTGACTGACTGAGGCTGATTATTATGGTCTGTCTGGCTCGTCCTGCTCTAATATGTCACCCACACTTGTTCTGGTGGTTTTTCTTCTCTGTGCAGCTCAGCTCTCTGTCTCTCTGTCTCTGCTCCGTCGCTGCAAACTCTGCTCGTCTCCTCAGCCTGAGGTTTCAACATGCAAATGCACAAACACGCACACACACACAAACACACACACAAACACACACACTCCCTCCTCTTCCTCCTCCATGCAGCTCCATGAAGCCCCGGCAGGAGCAGGAGCAGCTGCTGGTGCATCATGGGTGTGTCACGACCGGCATGGAAGGAGGAGGAGAGGAGAGGGGGGGGGGTTTCCCGTTCCAGAGGGGGGAGGTCCATGTGTGTGTGTGTGTGTGTGTGTCCTCCCCAGCACACCTCCACCACTGAGCTCCTCCTCCTCCTCCTTCTTCTTCTTCTCCTCCATCATGACTCTGTCTGTCTGTCTGTTATTATTAGACACACAAAGAAGAAGCAGCAGCAGCTCGATCTGGTGTTTCTCCAGCTTCACGTTGCGTAACCACCAGCTCCTCCCCCGGGGGGGGGGGGCAGAAAACACCCTGATCCAGGTCCATCATCATCATCATCATCATCATCATCACCGCCCCCCCACAGAGCTGATGCTGCAGCACCGACAGAGAACCAGAACCAGGACCAGGATAAAACACCAGATAATCCTGTTATTAAGAGGAGACAATAAAACTGAATGAACCCCCCCCCCCCAAAAAAAACCCCAAAAAAACCCAGAGAGGAGGCCAGGGAGCCTCCGGAGATCAGGTCTCACCCAATTCATCATCGGAAACACACACACACACACACTGCACCGCACACCGTTTTCTTTTTTAACGGGAAATTCCCGCAGCTCTGGCCGCGCGCGCACACACACACACACACACACACCCTCAGCCCCGGACACACACCGAGCCGAGCTGAACACATCACAAGAAAATATAGTGGGAAAAACTGCAAGATTTAACCCCCTGCGTCCCAAACACACACACACACACACACACACACACACATTCCGACATACACACACACTGTGTTATGTTATTAGAAGTGGATGATGGTGAATTTACCTTCCTTCACGCCTCGGATCCGAAATCTCTCTCTCCGGTCTGGGAGGGAGGGGCTGGAGTCGGGACTCGGGAGGGAGGGAGACGCGTTCTGGAAGTGACCCCCCCTTCTCTCTCTTCTTCTCTCTCGGTTCTGTGTGTCTTCACCGCCGTCCCTTCATCACCGCCACCACCACCACCAGACTTCAGCTCAGGACTCCTCGGCTCCTCTCGGCTCCGATCGGCGGCGCTCGGGTTCGGACAGCTTCGGTAAAAATCGTCGACTCCAGACTTCCTCCTCCTCCTCTTCCTCCTCTTCTGCTTCTTCTGCTTCTCCCCGAGCAGCAGCAGCACTGATGGTGAGGATGGTGATGATGATGGTGGAGACTCTTGTGCAGCTTCACCCCTCAGGCCAGCGCGGTGCACGTGCACGGCGATGACGTGCATCCATCTGGTCAAAGTGATCGATTCTCCCTCTTCCTCTGCCTTCGTCCTGTCTTGGATTTCTGTCGCTTTGTTGTTGTTTTTTGTTCTTTTTTCACTTCTTCATACTATTTGACGATTTATTATCTGAGTTGTTTAGATTTTTTTTTATTTTTATCAAACTTTGCAATAAATGTCAGCAAAAAAAGAGGATATAACCTATCGATTCTCCCCTTCCTCCTCTCTGACGTCACACTCAGGGGCCAGAGGTCAAAGGTTGGAGCTGCTCACGTCTCACTACTCACTATAATGTGATTGTTTATAAAGGCTACTAATCTGTTTATGTTGCTATAGCCTATAAAGGTGATATTGATGTTTTTGTAATTTGCAAAATATTTAAATAAAGGTTTGATTTTTTTTTTTTAACTTTTTTACTTTTTTTTTACTGACTTTTCTTTTCCCTTGCGCCAGATTTTATTTATTTATTTATTTTTGTCTGGCCCTAATAGTCCTTCGTAATAATCAATCACTGACAGTACAAGTGTATTTTTGTTCTTAAATGCCTTTTTATTTCTCAGTCTGTTGGACCCGATTGGAAACGTTTCACAGGAATTATTAATACTAATAATAATAAAAAAGGAAACTAACAAACAATCAACGCACTGACACACAAACACACAGTGAAGACAACATGGCTGGCGTTCACAAACTGTGTGTGTGTGTGATTTAAACACTGTAGTGGTTCAGAGTGGAAACAACACGTTTTATGAGATAAAATACAAAAAAAAAAGAGCAAATTTACAAAGTTTTTACTTTGTTTTTTATTCATTTTTTGAGCCTTCACAATAAAAGCCTTAAAAAAATTACAAAGTGGAGATTTCACACATTTTTGTTACATCTATAAATATAAAACTAACAGGTCTGATCCAGGAGAAGGAGAAGGTGTGTGTGTGTGTGTGTGTGTGTGTGTGTGTGTGTGTGTGTGTGTGTGTTTCCTCATGACGTTGGCCGACGTCTGAGAGAAAACCTCCAACTGCCGCCGCTGCTGCATCAGACCTGTGGTGATTTATTTATCATTGATTGATTGATTGATTATTTACCGATAATTAAATCTTTCAACTCTGATTTTCTGTCTCGTGTTGCGCGAGTTCAGACCTGAGAGAAAAATAAAAACAAAAAAACAACAAACACTGATGCACAGATTCACATTTATCTCTGAAGAGTGGATCTCCAACACTGATTAACACTGATGTGATGTCATTTCCTGTTTCCTTCACAATAAGAGTTTCTCCCTCTGACTCCGGTTTAAGTGCTTTTAGCCGCGTGACACCTGATGCTGCTGCGTAATGTGATGACGCTGAAGTGTACGAAGTGCTTTGAGTGCTTTTTGCTACGACGCCCGAAGTCGGTCGCACAAAACCCCTTAACTCAAGGTCAACACTTAAGGTATTTTGTTTCTCCTGAGCTGACGGGGGGGTTTAAGGGTTCTGCACAGTGAGTCCTGCAGTTTTTTTTACCCTAGTCTGTGGCTAAGATATTTTGCACAAAGGACTAAGGTAAGGAAAACATCTAAGAGATTATTTGATGGAGAAAAGTTAAGGGTGTTGTAGTTTAAGGGGTCTTAAACTTAGACTTTGAGCATAATCTTATCTTAACAAATCTCAAGACTGCACAAAAGACCTTAAGTATTAGACTAAGATAAGGAATACACCTTAAATATTTAATATTTTAAGGCAGAAAACCTTATCTTGGACTTTAAGGGGAAATCTTAAGATCTTAAGGAAGGAAAACACCTTAAATCTCAGTGAAGACTTAAGGACTTTTTGTTCAACTGTTTTCAGTTTAAGGAAATGTCAACTCAGGAAGATCTTAACTTAAGGTGTTTTGTGTCACCTGCCTCAGGTGTTGGTGTAAAGGGATTTCAATTATTTTAGGGGGGCGGGGCTTAGTATAAACCCCGCCCACATGGCGTCACAATAACCTGTAAACCATGGCACATTAATTTGGTCACATGATGATTTTCATCCTGCTGCTCGTTCACTTCCTGGTTCACCTGCTCACACCTGCTCCTCTGGCCCCGCCCCCTTTTCTTGTCACGCCTTTTTTTTTCTCTTTTTTTTCAGATTTTTTTCATTTTGGTTCTGAGCTTCTTCTTCTTCTTCTTCTTCTTCTTGTTCTTCTTCAGCTCATGTTTCTGTTTCTCCTCCTCAGGCGTCCTCCTCCACCTCCTCCTCGAACTCGCCCTCCTCCTCGGCGGTGGCGTCCTGGTACTGCTGATACTCCGACACCAGGTCGTTCATGTTGCTCTCGGCCTCCGTGAACTCCATCTCGTCCATGCCCTCGCCCGTGTACCAGTGGAGGAAGGCCTTGCGGCGGAACATGGCGGTGAACTGCTCCGAGATGCGTTTGAACAGCTCCTGGATGGCCGTGCTGTTGCCGATGAAGGTGACGGCCATCTTGAGGCCGCGCGGCGGGATGTCGCAGACCGCCGTCTTCACGTTGTTGGGGATCCACTCCACGAAGTAGCTGCTGTTCTTGTTCTGGACGTTCAGCATCTGCTCGTCCACCTCCTTCATCGACATGCGGCCGCGGAACACGGCGGCCACCGTCAGGTAGCGCCCGTGGCGGGGGTCGCAGGCCGCCATCATGTTCTTGGCGTCGAACACCTGCTGCGTGAGCTCGGGCACCGTCAGCGCGCGGTACTGCTGGCTCCCCCTGCTGGTCAGCGGCGCGAAGCCCGGCATGAAGAAGTGCAGGCGGGGGAAGGGGACCATGTTGACGGCGAGCTTCCGCAGGTCGGCGTTGAGCTGGCCGGGGAAACGCAGGCAGGTGGTGACGCCGCTCATGGTCGCCGACACCAGGTGGTTGAGGTCGCCGTAGGTGGGCGTGGTCAGCTTGAGCGTGCGGAAGCAGATGTCGTAGAGCGCTTCGTTGTCGATGCAGTAGGTCTCGTCCGTGTTCTCGACCAGCTGGTGGACGGACAGCGTGGCGTTGTACGGCTCCACCACCGTGTCCGACACCTGGACGCACGGAAGCAAAAGAATTCACTTTTTTTCTGTTGTTTGAGGAATATAACTCAGCCTTAAAGGGATAGTTCAACATTTTTGGCAAATTAGACCATTATCGTAACCCCTATAGTCATAGCAGTAGGTTCGTTACCTTTAATTGTCGGTGCAAGCTGTTTTTAGAACGGTGGAGCAGAGTCGTGAGCTGCTCAGAGCTACGCTACGGAGGCTCATGGGATTTCTTGGTTTCCCTCATCAAACTCATCAAATACACAATCCAACAACTCCACAACGCTCTGGTGGACAAGTTGTGACCTGCACATTCACCACGCTATGAGATAATAACACAACGTTACCACACAGAGTTGTTTTAGAGGGAAATTCATGTAAAACCTCTGATGCACGTTGCCTTCAGGGACAGTTGTTCATCACCAGTCTCTGTATTTCCCTCTAAAACAACTCTGTGTGGTAACGTTGTGTTATTATCTCATAGCGTGGTGAATGTGCAGGTCACAACTTGTCCACCAGAGCGTTGTGGAGTTGTTGGATTGTGTATTTGATGAGTTTGATGAGGGAAACCAAGAAATCCCATGAGCCTCCGTAGTGTAGCTCTGAGCAGCTCATGGCTCTGCTCCTCCGTTCTAAAATAGCTTGCACCGACAATTAAAGGTAACAAACCTACTGCTATGACTATAGGGGTTATGGTGATGGGCCAATTTGCTAAAATGTTGAACTATCCCTTTAAATTTATATTAAAATGAGTGATTTAACTGCAGCTCAGATTAAACAAATAAAGAGACAAGAAAATGATTTCCTGTCACAATAAAAGCAGAGATTAAATGTTTATTTTCATCAATAACTTAGGATGTGTTTACTGATTGGTTACCTTGGGCGACGGCACCACGCTGAAGGTGTTCATGATCCGGTCGGGATACTCCTCCCGGATCTTGCTGATGAGCAGCGTTCCCATCCCGGAGCCGGTGCCTCCTCCCAGAGAGTGTGTGAGCTGGAAGCCCTGCAGACACTCGCAGCTCTCCGCCTCCTTCCTCACCACGTCCAGCACCGAGTCCACAAGCTCCGCCCCCTCCGTGTAGTGACCTTTGGCCCAGTTGTTCCCGGCGCCGCTCTGACCTGAACGCACAGATGGGTTCGATTATTGATTATCACATCGTTGAGCTTGAACTATTCTCTCTCTCTCTCTCTCTCTGTGACTTTCTCACCAAACACAAAGTTGTCGGGTCTGAAGATTTGTCCGAAGGGTCCCGATCGGACCGAGTCCATGGTTCCGGGCTCCAGGTCGACCAGGATCGCTCTGGGAACGTACTTCCCACCTGAGCACAGGGAAAACACAGCGAGTCCGATTCATTTCAGTTCAATTCAGTTCAATTCAATCTATTTATTCAAGAACGGGACAATGCACATTGGAAGGAACAGCCAGGGTCTCAGACTTTTTAAAGGGATAGTTCAACATTTTGGCAAACTGGCCCATTGTCATAATCCCTATAGTCATAGCAGTAGCGGTGATGGTCAATTTGCCAAAATGATGATCAGTTATCAGCTGATGTATTGATGTAGTTCCTCTCAGACGCCACTAGATGGAGTCAAATACTAGAAATTGACATCTTAACAGCAACATAATCCAATTTTATATATTTATGTGTGTTTACTGTATTTAAACTCTCAGGTTGTGAGTTAAACATGAGCTCTGATAACATGTGTTCTATTTTTATTTTATTAGTTTAGATATATTTGTACATAGTGAATGTCTTTCTATATTTTGCTCCTCACTTTCGTCACTTGTCCTCTACTTCTCTGCTCCTGTTGCAAGTGAATTTCCCACATGTGGGATCAATAAAAAGTCTTGTGTCTTATGTGGAGGAGCAAAAATAAACATCAACATCCTCCACAACTGTTTTTAACATTAATTTATCATTTATCTCCATCTTGCTGCAGTGACACAGTTTGTCCACAGGATGGCGCTCCACTCTACAAACACCCACAGTGAACACAGTGGTCAACATTATATAGTGAACTTTATAGTAAAATTAACTAGTGATCAATTACAAACTCAGACCGAGTCACAGAGATCGTGAGGTTCCGTTCAGAAAAACCTCTTTTCAGATAAACGTCCTGTCGTTTAAAGGTGCAGTCTGTGGAACAGCTGGCCTCCTTCTGTCAGGAAAAGCCGCGGTCTAACCCTTTAAGTCCCGTCTGACGGTCTTGTCACTGTGTTTAACAGCTTTAATGGACGGTAACTCAGAGTGAAACGTGCAACAGGGCTCAGTGTGAGACGTTCACTGTCGTGGTGGCTGCTGACTCACCTGTGGCTTCATTGTAATAAACACTGATCCGGTCCAGCTGCAGGTCGCTGTCGCCGTGGTAGGTTCCTGTCGGGTCGATGCCGTGTTCATCACTGATCACCTCCCAGAACTACAACACACAACACAAAACACACACAACATTTAGTTCATATAACACACAATTACGCCACTGGTTTTAGAGGGAAATTCATGCAAAACCTCTGATGCACGTTGCCTTCAGGGACAGTTTGTCATCAACAGTCTCTGACTTTTTTTAATTTTCCACTGGCCTAAATACTCCTTTGTATTATTGTCATAAAGGAACAAAGAAGGAACAAGAAAAAAAACTCTACTCAAACCAGTTATTAGATTGTCAAAATTAATTTAAAGGGATAGTTCAACATTTTGGCAAATTGGCCCATAATCTCTATAGTCATAGCAGCAGGTTTGTTACCTTTAATTGTCGGTGCAAGCTATTTAAATGCAGGGACTACTTGCTGAAAAACTGTCCCTGAAGGCAACGTGCATCAGAGGTTTTGCATGAATTTCCCTCTAAAACAACTCTGTGTGGTAACGTTGTGTTATTATCTCATAGCGTGGTGAATGTGCAGGTCACAACTTGTCCACCAGAGCGTTGTGGAGTTGTTGGATTGTGTATTTGATGAGTTTGATGAGGGAAACCAAGAAATCCCATAATGAGCCTCCGTAGCGTAGCTCTGAGCAGCTCACGGCTCTGCTCCGCCGTTCTAAAAATAGCTTGCACCGAACCTACTGCTATGACTATAGGGATTATGGTGATGGGCCAATTTGACTAAATGTTGAACTATCCCTTTAAATCAGATGAAATGTTGTCAGACTGCAGCGAGGCGTCTTCACCTCCTTCACCGGGTGGAGGTGTGTGTGTGTGTGTGTGTGTGTGTGTGTGTGTGTGTGTGTGGGGTACAATCAGCGCTCTGTGCTGCAGACACACTGAGATGAGATTAAACCTCCAGTCGTCACAAGATCGACTGAAAACAGCAGCTGAGTTATACTACACAACTCAACACAACACAACACAACACAACACAACACAACACAACACAGACACACCTCTGACTGAACACGCTGAACAAGGTTCCACTGTGATACACACTCACCTCACACACACACACACACACGAGCGTGAAGAGACTCAGTGAAGGATCCGGTCTCAGCCGGAGGTTCAAGACCACCACACACACACACACACACACACACACACACACACAGACGTGTAGAGAAACAATACGACACAGTTTGAATCATATGTGAGTCTCGAGGGGAACGGATGAAAGGATGAAGAAAAGACGAGAGGCTGGAGAAGAAGAAGAAGAAGAAGAAGAAGAAGAAGAAGAAGAAGAAGAAGAAGAAGAAGAAGAAGAAGAAGAGGAGGAGGAGGAGAAGATCTAACCCTTATTTTAACTCCCTCCATAACGACCAATATCCCAGAATCCCACATCGTTGTATAAAAACACTGAAGTTTCCCAGAGACACGACAACAAGGAGACACAACGAGCATAAAGAGACTCACAACAACAACAACAACAACAACAACAACAACAACAACAACAACAACAACAACAACAACAAACACAGAGAAGATAAAAACCATCAAGTCGCTGAAACCAAAGAAACCAGACGACTGTTAAGAGACGATGTCGTCGTCTAATGACATTAAACTGAGATTATTCATCTTTTCATTCATTTTGTTCAAACACAACGAGCTGCGTTGAAACATTTATTAAAGATCTGGACTCCAGGTTTCGACTCTGAGCTGCAGCTTTTCCTCCTGAGTCGGCCTCGTTTCCTCCGGCCGAGACGTTAACGCCAAACTGAGTTAAGACGAAGCTCAGGCTGTCACAGCCAATCAGAGGCCGCCGCTAATCTGTGTGTGTGTGTGTGTGTGTGTGTGTGTGTGTGTGTGTGTGTGTGTGTGTGTGTGTGTGTGTGTGTGTGTGTGTGTGTGTGTGTGTGTGTGTGAGGGGTGAGAAAATCTCATTTTTTAATCTCCACCACTGTCACCTCGACATCTCCCACTGCCCCTAAACTCACCCTCGCCGTGGTTGCCATGGAAACGGGCCTTTGACATTTAACTGAAGCTACAGTAACGATCTTAAAGGGATAGTACCATGTTTTTAAAAGTGTGGTTGTATGATCTACAAATAGCCCCTAAGTACTTTAATTGCAGTAGAAGACTCTCTGCACTCCTCCCGTTAGCAACGCCAGCCCATAATAGCCCTGCCCAGAGATTTACAACATACATTGTTGTGAACAGACCCAAAGAAACGGTTTATTTTCGCGGCCTAAAAGAGGTTTTACCTGAAAAAAATACACAGTTCCATTGTTGGATATAATATAATAATATATAATAAACACAGTTTCTATTTGGAGCGAATCAGCTGCTGATCGACGGCGCTAACCCTGGGCGTTAGGTCCAAATAAAAACTGTGTTTTTCCTGCATTTTGAAGGGCTGGAAAAAATTGTATTATAGCCAACAATGTATGTTGTAAATCTCTGGGCAGGGTTATTATGGGCTAGCGTTGCTAACGGGAGGAGTGCAGAGAGTCTTAAAGTACTTAGGGGCTGTTTGTAGATCATACAACCACACTTTAAAAAATGAAACTAACCCTTTATGACACTATCCCTTTAAGAAAGTAAAAAAACACCTTGAGTGCAACATTGACATCACTGCAGCCAGAGTTGAATACGTATCGATAGCCGATCGATGCTGATATCAGTTATTGATCGTCTGGTCCTGGACCCGAGGCCGACGAGGCCGGAGTCGGATCCAGACTCAGAGTTTTAATCCGGTGTGAATCGAGGACGACATCGGTCACTAAGTCTCTGTAAAGACACTTCACTTCTCCACTGATCACAGAGCAGCACACACACACACACACACACACACACACACTGCTGCTGTGTGTGTGTGTGTGTGTGTGTGTGTGTGTGTGTGTGTGTGGACCCCCAACCCCCACAATCAGCGCTCACCGCCACCAGCTCCTCCTCCAACACCGTCACGCATTTTAAATTAGTCTAATATTAAAAAAAAGCCTTCTCTTCCTCCACTGATCAATAGTTAAGTTTATAATTTATATTTTTACTGCAAATAAAAGACGAGTTTCTCTGGTTTAATGCGACTAAAGACAAGTTCAACATCTGAAAACCAGAAGAAACAGGAAACATCTTTAACATCTTTAGTCGATTGAGAATAAATTAAACCTGCAGTGACGCCTGTTTTCACCCAAACATAAATATACATTCACATAATGTGGTTTAAAGGGTCCATCAAGAATAAATCTCTGCTTATTTAGCCCCTAAATAAATATGAATATTATATTTTACTGACCTACGTTGAGAAAAATAAACTAAACAAAAAAAAAAAGTTTTGTCTTCTCTGCAGAAGAAGAGACTGAAACAGTGAATTAGACTGAAGAACAGAAACACGATGAACAGGAATCATGTGTGTGTGTGTGTGTGTGTGTGTGTGTGTGTGTGTGATGCAGCTCTTTAAATGACCTCATCTGTGCTTTCAGAGCAGACACTGAACCACTTGTTATCTCCCCCCCCCCCTCCCTCCCTCCCCTCCCTCCTCCTCCTCCTCCTCCTCTGCCTCAGCAAAAAAATGTCTCCTTTTCTTTTTTCCAGCGTCTTCTCTTGTTTCTTTCACTCTTTTCTTCGTCTTCTTTGCTCTTTAAACAGTGACAAAGAGGCCGAGCGGCTCAGCGGGGGCCGGGCGGCTCAGCGGGGGCCGGGCGGCCTGGCGGGGGCCTGGCGGGGGCCGGGCGGCCTGGCGGGCGGCAGCAGCTGGCCCCGAGCGTCTGCTGGAGCTCAGCCACACTCATTAATCACAGATCAATGACCTCAGTTTTATCAACAGTTTCTAATGTGAACTTTTTCTTTTTTTTTTATTTAAAGTGACTTCATATCCCAGAAACACTCACGACGACAGTACATTTCATTATTGAATCTATTGTGTTGCTTATTTTAGTGCAGAATTCAACTATGAACGTATCTACATTACCACCTGCTGCTGTATAGAAGTGTTTTTGGTAAATATTAGTGTGTTTTCTAGGACTTTAACATCCCATCACATCACTGAAACACTTCAGCAGTGATTTATCTCTTCACTATTACAACAGGATTAACTCAGATTCCTATCTAGGCTGGTAGTTTAATGTCTCTGTCACAGCTTTACACCTAAATCAGAGCAGTAGTCTTGTAAAATGTGTGATTAAAGAATAAAATATAAACATTTCCTTTAGATAAATTGATCTGGCACAGAAAATAGATAAGTAAATGCTATAAAAGAAAGAAAAAACAACTTTAACCTCATTATAATCTCTGCCTGTGAACGCCTGATCAACTTTAATCAGAGTGGTGGTGAATTTAATGCAATAAAAATAAAACATTTTATTGTTTAATGATCTTCTGATAAACTAGAGCACAGATTAAATGGTTAACATCACAGAGGATGGAGTGCCAACAAAAGAAGCTGTGGTTTCTCTTTCATTTGTAGCTTGAAATAAACTTCTTTTTTATTTATTTGAATAAAATAAATATATTAAACACCTGATTTCATCTTTGTTTTTTGTTATTCAATGTTATTATTTTCTTAAACTGTCACAACACAGAAGAAAAGATAAGAAAATAAAAGTTTTTACACTGTGGTCACTAGAATAAAGAGTTTAATTAATTCATAAGTTACTACTTCCACTCACCTTAGCGCCGATCTGGTTCCCGCACTGACCGGCCTGGATGTGCACGATCTCCCTCATGATGGCTGCTGGTTGTCGGTGGAAGTGGAGCGGGTTGAAGCGGAGCCGCTGGAGCTACTGACCGGCCACAGACGCACTGACAGACGGTCTGAAGGAACTCGGGGCTCCGCCGCGACTCCTACAGGCGGAGGACAAACTTTCTTTTTCGGAGGAGGGAGAACGCCGCTCGCGCTCTCTCCTGATTGGCCGCTGCGGCTGTAGAGCCGGCGCTGATTGGCGGAGACGGTGGAAGGGATTTGTCTCTCCGAAGGGGTTTCCGTGCGTGGATCGCAGGGACCGGAAGAAGAGAGGGAGTGCCGTGTATTGTCATCAGTGCCCCGTTGGAGCTTTATCCCCGTTAACCTGAATGAGACCGATAGAACACAATAGAAAACAATAGAAAACAATAAACCAATGGAGTTTGTGCAGATCTGAGATTATTTTACTATTTTTTCATTTTCCGCTACTGTATTTATATATTTCTTAACTTCTAAAAGTCTTATTTAAAGCATTAGCATCATATCAAGTTAAAGCAGCCTACCAACAGTTAAAGTACTGATTATTAGTCAGGCTAATGTAACAAATTTAAGATGGAATATTTTGTATATTTATATTGGATGTAAGTATTATTAATATTAACTAATGAACTAGCACTTGTTTATATTCATATTACAGATTTATGACAATGATCATGCTGATTTATTGATGGCAACACAAACAACCTCACACTCACATTCACACCTACAGAACAGATTAATTATTGACCTATTAACTGATTAACCCACTAACCTGGTGTTCGTGTCTTTGGATTAAGTGCAGGACTGTGTGGAGTTGACTCTGACAGAAAGGCCCGGAGGGAGGGGGGCATTTATTTAGCCTATAAGATTTATAAGATTAAAAAAGATAAAAGCATCCGACCAAATGTGATTATAATCATCAGTCCTGTGTTTGTCTGTTTAAACAGCTAGAGACTATATTTACATGATATTTTAAGGAGTTTACAGATTTATTTATTTTTTTATATCTGTGGACAGTTATTAAATGTCATCTTGTTAAGCTGTTTAACTATTAAGTTTTTAAGGTTTTATATCTTAACATTTTTTAAACTTTCATACTTTTATTTTCTGTTTTCTGACTTTATCATTTCACTGTTACTGCTTTTGTGTCCAATTTATACTTTTATTGTTATTTTTTAAATTATTATTCTTGCTTTCTCCTCATGTGAAGCATGTTTTAGCTGTATTTATGTTATGATGCTATAAAAATAGAGCTTATTATTAAAACTACTCACCCATATCTTTGTTTTCCTAACTCTTCTGGAGGTTATAGGAACTCTGTAACAAAAGAATTTCCCCTCGGAGAACAATAAAGTTATTCTGATTATGATGATTATAAATATTGACACACGAGCCCGTGGTTTTCAGTTTCATAAAACTTCTGCAGCAAAAATCAGACACAACTTTGGCCTCAGATTTTATCAAACCAGTCAAAAAAAAAAAAAGAAAGAGTCAGAGAAGCATACATTCGTCTCAGTACCATGCAGTCTGAAGCTTCTTCATCATTAACTGAATGTTTTTGAACTTTTTTCTTTTCTTTTTTTTTATTCTCCTTAAGGGAAGAAACAGTCTGTTCAGATGAGCAAGAGGTGGAACTGTGCAATACAGTATGAAGAGTGTAGCATAGGAGGGCAGTTAATAACTGTATCATCATCATCATCATCATCATCATCATCATCATTATTATTATTGTCAGGAGCATCAGTAATAACATTAACAAGAATATTGAGAATGGGTTATTTTTCATAAAAAGACACAATGAAATACAAGGAGGAGTATACATGAAGTGTGTGTGTAGGAGGGGGGGGGGCTGCTCCAACGTTTTGATTGGGTAGAGATAGCTTGTGCACAAAAACATGGCGGCCGTGTCCCAGGTCGACTCCGTCACAGCCTCGTTTATTCATCTTTCAGTCGGTTTTATTTATTTATTCATTTTAAATTCAGATTAAAATGAGTTTAAAAGAAAAAAAAGAAAAGATCACAGTTGTTCAGTTCAAGCTTTTGTGGAGTTTGTTTTTTTTACACCGTCGTTGTGGTGATGATGATGATGAGACTGAACATCTGGAGCGACGACCCGTCGGGGTCAAAGTGCAGGAAAAAAGTCGAGGCGTCAAAACACTGAAAAGAGAGGTAAGAAATAATATTTTCCCATAATTCTCTGGTGCAAATTCCCTGTAACGAGCGGCTGAGGCGAGAGACCTGGGACGCAGCCGACGATTTGGTTCTTGGTTAATTAATTTGAGTTTCCTTTAAGTTTCCATAACGATGCTTTACACAGGACAAAACTTCCCTTTTACAGATGAAAAAGTTCTTTTCTATCTATTTTTATGTACAGCATACTGAAATACAATAATGCCTCCGTTTGATAATAATGTGGATAACATTTGCAGTTTACAGTTATAATGAAAAGTAGTAATAATAATAATAATAATAATAATAATATGTATGAAAAGTTCCCTAAAAAAAAAGATTGATAACAGTACCTGTCAGCCATTTTTTTTCTTTTATCATCATCATCACACAATCATCATTATTTTCCCCGACAGCTGACGGCGCTGACGCTGAAGTCAAACTGTCTCTGAACAGTAAGAAAAAAATGGACGACGACGGCGACAACGATGAACGATGACGCTTCGCTTTTCTCTCAGTTCCCTTCACACTCACGCTCTCACTTCTCTCTCTCTCTTTTTGTTCACTCGTTCCTCTGTTGGTAGAAAAATACAAACATGATATATTAAAAAAAGTACAACGATGACAAACATAGGCGTGAAGAACAAGCTTCATCAAGTGCTTTCTGTCCGAACCCCTTCATCCCTCCATCCCTCCGTCTCTCCGGGTGGGAAGTGCATCCTTCGCTCTCTGTGGATCCAACACCGAGCTTCCTCCTCTTCCTCCTCCTCCTCCTTCTTCTTCTTCCTCTCGTGTTTTAAACCGACGGTGGAGAAGGTTCAGATCGGAGAGCGACACCGTTGTTGTTCCTGCAGCCGCGTGCAGAGAAGAGCGTAACAAACTCAACTTTACAGATATTTTACACCTTTTACTCTCTGGTGATGACGACGACAACGACGCCTTTTGGAAAACAATACAATTTTTTTAAAAAAAGAAAGAAAGAAAGAAGGAAGGAAGGGCCCTCTCCTTTAAAAAAAACAAAAAAGACATCCAGACTCTTGGAGCAGGACTGCTGGTCCAGGATCAGCTCTCAGGTCTGGTGTGGATTTAATCCTCTCGTTCCCAGACCAGAGTTTCTGCTCAGAGACGCGACCGCTCCACAGGTTTGTTCTTCCAGCTGTTATTTTAATTCACATGTTTCAACGTCTCAGTGTTTCTGTCGTTAAAACACAGGGATTCTTTTTAAAAACCGATGATTATTGAATCTTTTCAACTCAAGTCTGTCTAAAAACAGACGCTCTTTGTTTTGTCAAAGTGCAACATTAACCAACTTTTATGTGACGCACTGGACTTGAACTTTAAATCTCAATAAAAGCTGTAAAACCGTCGTCAAACCCGTGAGCGGCCGTGACGCTTGGCACCGACAGGAAGAGAAACATGTTGTAAAATATCTGAGTTCTGTTCAGATAAAATAACGTAGAAGGAGGAAAACGGCGCCGAGTGAATTCACTTTGAACGCGATGGAACTCTTTCAAAATAAAAGGACTCTGATGAACCGGTTCCGCTCGTGACGCCGTTTCCCCGTCCTGCTGCGGGACTCGAACACTGATCACACGGTGGGACTCGCTGCTGCTCTGGACCTTGTTTTTCTTCTTCTTCAGTTTGTTGTATTTTACACTGCAGACAGAGTCAGTGGGAAGACGCGGCCGCCTACGAGTTCATGTGCTCCACCTGAATGGCCGACGTGGACACCGTGAGACAGAGGTCCTTGTGCACCACCGGCAGGTCCGCCACGGAGACCGGTTTGTACTGGATCTCGCCGGCCGCCACCGTCTTGTACTGGTGCAGGTCGAAGGGACACTGGACCACGGCCTCCGAGGGCGGCTGCCCGTAGCTGCCCGGCGGTCCCGCGTTGGGGTTCTGGTTGGCGTTGTTCTGGCTCTGGAGCTGAGCCGCTCTGGCCGCCGCGCCGCCTCGCCCTCGGCCACGCCCCCGGCCCCGGCCCGGCGTCAGACCCTGGGCCTGCTGGGCCGCCACCGTGGCCGCCACCGTCAGCGGGTCGGGGTTGTGCTTCCTCATGTGTTTCATTAGATACGTCTCCTGTGGACAGAGACGGAGACACGATGAAGGAGACACAAACATGGCGGCTTGTTTTCCTTCTCTGGTTCTTTACACCACTGGTTCTCAACCTTTTGTGCATCAAGGGCCCTAAACTGACAGGAATCAGACCACGGACCCTCATTGGACCAAATTTAGAGGTAAACACCAGAAATACACAAACATTTGTCCTAAGACTGAAGAACATTAATTTTTCATACTTTTCAATTAGCGGCAATGGTGTGAATTTTTTGGAAAAAAGTGGTAAAAATTTCTCCAAAAAAAAGTTTTTTTTAAACTCTAGAAAAAGTGGTAAAAAAAAATTTTAAAAAGGGGGGGGAAATCTAGAAAAAACGTGGTAAAAAATTTTTAAAAAAGGGAAAAAAATCTAGAAAAAGTGGTAAAAAAAATTTAAAAAAGGGAAAAAAAATCTAGAAAAAGTGGTAAAAAAAATTTTTTAAAAAAAGGGAAAAAAATCTAGAAAAAGTGGGAAAAAATTTTTTTAAAAAAAAGGGAAAAAAATCTAGAAAAAGTGGTTAAAAAAAATTTAAAAAGGGAAAAAAATCTAGAAAAAGTGGTAAAAAAAAATTTTAAAAAGGGAAAAAAATCTAGAAAAAACGTGGTAAAAAAAATTTAAAAAAGGGAAAAAAATCTAGAAAAAGTGGTAAAAAAAAATTTTAAAAGGTAAAAAAAAATCTAGAAAAAGTGGGAAAAAAATTTAAAAAAGGGAAAAAAATCTAGAAAAAGTGGTTAAAAAAATTTAAAGGGAAAAAAAAATCTAGAAAAAGTGGTAAAAAATGTTTTAAAAAGGGATAAAAAATCTAGAAAAAGTGGTAAAAAAAATTAAAAAAGGGAAAAAAAAATCTAGAAAAAGTGGTAAAAAAAATTTTTTAAAAAGGGATAAAAAATCTAGAAAAAGTGGTAAAAAATTTTAAAAAAGGGATAAAAAATCTAGAAAAAGTGGTAAAAAAATTAAAAAAAAAGGGAAAAAAATCTAGAAAAAGTGGTAAAAAAAATTTAAAAAGGGGGAAAAAATCTAGAAAAAACATGGTAAAATTTCTCCCAAAAATGTAAAAAAAAAACTAAAAAGAACTTAGAGAAAAAACTTGGTAAAATTTCAAGAAAAGAATCAGGGACCCCCTTCAGATCCCTCGAGGACCCCTGGGGGTCCCGGGACCCCACGTTGAGAACCAGTGCTTCACACTACGAGGCCTGTGGTGCAACGACAGACTGTGTGATCCCTGACTTGACCTTTGACCTACCGAGGTGTAGGAGCGGTTGCAGAGGCCACAGGAGAACAGCTTGGCGTGTTTGACAGTGTGTGTGGACAGGTGCACCTCCAGACTCGCAGCGTCCGTGTAACCACGGTTACAGTTGTGGCACTTGAACGGCTTGTCTTTGTTGTGCTGCCGACGGTGGGACTGCGGAGGAGGAGGAGGAGGAGGAGGAGGAGGAGGAGGAGGAGGAGGAGGAGGAGGAGAGGCCACAAAACACGTGATCATTTGTAATTTATTCACATTATTAAGGAGAGAGGAAAAAGTTTTACTGTTTCACTATTGATTGATTTTTCAAAATAAAACTTCCTGTAATTCTGACAGAACACAAACAACTGGATGCTGCTTCACAGTCGGCCATTTTCTCTCCCCCTCTCATTTAAATATTTACCCAGAGTTCATTGCACCAGAGTTAAGAACTAAACTAAACTTTACCTGGAGGTTGGATAGTTGAGTGAAGGCTTTTTCACAGCCTGGATGTGCACACTTGTACGGTCGGTCACCGGTGTGAATCCTACAGACAGAAGAGAAAGAAAGAGAAATAGGTTAGTTTTACACAATTTATATCAACACGAATGCAAAATATTAGTAAAATGATATGAATCAGGATTATTCATCGTCATATTTGAGGATTAGAGCTGTACTGATGAATTTAAGAGCTGCTAATCTGCAACAAACGTCATCATATGTTCAGATATTGTTCTAGTTCAGTATAAATGCATTTCTATGGATCGAGACGTGGAGAGCAGTCGGAACGGATCACGGATGTTGCACCTTGAGTTGGTGTGTTGCAAATGTTACGTAACAGATTTAGTTGCAATACCCTTTAGACGTAACAATAAGCTGGTATAGGTGGAGATAATGAGCAGAAAAATCTGAATATAATTTGAATATCTAACAAAATTTGAATCTGATTTGGGAGTAAGATTGACAGCCCTACAACAAACGAGAGCAACAAACGATTATTTTCATTTCAGTATTAGGTCCAGCCAAAAAAATAAATAATAACAATGCAGCGCAAGAGAAAAAAGCAAGCAAGAAAAAAAAAAATCCGGCACAAGAAAAAAAAAGAGATATATCAAAAAAAGTACAAATATGACAAACATAGGCGTGAGTTTGATGAGGGAAACCAAGAAATCCCATGAGCCTCCGTAGCGTAGCTCTGAGCAGCTCACAGCTCTGCTCCGCCGTTCTAAAAATATCTTGCACCGACAATTAAAGGTAACGAACCTACTGCTATGACTATAGGGGTTATGGTGATGGGCCAATTGGCCAAAATGTTGAACTATCCCTTTATAATAATAGATTATTGTGCGATTAATCGATGAACTAATTGTTGCAGCTCTAACACAAACACAAACACGCTGTAACACAAATCTCCACACGCCGCCTGCTCCCACCACACATGCACACGTTTAAAAAACCCCAACCCGCTCAAACATCTGAAATCCCCCCTAAACCCGGTCCAGCTCAGTGCAGTCCGGCCCGGTTCGGCCCGGTTCGGCCCGGTTCGGCCCAGCCCAGTACCGTGTGTGCTGCTGCAGGTGGCTGAGCTGCCTGAATGTTTTCTGGCAGTAGGAGCAGGTGTAGGGCTTGGCCCCAGTGTGGATGCGGATGTGCTGGGCCAGGTAGCTGGAGTTGGCAAACGACTTGGAGCAGTGGGGGCACTTGTGGGGCTTGGCCTCCGTGTGGTTTCTAACACGGGGGAAACCAGGGTTGGAGGAGGAGGAGGGAGGAGGGGGGAGGAGGAGGAGGAGGAGGGGTGAGGGGGAGGGGGGGTTGGAGACAGAGAAACAGAGAGAGAGAGAAACAGCGAGAGATTTTTAAGCTACAGCATGACCCAAACTTCATGATGAACTGAAGAGCAAATCATGCGTTTTTGTAAATAAAAGTCGACAGGAATCTGCGATCAATCAATCGCTACATTGATTGATTGATTGACTGCAGATGATCAGGTCTGACTGACTGACTGACTGACAGTGTGCTCTTTGTGCTGCGTCTGAGTTGTGAAAACACAGAACAAAAACATACAGCAAGCACAGTCACGCCTCTCTCTCTCTCTCTCGCTCTCTTTCTCTCTCGCAGTCTCTCTCTCTCCATCGGGTGTGACTTCTGCTTTCAGTCGAGTGTGAAAGTGTAGCAGGCACGCCGAAAATAACCTAAATAAATAAATAAATAAATAAACTTCAAACATGCATCGATGCATTCCCAATGGGACGATTGTTGTTTTATTATTTTATGAAGCACTTGGCCTTTTCCTTTCCTTCGTGTGTTTAGGCTCCAGGGAAGCTGCTGCTGCTGCTGCTGGTTGTGGAAGTGAATTTAAATGACATTTTCTACTTTTATCTCATATTTAGGGCTGCAAATAACGATTATTGTCATTATCGATTCATCTGTTGATTATTTAAACGATTAATCGATTAGTTGTTTGCTCAATAAAATGTTAAAAAATGTCAATTAGTGTTTCTAAAACCACCAGACGACGACGTCCTCAAACGTCTCGTTTTGTCCACAAACCAAAGAGACTCAGTTTATTGTCATAAAGCAACAAAGAAACCAGAAATATTCACATTTAAGAAGCTGAAATCAGAGAATTTGGAGTTATTTTCTTTAAAAAAAACTACTCTAACCGATTATACGATTATCAAAATAGTTGACGATTCATTTAATAATCGATCGTTGTTGTGGCTCTAATCGTATTTATCTGACTATTTATGTGTGGCAACATAGAAAATTGAGGATTTAATTAATCGAAATGCATCCTATAATAGAAACGAACCGATGAATCGGTGAAGATGGGAATGTGTGGAGCAACGTCCTCTTTTAAAAACCCACAGAGGAAACAAACATGGAGAAGAGGAGTGACGAGGAGGAGGAGGACGAGGACGAGGATGAAAACACGGAGCAGAGTGAAGACGGAGCGACCTCACACCAGTAGAGGTCGAGACAGACGTCGGTGCGTGTGAAACATGCAACAACTGGTGGAGAGGTGGCTGATGGGAGAACAAACAACCTGCAGGAGGTAAACGTGTCCTACGGTGGCTCTGAGGGCTCAACTCACTGCACAGCTGAGAGGAAAACAGATGCAACACATGCAAAAGACACAAACGTGCTACAACAGAAGAGGTTTCTGGGGGGGGGCGAGGGGGGGTTAGACCAGGCTAAAACACACTGAACGCATCGTGTGAACTGCAGCTCTTGGTTGTAATTGCAGCGTCAACGACTCCTACAGCTGATAAAACTGACTCTAATGGACGATCTAAACATCTAAAATACGGGTTTATAAGAGTAAAATTATTTTTTAAGACCTGGACGCTTCGTCATCTTCTTCTTTTTCTTCTTTCCTTTTACTTTCTCCGCCGCACAAACCTGGAACATTTTACAAAATCCACTCAAACTCAACTCAGCTGTTACTTCACGACAATTTGAAACTACAATTTTAATCAGGATCAGGCAGTTGTTGTTGGCTTTTCTTCTGTGTGTCAACATCATTGAAAATGAGGGTTTGTACTTAAAGGGATAGTTCAACATTTTGGCAAATAATCGCTATAGTCTTAGCAGCTCACGGCTCTGCTCCACCGTTCTAAAAACAGCTTGCACAATTAAAGGTAACGAACCCACTGCTGTGACTATAGGGATTATGGTGATAGGCCAATTTGCCAAAATGTTGAACTATCCCTTTATAATAATAGATTATGGTGCCATTAGTCCTCCAGGCTCCGCCCTCACACGATGCAGGCAGTGTGTTGTTGTTGTTCCCGACGTGAGATGAAGCGACATGCAGACAAGCAGCAACAAAGTGGAGGATGAGGAAAAAAGGAAAAAAACACCAACAAGTCTGTTAAAACTCTGGTTCTGTGAGTTCTGGACTGGACCGGCTCCACGGCAGAGCGCCGCCCGCCGGCTCTGACGTGTTTTCATGTTTTTATGTTTTTAGGGCAGAAAGATGTTCGACTTCCTGTTGTGATGGTGAATAAAACACAACTCACGTCTGATTTGATTAAAGTTTGTTTGATGCTCAGACTGAGCAGAAAGAGCTGCACACTGTCAACGACCACCCCTCCCTCCTCCCTCCTCCCTCCATCCACCATCACCACACACACCCACACACACACACATGTGCACAGAAACCACATGCACAACCCCCCCCCCTGGTCCTGGTGGCCTCAGGGCCTCAGTACCGTGTGTGCTGCTGCAGGTGGCTGAGCTGCCTGAAGGTCTTCTGGCAGTAGGTGCAGGTGTAGGGCTTGGCCCCGCTGTGGATGCGGATGTGCTGCGACAGGTAGCTGGAGTTGGCAAACGACTTGGAGCAGTGGGGGCACTTGTGGGGCTTGGCCTCCGTGTGGGACTTGGCGTGGATCTGCATGTCGGACTTGCTGAAGAACGTCACCGCGCACATCCGACACCTGGACGGGCCGGAGAGGTGAGAGGTGAGACAAGAGGAGGAGAGGTTTCATCACTTTAATCACACAACTTCCTGCTTCCTGTCAAGACTTTGACCGTTTATTAAAGGGATAGTTCAACATTTAGTCAAACTGCCCCATCACCATAATCCCTATAGTCATAGCAGTAGGTTTGTTACCTTTAATTGTCGGTGCAAGCTATTTTTAGAACGGCGGAGCAGAGCCGTGAGCTGCTCAGAGCTACGCTACGGAGGCTCATTATGGGATTTCTTGGTTTCCCTTCATCAAACTCATCAAATACACAATCCAACAACTCCACAACGCTCTGGTGGACAAGTTGTGACCTGCACATTCACCACGCTATGAGATAATAACACAACGTTACCACACAGAGTTGTTTTAGAGGGAAATACATGCAAAACTGCTGATGCACGTTGCCTTCAGGGACAGTTGTTCATCAACAGTCTCTGTATTTCCCTCTAAAACAACTCTTCAAACAATGTTCTGTTATTATCTCATAGCGTGGTGAATGTGCAGGTCACAACTAATTTGCCTTATAAATAAATTATCATATAGTGTCAGAATAAAAAAATTTAGAATGTAACAGAATAGGAAAATAAATCTGTGATGTGTTTGTGTGTCCTCCTACCTGTAGGATTTGGGGCCGTCCTTGCTCGTGTGGTCGTCTTCGTCGTTGGACAGGTCGTATGGGTCACCAGCGTGGTGCTGCAGCACAGTGATAATAATCAATAATGTGTATAAAAACACTATAAACTATAATATAATATAATACATATAATATGTAACTATAATATAAATAGAATTGAAGTCGTGTGTACCTGTCCGCCGGCTGCCAGGTGCGCCAGTATTAAAGCATCACTTCCTGGTGGAAGGACTCCGCCCACTCCCGTCACCCGGCCCATCACCTGTTTGCTCTTCCTGCCTCGCTTCGATGGCGTTGGCATGACAACAGCAGGAGGGATGGAGATGTCATCCTTCTTACCTAAGAAACGAGTCGAGACGGAGACGACCAGACGTTAGAAGAAGAAGAAGTGTTGCGATGATTTTAATTCAGATTTAACTTCTTTTTTTTTTTTTTTACAGCTACCTGCGTTGGAGGGATGAACCGCAGACACGATCATGGTGGTGGCGGTCGGGTGTCCGGCTACGAAGGACTGGGTGGAGGCGGTGGGGACCAGCGTGCCCTGAGGCGTGGTGATGACCAACCCCGCTGAGATAAGAGACGAGAAGACAAACTGTTACTTCACCTGCCGGCCGTGACCGTCCAGCTGCTCCAAACAAACGCTGCACATCCGTTTTCGCCGCCGTCGGACTGGGATTCACCTTCGCCGCTATAAATCTCACCTCCCCGGCCTTCGTTCCCGAGCGAGACGTTGACTCTGCCTGATTTTATGCCTTATGTAAAGTGTTACGTCTCTACTTCTGATGCTTTGTATCTATTATTCTGTGCAGCACTGTGGATGCTTTAAAGCGCTGAAAGGCTTTTAAAACAACATTCGTCTTCAAGCTGATGCTGAAACCTGCTGAACATCACGTCACTTATAGATCAGTATCAGCTGAAATTAAATATTTGAAGATAAAGCTGCACAAAACACATTGAAGATGAAGTGAGTCTGGTGTCTCTAACCCTCCAAACAACAAAAAGTACTGAAGTAAAAGCTGCTTAAAAACATTCAATGTCACGAGTGAAAACCCCTCGGACAATTAGGAGAACAAAAACAATAAAATGTTGAATCAATTAAGGACATTTTTAAATAATCTACAGCAGTGAAAGACATTTTACAGCTGTTTCCATGGAGACAATTTGCCTTTATAAGCCTCTGATAGCAGTGAACTCGGCTCATGTCGAGGTTCAGTCAGAGTTCAGTCACTGAGCTGCTTTTGTGAAAGAGTTTAACAAACTTTAGATAATTCCTGAAGAATAAAACTTTAAATCCTTTTAAGGGAGAAGAGTTCAGACGTCTGGCGCTCGGATATTTAAGTGATAACAGAGAAACAACAGATTAAAGGACAATTCCAGGCAAATTCAACTTTAACTAATACTTGAGTTCTGTTTCTGTTTCCAGCTCCGTTTACAAACATGTTGACTTTCTGGAGGTAAACAAACCACTCAGTTTATGTTTGAAGCATCTGATGTTGTCTGTGGAAGAAAATATGTTGTTTTATGGGATGTAAACAGCCTAAGATCTGTCTGCTCCCACTATCTGCTGCTGTGGCGACACACGGACAGACACAACTACAGCAAACGCAACGGAGGCGACGAACGCCACAAGCTTCCATTCAAAGTCAATGTAAATGCGATGAAGCGATGAAGAGTCCATCGCCTCATCGCTTGAAGTTGAAATATTTTCAAGCGACTGTGCCGCGACATCCAATCAGTGTGGAGAAGATTATTGTGGCTGTTGTGAACTCTACGACACAACGTCGTACTTTTACCGCTATCGCAGTAAAAAATCCTGAACCCAGACACGGCGACGTTTGAGTTTCCGATCCAAATCGGACGTCCACCACAGGTCAAGTGTAGCTACGGTCGTTAACTCAGCCGTGGTTGACGAGAGGAAGAAAATGGTGGGAGGTGGGCTGATCAAGCGACACGATACTCACATTACGAGCGATGACATCACCTCCATCGTGTTTGGTGTGAACGCACAGCAAGACCTATAGTCGGGTGCATTTATGAAAAAAAAGCACCTAATCGTAAAAAAAATTCTAACAAAAGGTTTCTCAGTTGTTTTTTATAGTATTAGATCCTTAATAACATACTAAAAGTTGACCAAAGTTTGACACTAGAAAGGAGTCATTTTCAGGATGGCGTCCTAATGTCAATGTAATGGGTTGAAGCCCAGAGAGACGCTCCAGGTGAATAGGGTAAAATTTTTAACTAACAGGTATCACCATGAAACTTCACAAGTTTATCACTTACATTAAGACAAATATTTTTTGTATTACAAGTTTTGTCAAATGTTATGTTTAAATATGTAAATGAGACAATAGCTAATTAAATATGCGCTAAATTGCATACTTTTCCAGAACTTTTCCAGATCCACTTCAGCTGCACTTACACACACCAAAACTTCCAGTTGTTCTAATGTGTCAACAAAATAAAACAAGACTTTTGAAAGTGGCTTTATCCATTAAATTTTTGAATCTGGAAAAGTATGCAATTTAGCGCATATTTAATTAGTTATTGCCTCATTTACATATTTAAACATAACATTTGACAAAACTTGTAATACAAAAAATATTTGTGATAAACTTGTGAAGTTTCATGGTGATACCTGTTAGTTAAATTTTTTACCCTGTTCACCTGGAGCGTCTCTCTGGGCTTCAACCCATTACATTTACATGAGGACGCCATCCTGAAAATGACACCTTTCTAGTGTCAAACTTTGGTAAACTTTTAGTATGTTATTAAGGATCTAATACTACAAAAAACAACTGAGAAACCTTTTGTTAGAATTTTTTTACGATCAAGTCATAAATGCACCCAACTACTAA
>CM064897.1:25802597-25807597 GCA_030347415.2 Decapterus maruadsi
AAATACAAGAGACACTCATTTAAATTCCTACCAATTTAAATGGACCTGTATCTGAACATTTACCTTTATTTTGCAGCACACCTGCCGATATGGTTCCAACATGTTTTTTTTGGGGAAGTGATGGTATTTAGGAATCTTTACGATTAATTAATTGTGGCGTTTAATACCACGATTAATTGTGAAAACAAGTAATCGTGACATCCCTAGTTATAGTGGTATCCACTTATTACAATAATGTTTTTTGAGCAGCCTCAATTTCTCACTATAGTTGAGCCAAATATAATAACGTGAAAATAACAAAAATATGTATATCTGCATATGCTAATGAGGCCCTGTAGTTCAGTGCAGGTGTTTTGTCTGAATTGTGAAGAAAAAAATCCCACTTCCTGTATCAGACTGGTTGCGTCCGTCTGACTTGACGCGGCTGCCAGTGTCCACCACACGGTGCCTTCCGGTGTATTAATTATCCGGTCGGTGTGTGTAGTTCAGAGCATCACATTCACAATCACATTTACCTGTAAAAGTTGGTTTTATTTTGGATGTTTCTGTCTCTGTCAGTTTGATTCACGCAACACGTCCCATTTACAGGTGCTGCAGTGTTCCTGCATCCACAATATTATGAATATTATTATTCATCCAGCACTGTGGCCTCAACTGAGCTGACAAATTATTAAAAAAAAATCCATATTTTGGAAAATGTTATTCAATAAGATGTGTTTATTAGGACTCCAGCATGCAGACAATAAAACAATAAATAAACAATAAAAATACAATGCAATAAACACGAGCAATGTGAACAAAACTAATGAGGACTCGCTGTATTTCATGTTTTCAGACACAGTAAAGAACACAGCAGGTGTTTTATTTTCAGCAGTTTAATAACGACACAGTGACAGTGAACACGACTGAGGAGCAACAACCTGCTACAAACACAAACATTTCCTGAAGTGAAACGACAGCTACGTACGTCTGTTAGTATCAGTTAGTGCAACGCTCACACTGTATCAAATAGCAAATACATACTGTATAAATACGCCTACGTATACATGTCTATATGTAGTGTCAACGATTATACGTTTACTCTTCTATAAACGCACCCACAGGTCATTTCTCCTCCACACAACGGCCAAGCAGCGTCAAAACTGTGACAATAGTGATCAACTTCTATTCAATAATCATCAAAAAAAAGATCAGTAGTGCAGAGACGTCACAGACAAACTGTGAGGCGTTCAGGGTCTCACAGGAAACAGCTGAACAAAACCATACATTAAATTAATTTCCTTTAAATATCTAAGTGTGAAAACAAAATAACAAGAGTTTCCGTGCCTTCGTCAGACAGGGTGTTATGGTGAGGTAGAGGGGGGGCAGTGTGTTATTATGGCATAAGGCTCTTTGGGACCATTTAATTAGCTTCAGTCTTAATTGATTAAGTGGCTGATATCATGTTAGAGAAGCAGAGCCGCCGGCAGACGGCTGGTCTAGCTTAGCATAGCAATAAATAACAGTAACGACACATATTTCAGCATGAATTAAAACAATGACACTTTGCTGTTATAGGAGGTTAAAGCTGCATTTTACTCCACGGTTACTTTCAGTTCTACGAGCTACAGCTGCTACATGAACGGCCAGAAGAAACTGTAATTTCCCAGCTTCTGTTATATATATAAAGTATATCTATCTATGAGAAACAAACAGAAGGCACCACTTTACCTCAGGTTTATTAACATGTAGCGTTAGTTACTGGGCTGCAGGGTCGACCTCTACCCGCTGAGCATGAGCAGCTGAACCGTTGCATGCTCTCGTTAACATGCAACTGTAGTGACACTAAACGTGCTGCATGCTCGAGCCTGTACAGACAGTGATGTGACAGTGAACGCATCACTACAGAAAAGATAGAAGTGAAGATGCACCAAAACAAGTGTCAGAGAGAGGAGCGGTGCAGAGCTGCAGCACAGATGTTTAACACCTCACACTACAATAATATTATTTACTGCTTCACCTTCACTAGATATTCTTCTTCAAAATACATTAAATGATTGAGCAGGAAAAGAAGAAATCTGGAAAACAAACATCACGGATGAACTCAAAATATAAAATACTGACAGATTAAAAAACATATAAAACAATAAAGTGACAGATTTACTGTTGATGGACTCATTCATAAAGTAAATATTCATCTGTCAGGGAGAAGTGACTGTGATGTTAGTACCTTTTAGTAAATGTACGACTTCCTGTTGGACTTTCAGATTAAGATGCACTTAAGGTTTGGCAGCGAGGCAGCGACACACAGGAGGTAAACACAACGACCACAAACACACAAACACACACAATGTGAGCGAAAGAGAGAGAAAACAGTTACAGCTGCTGCTTGTTAGAATTAATAAAAATAAGATCAAATAAAATCAATTATTTTATGATTCAAGTTTAAATGACGCTGAAGCAGAAAAGACAATAAATTGTGTATTGATTATCTATAGTGTATAGATTATCTATTAAACGGGATGGTGTAAAACAACAGGTGTAACTGTAGCTGCTGATCAGTGATCAATACGAACAGGAGGAAGTGATTTGAGGTGTTTTCACAGCACAGAGAGACACGATGAGGAGACGAGGTCGATCCTGGTGATGATGATGATGATGAAGGAGGAGGAGGAGGAGGAGGAGGAGGAGGAGGAGGAGGAGCTGCCTGGTCTCCGTCTGTTGGTTCTTCTCAGCCGGTACGAGTGGTCACCTGGAGACAGAAGAGTTGTCATTAAACGTCACAGTATTTATTTAAATATTCATTAATTCTCTCATATTTTACTTTTCTCATCAGTTTCTGTTTCTTTTTAAAGGGATAGTTCAACATTTTGGCAAATTGGCCCATTGCCATAATCACTATAGTCATAGCAGTAGGTTCGTTACCTTTAATTGTAGGTGTAAGCTATTTTCAGAACGGCGGAGCGCAGCTGCAGCCTGTTCAGAGCTATGCAATGGAGGCTAAGGGAATTTCTTGGTTTCCCTCATCAAACTCATCAAATACAAAATCCCAAAACTCCAAAGCGCTTTTGTAGAGAAGTTGTGACCTGCACATTCACCACGCTATGAGATAATAACGGAACGATACGAAACAGAGCTGTTTTCGAGGTAAATACAGGGTAAATGCGGAGACTGCTTGCTGAAAAACTGTCCCTGAACGCATCGCGCATCAGAGGTTTTGCATGAATTTACCTCTAAAACAGCTCCGTCTCGTAACGTTCCGTTATTATCTCATAGCGTGGTGAATGTGCAGTTCACAACGTGTCCACAAAAGCGCTGTGTAGTTTTGAGATTGTGTATTTGATGAGTTTGATGAGGGAAACCAAGAAATCCCATGAGCCTCCATAGCGTAGCTCTGAACAGCCTGCAGCTCTGCTCTGCCGTTCTAAAAATAGCTTGCACCGACAATTAAAGGTAACGAACCTACTGCTATGACTATAGGGGTTATGGTGATGGGCCAATTTTAAAAAATGTTGAACTATCCCTTTAAAGTTCACTCAGATATTTTACAAATCTACCGTGTTTCCATAAAGTTCCGTTCTTCTCCAAAAGCATTTTATTTTGAAAAGCTCTTTGGAGCCACGGTTACGTCTCCGTTACCTGGGAGATGTTGACTCCGGTCAGCTTCTCCACCGTTTCCGGGAGGCGGGTCATGATGTCCAGGACTTCTCCCGACAGTTTGGCGGCGCCGACCTCCGACCCTCCGCTCGACACCATGGTAACCTTCTTGGCCTCACACAGAGGTTTACTGATCTCCTCGGCCATCTGACGGAAAAACACGACACAACCGCACGTTAAGAGGCGGAGCTTCATGAGGGGACGGAGAAAAACCAGAAGGACGTAAAGAAAAAGAAGAACATGAAGAACTTAAAGAACATGAAAAACGTAAAGAAGGCGAAAAACATGAAAAACGTATAGACCGTGAAAAACATGAAAAACGTATAGACCGTGAAAAGACTGACAATCGTAAAGAATGTGAAAAATGTAAAGAACGAGAACTGAGCTGTGATTGGTCGCTGAGTGTCTGAGCTGTGATTGGTCGTTGTGTGTCTGAGCTGTGATTGGTCGCTGAGTGTCTGAGCTGTGATTGGTCGTTGTGTGTCTGAGCTGTGATTGGTCGCTGAGTGTCTGAGCTGTGATTGGTCGTTGTGTGTCTGAGCTGTGATTGGTCGCTGAGTGTCTGAGCTGTGATTGGTCGCTGAGTGTCTGAGCTGTGATTGGTCGCTGTGTGTCTGAGCTGTGATTGGTCGCTGCGTGTCTGAGCTGTGATTGGTCGCTGTCTGTCTGAGCTGTGATTGGTCGCTGTGTGTCTGAGCTGTGATTGGTCGCTGTGTGTCTGAGCTGTGATTGGTCGCTGTTTGTCTGAGCTGTGATTGGTCGCTGTGTGTCTGAGCTGTGATTGGTCGCTGTGTGTCTGTGCTGTGATTGGTCGCTGTGTGTCTGAGCTGTGATTGGTCGCTGTGTGTCTGAGCTGTGATTGGTCGCTGTGTGTCTGAGCTGTGATTGGTCGTTGTGTGTCTGAGCTGTGATTGGTCGCTGTGTGTCTGAGCTGTGATTGGTCGCTGTGTGTCTGAGCTGTGATTGGTCGCTGAGTGTCTGAGCTGTGATTGGTCGTTGTGTGTCTGAGCTGTGATTGGTCGCTGCGTGTCTGAGCTGTGATTGGTCGCTGCGTGTCTGAGCTGTGATTGGTCGCTGAGTGTCTGAGCTGTGATTGGTCATTGTGTGTCTGAGCTGTGATTGGTCGCTGAGTGTCTGAGCTGTGATTGGTCGTTGTGTGTCTGAGCTGTGATTGGTCGCTGCGTGTCTGAGCTGTGATTGGTCGCTGAGTGTCTGAGCTGTGATTGGTCGCTGAGTGTCTGAGCTGTGATTGGTCGCTGTGTGTCTGAGCTGTGATTGGTCGTTGTGTGTCTGAGCTGTGATTGGTCGCTGCGTGTCTGAGCTGTGATTGGTCGTTGTGTGTCTGAGCTGTGATTGGTCGCTGC
>CM064897.1:25815097-26027597 GCA_030347415.2 Decapterus maruadsi
TGTGTGCTCTCTCATAGCTTCACTCTATCAACTAAAACACATATTATATTATAGGTTTTAACCGATAAGAAAACTTTAGTTATTATTTATATTAAATAAACACTTTGCAGTGAACTATGGAACTGCTAATTATCTTAAACAAATCAAATCATATAAATCAATCATTTATCACTTTAATGGCTCAACAATCATAAATAACATGAACCAACTCCAAAGATTCAAAACTACAGATGAAACCCATATGTGTTTTTATATATAACACAGAATATTCTTAATTCTTATTCTTGGTTTCTTTCTACGTCTTTATGTTTATTTTATGGTTTAATTGTCAGTCTTTGTGTGTATTTTACAGAGTTTGATCATGTGCATAATCAGTCTGTTCATTAACTGGATGTAACAGTGGCTACATGCGGTGGATGAGAAGCATCAGTCATATACTGAGTGTTGTATGTAATACAGGTGTTTATTATTTTACCTGACACCACCATCGCCTCGTTGGGACCACAGGTGTAGAACATGACTGCTGCTTCTTCTTTAACATGAACACAACAACAGAAAACATGACACCAGCTCCACCTAGTCCTGAAACACTCCCATTTCATTATTATGGTATTTATTAGCATCAATATATTATAGGATCAGAACACATCAGTTTATATAACATGTGCATTTATATCTTTATACTCCATGCTATTATTTTAAACAGTAAAAACCTGAAGGCGCTGCTCCTGCTACTAAAATGCAGAGGGAGGGGTTTGGTTTGCAGAACTGACCATCAGCTGAAATCTAATTACACTGAGTGCTGCAGAAAAACCCACAGGATGCAGAGACGAACTCACCACTGCAGCAATACAAACAGAATCATGTTTTAATTCAGCTATAGAAAGAAGAAGAAGAAGAAATCGGCAGGTGCTGCTGTGCGTTAAACTGCTAACTGTGTGCTAGCTGTGTGTGAATCCATAAACAATCAATGAAATATTCAACATTATCGCAGACGGACAGAAGAGCCCGGATGTTTGATGATATAAACTCACACCGACCTGTTATTAGCGAGTGAATGAGGCGGGTTCCGCTTGTTCTGCCGCTGTAAAAAAAAATAATTAATCCAGTTAATCTAATTTTTATCCCCGGTGATGGTTTTTCCCGTCAGACTCCGGATGATGCGGACGGACACTGAACGCAACACGGACTGACTGCAGCTGCTCAGCGGCGCCTGTTGAGCTCACACACCGGCCGGTCCGCGCGCCGCCGCCCCCCAGCGGCGCGGAGCGGAACTGACACTGATAAACACCAAAAATCACAGTATCAGACAGAATACTTTTTTTTTTTTAGGTTGATTTACTGCAGATGAAAATGAAAAAATACATATAGTACATAGCCTAATACAAATTTAAGTCTAATCTTTTCATGTGCTTGTGGTGTTGTGGAAATTTGTTAGGCAAGAACTGAAATAAAGATGTTGAGATCGACTGTCTTTTAAGGGTTTTATTCTTTGCAAAGAAGGTTCTCAGTCGAACAGAGTGCAACGCAGTCTGCAAGGAATGGAACAAAAAATACACTGAGCAGAGGAGTTTTGTAGAATCTGTGACACCCCCCACAAGTGAACTTTATCAAGATGAAACAGATTACATATACACCAAGGTCAGCAACAGGCGTCACATCCCAGAATCAGGTGATGTTACGTGAGAACATGCACAACGTGTGTCTCTGTGTTGTATCAAACAGAGAGCACAAAACAGTAGAAAGTGTGACGACCCTCTCGTGGGCTGGAGGCTTTTAAATCTCAATGAGTTTTTATCTGGTTAAATAAAGGATATGATGATGATGATGATGATGATGATGATGATGATGCTGACCTGTTCCATGGTCAGTAACTTGGGGGAGTCACACAAAGTTTTGGTTCTGTTGGTTAGATAATGTTTCCTTGTTCTGTGGTGTTGATCTGAGTGGATGTCGGAAGGGAGCAGCAGTCGATCGTAAACCCCTTTTGAGATTTCTGAGCCAAGTTTACCCTGGATAGGCTGAAGTGCTGGTCTCAACAGGAGACCAACCAGTTTATTGTTTTCACTTTAGTGTGGCGGAGAACGTGGCTGAAGACAATGTCTTGAGAGCACTATATATCAAAGCACTACCAGTTTACGCCACACAGTGGCGCCTCCTTTGTTAAGCTTTCCTCCAACTCCAACGTGTTTTCAATAAAGTAATGGTCACTTTTGCAATGACCCTTGTGACTCTGGATTTTTTTTTTTTTTACCTGATCTGGGCCCTATTTGTGTATTTGCTTCCCATGTTGTGTTTTGTATCTAATATATGCCTCCTAATAAAATACAGTTTTCACCTGCCAAAAATTGATTGGAGGCCAAATGCAGTTACTGAATGGTGATTTCTGTCAAAAAAATACTTGATCTCATTCAAGAGCTTGTAAACACTAAGACTCACAGTACATTTTGGAACTATTTTAAAAGGACCATTACAACACAAAATGTACTTTTTCACCTGGCAAAAATTGATTGGAGGCCAAATGCAGTTACTGTAAAATAAAGGATGATCATTTACAAGTTTATTACATGTGGGTGGTTTTGTGTTGTCAAAGACGAAAATGAAGAATATGTTAATTTAATGAATATTGCTAACACCCTATTAGCCGTAGCAGCCTACAGGTGACAGCGGAGACCGTGGCTGGGTCCATCTGGATGTTGCCTTGTGCCACATTGTTCCCCAGGAAAGACACTGAAGAGACATGGAACTCACATTGATCTGCTGTCACATACAAGGAGTTCTCCAGGAGGTGTTGAGGGAAGACTGGACATGACATGGTGGATGTGTTGCTCCTTGGACCGGGAGAAGGTGAGGTTGTAATCAAGATAAACAAAGACATACAGACTGAGCATGGCTTGGAACACTTTGCTTCTCACTGCCTGGAAGACGGCAGGGGCAACGGTCAGGCTGAACGGCATTACGAGGTACTCATAGTGTCCAGTTGAGGTGTTGAATGCCGTCTTCCAACCATCAGGCATGAGAGCCAAGAGGTTCATTTGACCAGGCTGAGTCTGGTCCAACCATCTGGTGTAGAGACCCAGGTATTTAACCTCTATGAGGGCTTTCACAAGGCTGATGATGTCACTGTGTCCCTGGGTTCCTCAGTCGATGTGAGGGTCAAAGGGCAGAGGATGTTGTTGTGATGCCATGTAAAGCCCTTTGAGACAAACTGTTTGTAAAAACGGGCTAAAGACCAGTCCCAGCCTGGTCAGATGCGAGCATGAACTCTTGGATGAGAGGGGAAACATCGTCCTAGACAAATAACCAAGTCCAGTTGCTTTTGATTTAAAATTCCTTTGAGACACTATGGCCCAGACAAATGAGAATATGCATGGGCTATACAAATAAAATGGCCTTGCCCCGCCTTTGTGCTCCATGCGCCAACGACAGTTGTTAGAGTGGCCGTCTTTGGTGGAAGGTTGGTTTTGACTTCGTTAGTGCCCTATTGTGTTATAATGGCAGTTGTTGGAGTCAAAGGCCACTTGTGAACAGTTGTTTTTCTTAGAGGCTAGATTGTTGAATCTCCTGGGAAGGGATGAAAGGGCAGCATTGTAAATTGGAGATAGGTGGTGTCTGCGATCCCCCCCCGCCCCCCTCCCTGTTGAGGGATGGTTTCTCTACTTTTACATCGATGGCTTCTGTAACTCCTCTACCATCTGTCCTCTCTGTCTAGGATGTGAACATTGCTGTCCTCAAAGAAGTATGCTTTCTCCTTGAGACAGCAGAGTTGTCTCTCCTGTGTTGGACCATGCATTTATACAGTGGTTGTTTTGTTTCTCCAAATTAGAGTTCTTTGCGTTCCTCGTTGCATTGGACTGGATAAACCAGATTTCTTTTGCAGGGGTGTGGTGTTCTGTCCTCAGCGAAGGGGGTGCAAACAAGGCGACCGCCTCGTGCTTTGGAGGCCTCGCGGCAGGAGAGGGGGGACAGACGGTCTGTAATTTCTCCTGATTTTACATTGAAGGAAACCAGTAAGATTGTGGGGGATTTTTGCCACAGTGTTTGTCAATCCCGGTATGACTGCGTGCCGCAAGGAAGTGATACGCCAAGTGACAGGAAGGGTTAGTGGGCCACCGGGGTGATTTTGGCTGCTGCCTTGATCATAGCACATGGGGGTCGTTTCATATTTAGTGTCAGGATCTGCGCCGGTACCGTGTGTCCTCCCATATTTTAGCCAGGTCGCTACTGGGGTTTTATGAAAAAAATTAAAATAAAACCTTTGTCGTGGTGGAGCTGAGGACAGTTTTCCTCTCCTACAGCTGTCATGTGGTCTGTCACATGATGCCCCTGGCTCCGCCCCCTCACTTAACTCACCAGAGACAAAGAAAAAGCTCCTTGCACTTCCACTTCAGTCCCAGAGCTGCAGACTGAAGAAGAGACGATCAGATTCAGCTTCAGACCAAACCAACAACTTCCTGTGAGTGAGTCCAGCTCCAACACTGCTGCTTCAACCTGCTGACACTCCACACACTGAAGGTGAGTTGGACTAAAACCTGGACTCAGAGTCACAGTAAACTTCAGTCTAGTCAGTAGAGGAGGGAGGGGAGCCATGACTGACTCTACTTCCTGTCTGCTGTCTTTTCGCTCACAGAAATGGCTTCCAGATCAGAGGAGCATCTCTGCTGTCCGGTCTGTACGGAGGTCTTCAGAGATCCTGTTGTTCTGTCCTGCAGCCACAGCTTCTGTAAAGACTGTCTGAAGAACTGGTGGAGAGTGAAACAAGATCCACTGTGTCCAGTTTGTAAGACAATATCTTCGAAGCGTGATCCCCCCTGTAACCTGGTGTTGAAGAACCTGTGTGAGAGCTTCTTACTAGAGAGAGAGCAGAGATCTTCAGAGGCTCTCTGCAGTCTGCACTCTGAGAAACTCAAACTCTTCTGTCTGGACCATCAGCAGCCAGTGTGTCTCGTCTGCAGAGATTCAGAAACACACAACAACCACAGATTCAGACCCATCAACGAAGCTGCTTTGAAACCCAAGAGGGAACTTCATGAAACTCTGGAGCCCTTAAAGAAGAAGTTAAAGGGTTTTGAAGAAGTTCAAGTGAAGTTTGGTCAAACAGCAGAACACATTAAGGTCCAGGCCCGACACACAGAGAGGCAGATTAAGGAGCAGTTTAAGAAGCTTCAGCAGTTTCTAGTAGAGGAAGAGGAGGCCAGGATGGCTGCACTGAGGGAGGAAGAGGAGCAGAAGAGTCAGAGGATGAAGGAGAAGATGGAGGCTCTGAGCAGAGAGATAGCAGCTCTTTCACACACAGTCAGAGCCACAGAGGACCAGCTGAGAGCTGAAGACGTCTCATTCCTGCTCAACTACAAGGCTGCAGTGGAAAGAGTCCAGCAGCGCCCCCTGCTGGAGGATCCACAGCTGGACTCAGGAGCTCTGATAGACCAGGCCAAACACCTGGGCAACCTGACCTTCAACATCTGGAACAACATGAAGGACATGGTCTCCTACAGTCCTGTGGTTCTGGACCCAAACAGTGCTGGTCCAAAACTCATCCTGTCTGAAGATCTGACCAGTGTGAGACTAGGACACAAACAGCAGCTTCCTGACAATCCAGAGAGGTTTGGTTATTTGCCCTCTGTCCTGGGCTCTGAGGGTTTTAACTCAGGGACTCACAGCTGGGATGTCCAGGTTAGAGACAATACAGCGTGGATACTGGGTGTGTTACCAGAGTCTGTGCAGAGGAAGGGAAAAAAGATATGGTCTGGATCATGGATGTTAGTGTTCAATAGAGATAAATACAAAGCATGGTCGCCATCAACTCTATGGACTGATCTCCCAGAGCAGAAGAAGTTCCAGAGGATCAGAGTGAATCTGGACTTCAACAGAGGAAAACTGTCGTTCTCTGATCCTGATACTAACACACACATACACACCTTCACACACACTTTGACTCGGAAGATGTTTCCATACATTCAGATTGGTGATCTCCTCCCAGTGACGCTGTTACCAGTGAAGGTGTCAGTGACAGTGGAGCAGAGCAGTTAGAGATAAAGAAGATGATCATATCTATAATGTTGTTTATTTCTTAAAGGGAAAAGTCAGTGAATTGAACCTGTTAAACTGCACCATGTCCTCCTGCTGCCTCATTATTACACATCTCCTTTTCACTACTTTTAATATGTAAAATATTTTCTCTCTTTGTTATCTTTGAGTCAATTTACATTATGTTTTTTTTTTTACTTTGTGTGGCGTGACGAGTTAAAAAAAATGATAAATTACTGAACATTTGATCAGTTGATCATCGATCCATCTTTATTTTCAGTTTTTCTTCAAATTATAAAATGTCAAACGTGAAAAGTGATTCTTGTTTAATTACATATGTGAAACAAAAAGTTTGTATCTGTTCATGTTAACTAATCTAAAATGTATCTACATGTCAGTTCATCACAAAAGCTGAATGTACATTTGCTCCTTTTTTCCGACCTCATAATAAAATGTTGTCTTGACTTGGATTCGTATTCAGCTTCGTCTTTAACGTCTCCTGCATCTACACAACATCATATTCTCTTTATAATTAGCAGCAGAGGAGGAGGAAGTGTTGAGATGAAGTACTAACACCACACTGTGGACAAGTACTCTGCACAAGTATAAGTACTGCACTGAATATTACTGAATATATCATCAGGAATGTGTTGGCTGATCCATCATGCCAATGCTGAAGCAGCATTTTATTGCTGTTGTTGGTCAAAGAGGTTTAACAACTTGGTACAAGGCTTCAACTAATGATAATGATTTGATAATATTCCCAGTGACGAATAGATTTCAGATATGTCCAAAAGGCCAGAGCATATGGCCCGACATTTACAGTTATCTCACAGAGAAGCCCGGTGTGTACACAAATGACAATTTGGGTGCATATAAGTCTGTATGTGCAAAACTTTTAAATAAAAAAAAAAGTAAATTAGTTTTAGTTTTATGACACCAGTGCTGCACAGACTCTCGCTGCCTTTAAGGCCTTCAGGACTCCAATCCGCCCTTTTAATGGCCTGGAGCCATCATTTTCTTTTTTTGGCAAACAGATGAGATCCCCTTGGTTTATTATATCCTTTTGCCGGTTTGTGCAACACAACAACTTGTTGTCCCTTTCCTTTGCTGCTTGACTTCACTTGTAAACAATAACAAATGTCCCACTTTCTGCCCCCAGGCTGCACGTGCACATCTGCAATGACGTTGCACGTCGATATGCACAACAGTAATTTATTATTTTTTCATTTATTAAAACACATGAAAAGGCCTTTCTTAATATGAGGCTTAGAACTACTCCTCTACATTCATCTGGACTGAGCTGTTTGACCTTCACACCGTTTGACCGTCCCATCTCCGCCCCCTCACATAACTCACCAGAGATAAGAAACACTTCTTCAGTCCCGGAGAAGCAGACTGAAGACGAGACGATCAGATTCAGCTTCAGACCAAACCAACAACTTCTTGAGAGTGAGTCCAGCTCCAACACTGCTGCTTCAACCTGCTGACACTCCACACACTGAAGGTGAGTTGGACTAAAACCTGGACTCAGAGTCACAGTAAACTTCAGTCTAGTCAGTAGAGGAGGGAGGGGAGCCATGACTGACTCTACTTCCTGTCTGCTGTGTTTTCAGCTTCACTCACAGACTCAATGGCTTCCAGACCAGAGGAGGATCTCTGCTGTCCGGTCTGTACGGAGGTCTTCAGAGATCCTGTTCTTCTGTCCTGCAGCCACAGCTTCTGTAAAGACTGTCTGCAGAGATGGTGGAGAGCGAAACAAGATCCACTGTGTCCAGTTTGTAAGAGAAGATGTTCAAGAAGGAAACCACCCTGTAACCTGGCGTTGAAGAACCTGTGTGAGAGCTTCTTACTAGAGAGAGAGCAGAGATCTTCAGAGGCTCTCTGCAGTCTGCACTCTGAGAAACTCAGACTCTTCTGTCTGGACCATCAGCAGCCAGTGTGTCTCGTCTGCAGAGATTCAGAAACACACACCAACCACAGATTCAGACCCATCGATGAAGCTGCTTCAGACCTGAAGAAGGAACTTGAGGAAACTCTGAAGCCCTTAAAGAAGAAGTTAAAGGGTTTTGAAGAAGTTCAAGTGAAGTTTGGTCAAACAGCAGAACACATTAAGGTCCAGGCCCGACACACAGAGAGGCAGATTAAGGAGCAGTTTAAGACGCTTCAGCAGTTTCTAGAAGAGGAAGAGGAGGCCAGGATGGCTGCACTGCGGGAGGAAGAGGAGCACAAGAGTCAGAGGATGAAGGAGAAGATGGAGGCTCTGAGCAGAGAGATAGCAGCTCTTTCACACACAGTCAGAGCCACAGAGGACCAGCTGAGAGCTGAAGACGTCTCATTCCTGCTCAACTACAAGGCTGCAGTGGAAAGAGTCCAGCAGCGCCCCCTGCTGGAGGATCCACAGCTGGACTCAGGAGCTCTGATAGACCAGGCCAAACACCTGGGCAACCTGACCTTCAACATCTGGAACAAGATGAAGGACATGGTCTCCTACAGTCCTGTGGTTCTGGACCCAAACACTGCTGAGCCTCATCTCATCCTGTCTGAAGATCTGACCAGTGTCAGAGGAGGACACAGACAGCAGCTTCCTGACAATCCAGAGAGGATTGATGGTTACTGCTCTGTCCTGGGCTCTGAGGGTTTTAACTCAGGAACTCACAGCTGGGATGTCCAGGTTGGAGACAGTATAGCTTGGATACTGGGTGTGTTACCAGAGTCTGTGCAGAGGAAGGGAAAAAAGGCATTGTCTGGATCATGGATGTTAGTGTTCAATAGAGATAAATACAAAGCAGGTTCACCATCAACTCCTGTCATTGATCTCCCAGAGCAGGAGAAGCACCAGAGGATCAGAGTGAATCTGGACTTCAACAGAGGAAAACTGTCCTTCTCTGATCCTGATACTAACACACACATACACACCTTCACACACACTTTCACTCAGAAGATGTTTCCATACATTCAGATTGGTGATAAACTCCCATTGAAGCTGTTACCAGTGAAGGTGTCAGTGACAGTGGAGCAGAGCAGTTAGAGATAAAGAAGATGATCATATCTATAATGTTGTTTATTTCTTAAAGGGAAAAGTCAGTGAATTGAACCTGTTAAACTGCACCATGTCCTCCTGCTGCCTCATTATTACACATCTCCTTTTTTACTACTTTTAATATGTAAAATATTTTCTCTCTTTGTTATCTTTGAGTCAATTTACCTTATGTTTTTTTTTTTACTTTGTGTGGCGTGACGAGTTAAAAAATGATAAATTACTGAACATTTGATCAGTTGATCATCGATCCATCTTTATTTTCAGTTTTTCTTCAAATGATAAAATGTCAAACATGAAAAGTGATTCTTGTTTAATTACATATGTGAAACAAAAAGTTTGTATCTGTTCATGTTAACTAATCTAAAATGTATCAACATGTCAGTTCATCACAAAAGCTGAATGTACATTTGCTCCTTTTTTCCGACCTCATAATAAAATGTTGTCTTGACTTGGATTCATATTCAGCTTCGTCTTTAACGTCTCCTGCATCTACACAACATCATATTCTCTTTATAATTGGCAGCAGAGGTGGAGGAAGTGTTGAGATCAAGTACTAACACCACACTGTGGACAAGTACTCTGCACAGGTACAAGTACTGCACTGATTATTATTGAATACATCATCAGGAATGTTAGTTGATCCATTATGTCAATGCTGAAGCAGCATTTTATTGCTGTCGTTGGTCAAATTGGTTTCACAACTTGGTACAATACAAGGCTTCAACTAATGATTACTTCTCTGATTCTGGATCAGTTGACTATTTCAGCAATATCTATTTGTGCATTTGTTCATGATTGTTGTTCATTATCTAAATTACTTTGGTCTGTTTTACTGAGAATGTTTTTATAATTACCTTATGTGGTGGCAAAAAAGTTATTCGTCCCATAAAGTATTTAAAAAAGAATATCTTGACACGTCAGCTGTCTTTCTTGAGTTTTAATAAAGGGCATTCATGAATGGAGTCACACAAACACAACCGAACAGGAGTACAGTCAGTGAGTGAGTGGCCTGAAGATGTTCTCAGGCTGCTATCTTATAGTTTCCCAAAACACATAGCAGCAGACAAAATATACGACACCCAGGCAGTTCTGCCTAGCTTCACCACCAGGACACAACAACCCCTGGTAAATTTCCACAGGACTCTGTTGTAGGAGCTTCTCTGGCTCCTGACCTTTAACCTGTCCTGAGTGGTCTCTGTTCCTGGCCTGGTGAATCTCACACTGTTATCACCATGCAAGGATTAACTAAGGAGAGTTCACTTGGTTAACATGGTTATACAGCACTTTGTCAGCATACTATGGGCTAACACCAGAATTTCCCATTACACTTAAAAATGAAGGATGATAATTTTCAATTTTATTACATGTGGGTGTTTTTTGTTGTCAATGACCAATATGTTAATATAATGAATATTGCTAACATCCCATTTGCCGTAGTAGCCTAAATATGGAAAGATGATTGGAAGATTTAACACAAAAACTATTAAATTTACATTATGTCACCTACAAGATGGTGACTCAGGAGGTCTCATATTGACGGTAACACATTCACACAAACACAAAGAATTTCAGAAACCATTTCCGCCATTTTGAAAACACTGCTAACTGCCAGGACACGCGGCCAGTTGCCGAAAAAATATAAAACGACTTCCACAAACTTAACTGAATGGATTCAGTGACTCAGTGGTGATGAAACAAAGAGAAACAAAGTTTTCTCTATGAAGATTGTATTAGTATGAAATGTGATTAATTTTTGCTGAATGCTCTTACTCTGTAAAGCGGAAGTGGCGCCAACAGGAGGCGGTTACGTGTTTCCCTTGTGCTTTATATAACCCTAACATAAAGGGACATTGTGCAGCATTTCCAGTTGTTTATTGGCCAAAATTGATGTCTGCATTCATATAGATATGATCATAGTTGTATTATGACCTCCGCCAATAATATGACTAATCCTCATAAGATGAGAATTTCAGATTTGTTCGTACATGGAGCAGGTAAGTTGTCTGGGGAGCTACATGGCGGTCTGCCATTTTGAAACTACTGCCGCTGGCAAGGGACATATAGCACGACCAGGGAACAGCTCCGTCTTCAGCATTTACCTTGAGAGCCAGTATTTGTTCATTACCATGACAGTATAACAGGAGAACTTCCTAAAAACACACCAGCTTCGTGGGTACATGATTGTAGAATAAGGGTTAATGCATACTCGCTACCTCCATTAGTAGTTTTCTTTCCATCCACCTTTTCCATGACTTTGCATTGTTATGGCTGTGATTCAACCTGCTCCTCTACATTCATCTGGACCGACCTGTTCAACATTCCATCATGTTTCAAAGCTCCACCCCCTCAGCTGACTCACCTCAGATAAATCAGGAAACTGCTGGACTTCCTCTTCAGTCCCAGAGCTGCAGACTGAAGAAGAGACGATCAGATTCAGCTTCAGACCAAACCAACAACTTCCTGAGAGTGAGTCCAGCTCCAACACTGCTGCTTCAACCTGCTGACACTCCACACACTGAAGGTGAGTTGGACTAAAACCTGGACTCAGAGTCACAGTAAACTTCAGTCTAGTCAGTAGAGGAGGGAGGGGAGCCATGACTGACTCTACGTCATGTCTGCTGTCTTTTTGTTCATAGACTAAATGGCTTCCAGATCAGAGGAGGATCTCTGCTGTCCGGTCTGTACGGAGGTCTTCAGAGATCCTGTTCTTCTGTCCTGCAGCCACAGCTTCTGTAAAGACTGTCTGAAGAGCTGGTGGAAGGAGAAACAAGATCGACTGTGTCCAGTTTGTAAGAGAAGATCTTCAAAGGAACAACCACCCTGTAACCTGGTGTTGAAGAACCTGTGTGAGAGCTTCTTACTAGAGAGAGATCAGAGATCTTCAGAGGCTCTCTGCAGTCTGCACTCTGAGAAACTCAAACTCTTCTGTCTGGACCATCAGCAGCCAGTGTGTCTCGTCTGCAGAGATTCAGAAAAACACACCAACCACAGATTCAGACCCATCGATGAAGCTGCTTCACAACTCAAGAAGGAACTTGAGGAAACTCTGGAGCCCTTAAAGAAGAAGTTAAAGGGTTTTGAAGAAGTTCAAGTGAAGTTTGATCAAACAGCAGAACACATTAAGGTCCAGGCCCGACACACAGAGAGGCAGATTAAGGAGCAGTTTAAGAAGCTTCACCAGTTTCTAGAAGAGGAAGAGGAGGCCAGGATGGCTGCACTGAGGGAGGAAGAGGAGCAGAAGAGTCAGAGGATGAAGGAGAAGATGGAGGCTCTGAGCAGAGAGATAGCAGCTCTTTCACACACAGTCAGAGCCACAGAGGACCAGCTGAGAGCTGAAGACGTCTCATTCCTGCTCAACTACAAGGCTGCAGTGGAAAGAGTCCAGCAGCGCCCCCTGCTGGAGGATCCACAGCTGGACTCAGGAGCTCTGATAGACCAGGCCAAACACCTGGGCAACCTGACCTTCAACATCTGGAACAAGATGAAGGACATGGTCTCCTACAGTCCTGTGGTTCTGGACCCAAACACTGCTCATCCACGACTCATCCTGTCTGAAGATCTGACCAGTGTGAGACTAGGAGATGAACAGCAGCTTCCTGACAATCCAGAGAGGTTTGATTATTTCCCCACTGTCCTGGGCTCTGAGGGTTTGAACTCAGGGACTCACAGCTGGGATGTCCAGGTTGGAGACAGTACATGCTGGACACTGGGTGTAGTGACAGAGTCTGTGCAGAGGAAGGGAGACAATGTAGGATCTGGATCATGGGAGTTAGCGTTCACTGGAGGAAAATACTCATCATATTCACCATTAGCTCCAGACATTGCTCTCCCAGAGCAGAAGAAGTTCCAGAGGATCAGAGTGAATCTGGACTTCAACAGAGGAAAACTGTCGTTCTCTGATCCTGATACTAACACACACATACACACCTTCACACACACTTTCACTCAGAAGATGTTTCCATTCATTAACGCTGTTGATAACCTCCCATTGAAGCTGTTACCAGTGAAGGTGTCAGTGACAGTGAAGCACAGCCGTTATAGATAAAGAGAATGATCATATTATAATGTCTGTCTGTCTGTCAGTCATAATGTTGTTTGTTTCTTAAAGGGAAAAATCAGTGAATTGAACCTGTTAAACTGCACCATGTCCTCTTGCTGCCTCATTATTACACTTTTCCTTTGTGTAAAAATATTTTCACTCTTTTTTATCTTTGAGTTATTTCACATTACATTTGTTATTATGATGTTATTTTGAGTGATGAGCTAAAAAAAAAACATTACTGAATATTTGATCAGAAAGTGATTCTTGTTTACAGTAATTATGTAAAAGGTTTGTGTCTGTTGCTATTAAACGATCTAAAATGTATCAATGTGTCAGTTCATCACAAAAGCTCATTCGTTCCTGTTTTTCATCAAAATAATAAAATGTTGTCTTGACTTGGATTCATATTCAGCTTCGTCTTTAACGTCTCCTGCATCTACACAACATCATATTCTCTTTATAATTAGCAGCAGAGGAGGAGGAAGTGTTGAGATGAAGTACTCAAGGCTGCAGTGGAAAGAGTCCAGCAGCGCCCCCTGCTGGAGGATCCACAGCTGGACTCAGGAGCTCTGATAGACCAGGCCAAACACCTGGGCAACCTGACCTTCAACATCTGGAACAACATGAAGGACATGGTCTCCTACAGTCCTGTGGTTCTGGACCCAAACACTGCTGGTCCAGGACTCATCCTGTCTGAAGATCTGACCAGTGGGAGATATGGAGACAAACAGCAGCTTCCTGACAATCCAGAGAGGATTGGTTATTTCCCCACTGTCCTGGGCTCTGAGGGTTTTAACTCAGGGACTCACAGCTGGGATGTCCAGGTTGGAGACAGTACAGCATGGGCACTGGGTGTGTTACCAGAGTCTGTCAAGAGGAAGGGAGACAAGATAGGGTCTGGATTATGGAGAATATTGTTCAGTGAAGGTAAATATTCAGCATTTTCGCCATCAACTTCAGTCATTGATCTCCCAGAGCAGAAGAAGCTCCAGAGGATCAGAGTGAATCTGGACTTCAACAGAGGAAAACTGTCGTTCTCTGATCCTGATACTAACACACACATACACACCTTCACACACACTTTCACTCAGAAGATGTTTCCATTCATTCCCATTATTGATTTCCACCCAGTGAAGCTGTTACCAGTGAAGGACTATGACAATGACTTTGTGTGACGTGATGTGTTAAAAACAGTTTTAAACATTGACTTTTTTAAATAAACTGAGAACAATCACTGAGATTAATCTAAGCAAGAGTCTTAAAATGTATTAACTTCTTACCCTATATAAAGTCCGTACATCCCTACACATTTGTGTTGATATCCATATACTGTTACTATGACAGTACCAATGACAGTACCAAGTTTATTACACAAGTCAATACATTCATTACTCAGTTATTCAGTAATTCAAGCTTTTATCCTTGTATACCATTGGTTTTAACCTGTCATTTTGAAAGTTTTAAGTCTATAGTCTGTAATGGTTCCTGTGGCCCTCCCACTTAACTCTAATTTGTTACAGAATTGTCACTACAAACCCTTTACATCTTTAACTGGAGGCGAGTTGGAGGGAGTCTAATAAAATATCAAATTTGTAATATTTAACTTTAACTAGAGCATCGCTACATACAAACTCCTGGTACCATGTCGTTGGCCCACATGTTGGAGCTCATTTGAATCCTTATAAAAAGTGTTTTTTCAGTACTCACGATTCTTGGAAACTGTCCTTTGTTTAGAGAAGAAGTGATGAGGTGGAGAAACCAGTTCTGGAGACACGACCATGTCCCGAGCAGCAGTGGTTCCCAAAGTAGGAGCTCTCCTGTCATCGCATTCAGAGCCGGCCCTCCCTATAAGCGAACTAAGCAGCTGCTTAGGGCCCCGCAGCCAATGGGGGGCCCCCAAACCCGTCGGATGTCGCCAACGCTCTATTCTGTCAAACAGCCAAAATAGGTGGAAAACTTCTATTTTGGCGATTTTTATATTTTGTTTAACCCCCACTACATTGTGGTGAATAAATATTTTCAGAAAACAAATGGGAAAGTACTTATTATTATGTTTTTGTGGCGAGTGTTGTCAGCTGAGCCACAGAGCAGCGGAGCTGCAGCGACAGAGGAGAGCGGCCGTCTTTAGGTCTTGTTGTCATTGATCCAGGTGTCATTCACTGACCCTCGGAAAGCAGAGGGCCCCGTGATTCAGATGTTTTTTACAGTTCGTCTCTATCATAAACGGTTCCGAAGTTACAGTATAGAGGGATTACCTGTTTACCAACAAATCAGGATGCGTGCGCAGCCTGACTGCAGAAAGAACCGGTTGTCATGGTTACCTCCATGGATCTAGTGTAGTCAAAGCGGTGTTAGCCAGCGATGTTGTCAGCCTACTACAACAGTTTATCACCTACTGATGTAGTGTGTGTTTTATACATAGACTGTAGGTTTTATAACGGCAGGAAAAAAAAAAAAAAAACGTCAGGACGGAGGATCGAGAGCCGCAACTACGGCGATGGCAACTCAGCCACGGGACAAGGCAGGGACACTCACAGCAGCATGGCGTCGGTCATCGGTAAAAACAACGCTGTGCATCCCTAACGGTACCTACAGACAGTAATGTTCAGGAAAACACTCACGGTTACAAAACTCTGTGGCTGTGAGGACTGAGGTGCTGCCTGGTCAGAGACGAGGGGAGAGGACGGACTTGTCTAACGTCTGGAACAACTGCATCATGAACTGTAACGCTACGTGCATGGCTGCGTATGTACCGGTAATGTAAAACAATATAGCTTACCGTTAATTAATCTCAGTTTGCTTTCCATTAGTATGTGACCTGGTCTTCAGTCACTGTCGTAGTAAACATTTGACAGCTCATTGGCTGCAGTCACAGCTGTGCTGCCCGTGGGCATTTAGCTTCATCACCATTCAAACCAACGTATCTAACACCTTATATTGCTCCAAATTAATCAACAATGTACTGTTTTCTCTCTCGTTTTCCCGTTCTCGGTTTTTGGTCATGATAGGCCTAGATTAAAATGACCATAACTTTTGATCTGGGAGGGCTTTCTCAGTAATTCAAACAGTTATGAACAGCTCAGAACTTATGGAAATATGCTATCAAAAAATGAAAATGTCAAAATCCCACCATGTGATGGGTTTTCCCAGGCCACCACACAAAAATCAGTCTAGGCAGTAATATAAAGGGTAAGTCATCACTTGCTCCTACTGTGCAGGCCAGGGTCAGAATATCAACTCTATGTTTAAAAAAAAACACTCAGAAGTAAAGAGTGTAATTTACAAATAGTAGTACAATCTATCCCCCTGGACCTACATTCATTAGCACTATTTTCTGTAAACAATAATTGTAAAATAATTTTTACTGTCTCAGGTGGAGCAATAGGCTACTGTTTAATTAGTAATAAAATATCTCCTCACCATCATGTTGATAGAGGTAGAAAATACTCAAGGGTTGCATACGGCAGCTGTTTTTTTATTATTATAAATATTTGACGGTATACACTGTGAGGCAGGGCCCCCAATTTTATCCTGCTTAGGGCCCCCACATGTACAGGGCCGGCCCTGATCGCATTATTGATCGCAGTTGTCATTTTATTTGGAAAATTAATAGAATTCTCTCGTTGTTCCTTTGTATGACTTTCTGTGCCCAGCTTGACAAGATCACTTGCGGCTCACGCACAAAAAAAAAAAAAGACGCCGAAATGATCGATTCAGGACGCGAGTTGGCCACGGAGGAGCGCCGGTTTGAATGACACAATCCGTTCACATCAGCGCTGAAAGGAGACTAGCTCAGTCTTTCCGTGCTTCGCGGCTATTTACTGCGCTTTCAGGATTTAGATACTGAAAAATAGGCTGTAGAAACGCACACACAAGCTGTAAAGTTAGCTGGCTCATCTGACAGCTGCAGCGTTTTCCCTTCAATGTCCTAACTTAGACGGAATCACTACGAACTATAGGCTATGTTATGAGCAGTAGGGTCAGGTTGAATATTGTTACACAAAATAAATAAATAATTAAAATTTAAAAAAAGAAAAGAAAAATAATTGTACAAAATACAGTACTCACAAAAAGTTAGTGATGTTTGGCTTTTGGATTAAATTTCAGAATGCACCTAAAATACTATAACCTTTACAGGTGAACTTAACATTCTCTCAACTTTTGAATGCACAATTGTTCAATGTTTCAGTCCTTATTGAATAACATGTTGTTCTCTAGCTGATGAACCACAAAAATCACAAGCACCATCTGATTTAGTGGTTCAGTTGTCATGGAAACACTAAATGTTCTGGTTCAGCGACAGTCCTCTTCTCTCTCCACCATGTTACCATGACATCATGAGACCAAGAGAATAAATAAATTACCCTACATCCTTCTGCTTAACATAAAAAATATATAATATCACTGTAACATGAACTTTTTATAGGGATATTCTTGTCAAATATCCCTACATTTTAGTGAGTACTGTAAAGTAACAGTTAACAGCAGCAGTAGCATTAGCCTAACTAGCCTAGCAGGCTGGCAGGCAGGTATTTAGGCTTGACGCACACTATTCATAAATTTATAACACTAATAAACACACTATTCATTACCATACATTATTCATAATGTCCATACTCACTCAGAAAAATATTCTTCCTCACCCGGTCGGTCTCCTTCCTCTCCCAGCTAGCATGGACGAGGCTAGCTAGCACTCTAGCTAGCACTAACAGAAAATGATGGATTACAACTCGTTATTGAGTCGTTTTTCTTTTTTCTCCTCTTCTCCCGCCTGAGGATCGGATCGTCTCCTTTCTTTTTCAAATCCCACCGCTCATCTCTGATTGGCTGATAACAGATCGACCCCAGTACTAACGGCTGCGGCCAACGTCTGTAAGCGGGAGGCGGGGCCTGACCGCCGGCCGCAGCCGTTAAACACTCGATCTCCATGGTTATTCAAATAAACAGAGGAAACGACATGAGACATTCAAAGACCGTTAAAAACACGGGATATTTAAGTACTTTCCAAATAAAGTACCAATATGGGTTTCTCCATATTAATGCAAACTTATTTCACAACAGCTGTAATTTAACAAACAATATTACAAAATATACTGCATATTTGACTAACTAAGATACACAATATTAGCATTTTTAGCAGGGCACTATATTTCACCCTTCACCTAGATCTAGTTTGACCGGTCAATTGATTTTTCTATTGTTAAATATTATGAATATAATATGATAGATTCCGTGATAATTTGTTAATATCAAACCACTTATTGAGGGTCTCTTAATTCCTTTTCCTTTGTTTCTTCAACCCTGAGTCAGAGTTCAGTCCCTTCATGGAAATTATAGACTATGCCATGGATGGTCCTGGCAGTTTTTGAAAATGGTGGAAATGATTTCTGAATTTCTTTGTGTTTGTGTGAGTTGCAGTCAATATGAGACCTCCCAATTCACCATCTTGTAGGCTAAATACCTTAATTTTAGTTTAGTTTTTTTTTTTTTACCTTCATTTTCGTGCTTGGTAACACAAAACCACCCATGTGTAATAAACTTGAAAATTATAATCCTTTATTTTTAAGGTAATTGTAAAAACATTCTTATTAAAACAGACCAAAGTCATTTAGATAATGAACATTAATCAATTAACAAATACACAAAGACAACTAACCTAGTACAAATTTTCACACCTCTCTCTTCAACGACTCAACACTTGCCCGGCATCAACCTGTCCTGGCTGATGCTGAGCTGATTGTCACTAACTATCTGACACCAGGTGGAGCCGTTTGTCAGTTTATTTGGAAAGATTAGCTGGATGGGAGTTTAAATCCAGTCCCCACTCAAAAGCTTATTTTCTGTGAAACCATTTAGAAGTATGCAGGATTTCCACCATGTGTCCCTTGTCTCCAGCTCCAGAGTCCTAGTTCTGGTTGTAACTAGTTCCAGGGAGAATGGAGGCTCTCTGCCTTCCACCCAGCGTCTCTTGGCTGAAAACCATTCCCAGTTCCTCGGCCTGAATCTGGCCTATGTACATCAAGTCTGATGTGAAATACTGCATCCACATCTGGACGAATTCAAACAAATAATCCTGAAGATGTCAGTCAATACCGGAGGGTAAAAGTCATGTGATCGAAGCCTCAGTCCAGACTTGGGCCTCAAACCAAAGAGTTTGTTGGATCACCCTTGGGGAGGAGGTGACCTCAGTCTTGACAGATGGTCGCAGACATTTTAAGGTACTCAGGGGGCGTGGCTGATAAGTCCTCGCCCACCGTGACATCACTCCTGACTGACCTTAGTGACCTCGGCCCCCGCCTGGCTCTTCTCAGACATCGTCGGCTGAGCCCTAAAATTGCTAACACCATTGACGTTGTTACGGCGTCGAGCCCCTTCGATCCGGCTAAACTGACTCTGACGTCCGCAAATTCTTCCCATGACGCCCCTGGACACGGCCGGCGACAGCATCAGCATCACCACAGGCTCCAAGAAGACGTTGCAGGAGCTGGTCAACATGGCGTACGTCCTCCAGTCGACGCTTTGCTTCAGCACGAACCCCACGATGTGCGAGGTGTTGTAGGGGGCGTAGCACACCACGAACACGGCGAGGGTGGAGAGGGCGACGGTCAGGACTCTCCTCTTCCCCATCGGAGGTAAATTCGAGCGCCACACCAGGGTGACGCAGCGCAGCGTGCAGAAGGACGTCACGACCAGCGGCAGGAGGAACAGGACGATGGCCATCTCCAGGCGCAGCGGCAGCAGGATCGCCAGCTGGGCGTCGTCGAAGTTCTCGTAGCAGGCGGTGATTTGGTCCTGGGTGGAGACGAAGTAAGCCCCGCCCTCGGCCACCAGGGCGATGCTGAGGTGCAGCATCACCAGCGCCCACAGAGCGCCGCTGATGAAGCAGGAGATCCTGGCGCGGCGGTACCTCTTGTAGATGATGGGGAAGGCGATGCTGAGGTAACGTCCGACCGTCACCGCGGTGATGAAGAGGCAGCTGCCGTACAGCGAGGAGAAGAGGAAGAAGCTGTAGATGGGGCAGACGGGCGCGGGCAGCCTCCAGTCCTGGAGCAGCGTCTCCAGAGCCTTGACGGGCAGCCAGACGACCAGCACCAGGTTGGCCACGCACAGGTTGAGGGCGTAGACCACGTTGGGCGTGGCGCCGCGTTTACGGGCCTTACGCACGTACACGAAGAGGACGAGGAGGTTGGAGGGAAGGCCGAGCAGGAAGGTGAAGATGTGGACGGACAGAGCGACGCAGTCCTTAACGGTCACATGCATCTCTACGGTTTAGGACATGGACGCCGCCTCCAGGTTACCATGACAAAGACACGTTGTCCAACGCCTCAATCAAACTTTCTGCACGTTCGCTCTTGTGTCTCGTCCGTTGGTAAACCGCTGCATCTTTGAAAGGATATTTAACCCCAACGTCTAGGTTGCCGTCGTCCAACAGATTCATCCAATGGACAAAGTCTCAATCAAATCTTCTGCACGTTCAATTTTGCGTCTTCTCCGCTGGTAAACCGCTGCATCTTCGAAAGGAAACTCAACCCTAACCCCGAACTCTCCTCTAGGCCCGAGTCCAACAGAGTCGCAATCAAATCTTCTGCACGTTCGATCGTGTGTCTTCTTTGTCGGTAAAGCACCACATCTTTGAAAGGAAACTCCCTGTGCGGCCGCTCTTCAGGAGTCTGGAGTCTCCACCTGTGTCATGTTCACAGTCGACAGAGCGTGGACAAACACAAAAAGAGGCGTTGGCCACAATATGCTGATGCGTGTGGGCTCGAAGGGGGCGAGGTGCACACGACATCATGACAGAGATGCAGATAAGGAGATGCATCCACTCAGGCAGAAGGAGGGGGGCATTTAGCCGGCTCCAGGTTTTTCGCCTTAATTGCCCTCTCAGCGGAGGGCAACAGACAGGTAGCATCTGGGCCCTTAAGTGAAATGATTCAGAATAATCCAGCGCGTCAGGAAGCACATGGCTCAGCCGGGGCCGTCGACATGGACTGGAGGGCTCGGCTGTAAAGTCATAAAAGTGCTGAGTGCGATCCGAGCTCTGGGAAACAATGACTTGTTTTTATGGTGGAGATGAGTTCCTTAGTTTGTGTGTGTGTGTGTGTGTGTGTGTGAGACAGGGTGGGTGTGTCACGCTAAACGCTGTCGAGTTGAAGAAAATGGAGCAGAAAATCATCGTTGACACGTTGCAGAGGCATTTTATTAGAGCTGAGTGACGGATACCAGGAAACCACCTCCCAGGAAAAAACCTGCACAGGTTCAAAACATGAAAGAGAGAGAGAGCATCAGTCGCAAAACACACACACACACACACACACACACACACACACACACACACACACACACTGATAAGTAGCCTAATCAATCAGTCAATGAATCAATCGCTCAGTTCTTATTTGTACAGCACTTTTCAAACAATGCAACACAAAGTGCTTTACAGAATAAAAGTGAAGTAACAATAAATAGCCTAAGTCAATAAATGTCAGGAAGTCAGGAAAGATAAGATCATAAAATAATAAAACGCACGCTGTGTGAAAGATGGAATGAAAATGTTGGATATTAAAGATAAATGAATACAATGAAAACCAGAAATAAAAGTACGTACAAAAACAACAAACCACTTTGGAGATGATTTGTGGGAATGAAATGAAAATAAAAGTATTGGAGGGGAAATAATCATCGACGAAAAGGACCAAACATCTGAAACGTATAAAGAAAAATAAAATCCAATAAATATCAGGGCTTTTGTTTTTAAAAGCTTCACCACTTCCTGTTTCCCTCCTCTTATCTTCCCATGAATGTTTGCAAAGTAATGACGATATATTTACTTTGTTTATTACCTAAAAATCAACATGAACATTAACTCTGGCTGAGTTTTATATATTTATATAACTCTGTTTGGATCCAGATTCACTGAAGGTAAAAACAGATTTGTTTTTCTCCAACAAAGAGCAGGTGAGAAGGAGCAGCATTGTATGTTCAATATCTTACCAATATATTTATAATCGCACTTGATCGAACTTTTAAAATGTTCAGTTTCATCATGTAGAATCGTTTTAATCTCAGTGAATCTACATGTTTGTGTCAGTTTGTATGAACTGTGTGTTTCTGTCCAAGTTAAAAAAAAAAGCACATATATGTATGTAAAACACTAACAAATACTGTCTCTGATGATAACATGGATATATTTATATTTATTGATTATATTCTACCTGTTAAAGCTGATGATTAAAAACAGATCAATCTGATGACATCATAGCTGAGGCAGGTGAGTTGTTGCCTGCTCTGTTGTTTCTTATTTTTAAATCTAAACGGTGCGTTCACTGTCTGAGTCAGAGTTCATGTCATTAACATGCTGATCAAACAGTGTGACGGCCATTAAAGCTGAGGCTCGATAACAGTAACGACCTCATGCACACACGAACGTGAGCTCAGTTTCTGCTCGATCAGTAAAGGCTGATAGAGTCATTTCCTGTTGCAGTATTTCTATATAGGCCATCAAAACCTCAATCAGGTCAGGAGAATGTTTCCTATCACAGTTATTCACAGTTATCACAGTTATTTTTTTAAATCAATCAATAAAATCTTGGAAATTGTTTTGTTTTTTCTTCAGTAATTAATTCAGTTGGTTAATTATTGTTTAGTTTTTTTAGGTAAAACCTTCCGATTGAACCTAAATATTAAGAGTGAACACTCAGGCGCCATCTTGTCGTCTTCCTGTCACTGAGCGAGCAGCTGCAGGTTGCTCCGCCCACTGGAGTTCATGAGCGGCACCACCAGCGGCGGCGGCGGTTGCGGCGTCTTCCCGGAGCAGGACGCCGGCGCCAGGTGGCTGCGTGTCTTCAGGCTGCGCTGCTCCAGAGACAGAGCTTCCTGCTTCCTGGACAGATCCTGAAGCATCCGGCCGTGATGGAGCTTCATCTTCTGCAGAGACAGTCTGACCGGAGACAGAGGAGCTGTTACTGGTCTGTCCTGCTGCTGATGTTTCTGCTACAAACGTGGACAGCGCCACTCTGCCACTGTGGTGAAATGTGGAACTGCAGCTCATATGACAGACGTAATGGCAAGCCCCGCCCCTTTTATACGTTTGCCACAAAAGGAAAAGTCTGCAGGTTTCGATGTACAGACGAGTTTTTGGGTTGCAAATACAGAAATGATGCAAAACCAAAAACACACAGAACAAATGCAATAGAAAAAGCACCATTTTGCACCATTTTTCTTTCTCTGAATCGTTTCTGTGATTGCTGTGTTTTGCTGTTGCATCTGTTTCATGTGTTTTTTGGTTTTGCATCATTTCTGTATTTGCAGCATCTGGCTGTTTGCGGCGCATTTGGCTGTTGCATGAATGATATAAAAAATGTTGCAAATGTTGTTGGAATTCACTCGTAGGATGACGAGCTGAGGAGGAGTAGACTATAGAAGTTTGCTTCTTTGTGCTCCCTTTCACTCAGGAGTTGCATCATTTTTTTAAATTTTCCTTTTATTTAAAATGAAATAAATAAATAGACTGAATCTAAAACTAAAAAACCTCTTTGTTCAGACTCACTGAGCTTCAGCCAGCTTCTGCTTCAGAGCCGCGATGCTGGTCTCCAGCTGATGGACCTCAGAGACGAGGCCCAGCTGAACCTGCAATCAAACAGGAAACAGAGAGAACCAATCAGCACTCAGCACTCTCAGTAACAAACCCACGCGCCGGTCCAGAACCTCGTCTCTGCACAGGTCCACTCCCGGTCTGCCGGTCCGGTTCTCCAGCCTGGTGTGAGCCAGCTTCAGCGAGGCCGTCTTGGCCCGCAGGTCGGCGTCCAGGCCCTGGATGTCGTTCTCCATCTCCGTCATCTCGTCCTCGGTCTGTGGACGAACACAGTCACAGCTGCAGGTTTCATCTCCACAAAGACAAAATAAAAAGAGACAAACTCGACCCGACGTCACGATGAACACGTTGGATGTCTCACGGTTTTGATCTGCCACTGCAGCTCGTCGCGGGCCTGCTCCTCGTGGTGGTTCCGCTTACGAAGAGCGAACTCTGTGGCTCGACGCTGAGTCTCCAACTCGTTCTGCAGCTGAGGAACAGGAACTCACAACATCAGTAACAGTAACACACAACAACACGGGAACTGCTGCAGCACGTTCTCTGACAACCTGCAAGGTTCTCTGCAGTTTGTGTTTCATTCAGTTTAAGTCGTTGTTTTTATTGTTGAGACTACGGAAGCCCTGAGGGGTCACTCACCGTCATACAGGATCACTTTAAAGAAGATTTTCTTAAAAGCTCAAGAAAATGACCTCTGTTTTTCTGAGATAACGACATACAGAGCCTTGAAAAAGTCTTAACACCCCTTAAGCTTTATGTTACAACCACAAACTTGAGTATATTTTATTGGGATTAGGTATTTTATTTGTAAAAAAAAAATGTAGGCTATCAAATTCCTTCCACTTAACAGTTATATGCTACTTTGTATTGGTCTGTCACATAAATTCCCAATAAAATACATAAAAGATATATAAATATACAGGTGTATTATTTAGGCCACACCCACCTGGGCTCTGGTGAGACTCATGTCCTCCCTCATCTGCTGGGACAGCTGCATGGCGTCCTGGGCCCGGGACACGTTGTACTGGCTGAACTGGATCCACTCCTGGGGGGTGGAGGAGCTGCAGCCGGGACAGAGACAGAGACAGAGACAGGGACAGAGACAGGGACAGAGAGACAGAGACATTGACAGAGAGACAGAGAGACAGAGACAGGTCAGTGTTTGAGCCGAGGAGACAGCAGAGGGTTAAAATCATGGAGGTGATGTCTGTGTTTTTACCCTGGGGGGACACGGGTGGGGTTTGTCTTCAGAGAGATCTGAGGAGACTTTATCGTGAGGGACAGACAGGACATGTCGATGTCCAGAGCGTCCATCTTGTTCTGGAGGTCAGAGGTCAGCTGGTGGCGAGCCTCCTGCAGGACGCTGGAGACGAGACGAGACGAAGAAAAGGAGTTCAGAGAGAGAAACGGTTTTTGTTTTTCTCGTTACAGTCATTGCTGATTTTGATACGGACGGAGCTCCTTTTGTTTTCTTTGTCTTTGTTTTGGTTTATTGTACTTGCCTGTGTGTGTTCTTCATTGAGTAAGTATTCTGTCTATGTATTTTCTATGTATTGTGTATGGGTCTTTTATTATTACAACAACCTGCCTGGGGTTAGAATTAGCCATGGCTATAATCAGCATTATTTATATATGTGCATAATGTCCAGTAATATGCGCTCTCCCTAATCAAAATACATTAAAAAAAATTCAAATCCACAGGAGCAGGAAGAGGCGATGGTTCAGTGTCTCACCACAGCTGCTCGAAGGCCTTGTCGACGTGCTGCTGCAGCACCTGCTGCACCCGACCAATCAGCTGCACCTCCTTCTTCAGCTGCTCGTCCACCGGGTCCGTGACCAGCTCGCCCCCCCGCCGGCCCTCCCTCAGCGTCACGCACTCGGTGTTGACCTCCAGAGGCAGGACGGTGGCGGCCAGCGCCTGTTCCGTCTGCTCCTTGGACTGAGCCGAGAACACACACAGCAGGACGGTGGCCGGGAGGGGCCAATCAACATTATAAATGTGACACACTTTACAGGTGTAAAAGTAAATCTGTGTAATGTGTGAATGTAAAGTATGAATCACCAGCGTCAGAGCCTCCATCTCTTCATCCACTTTCTGTGCGCAGGTTTCCAACACGTCCTTCCATCGAGAAACATCCAGGACCCGGTCTCGCAGCCTGCGGGAGGTGTCGCTCTCGTCCCAGCTCGTCTGCAACGCAACAGAGACAGAGTTGATGAAGACGACTCAGGTGGAGGATGAAGATGAAGATGAGGCATCCATCCACCTTGCAGTTGGTCTCGTTGCGTAGCGACCTCCCATCTTGTCGGATCACCCTGGAAACCAGCTGTTCGTGCTGAGCCGTGGCCGACAGCTGCTGGTTGTTGCTGCTCCACGCCGACACACTGTGGCGAAGGCCGGGCTTGGCAGGAAGGGCAGACATCCTGCAGCTGAGGGCGACACCTGAACGTCTCATCACTGTTTTCTTACCAGCACTGTTGCAGAAGTATTCATACACCATGAACCTTTCCACATTTTGTCACATTACAAACACAAACTTCAATGTGTTTTATTTGCAGCACATCATTGTGAAGTCGAAGGAAAATGATGCATGGTGTTCAAGATATATAAAACACCCAGTACCCAATCCAAATCAAAATACATTTAAGTGACGTTTCACAGACCTGAGAAGGAACTGTCAAATAATAAAAAATTAACTTCCAAGGCACTGGACAAAGTTCTGCTCTTGTTTTAGATATTTTTACTTATGTGTCTTATTTTGTTAATCTTGTGTCACCAATAACATAGACTATAAGGTTCATTTATATTTAATAAGAGGTTTAGGTGCAGCACTTTAACTTAATGAGCTCTTAAACGTCTGTGAGGCGTTCAGGGACACGGAACTCTTAAAGTTTGTTGTAACATCGCAGATTCTTGTAACTTGAAAAAAAGCAGTAGCTACATTTACAACTAGATCAGAATCACCGTAAACGTAGAAAATGTATTGATCGAAGAAACGCCGTTAATTAGTCCGTTTTAATCACGAACCGGATTAAAGATGAATAAGAAACAAACACAACGACGTTCACTTTAAATCTCATCTCACATCGATACATTTTGTTTCTCACCAGAGTTCTAGAACGTTCGTTCGGTCCAGTCGGTGTTCGGCGGCGGCGGCGGCGGCGGCGCGTGCACTCACTGCAGGTTTATCTGGACTGGACCAGGTCTCCCATGGCAACAGAAACTCCCCCGTCTCCAGGCAACGAACGAACCGACTGAAACTTCTCTTTAATAATTCAAACTCGGGGAACGTTTTTATGACGTCACCGGCCACCGAGACGGAGCCGTTAAAAACCGTTACAACAGTTGGCATAAAAAACAAAAACATAACTTCTATCTAATTTTGAATGTTAGGTTAATCTAAGAGAAAGTTCTTGAAGTAGTTCCTCATTCAAGCCCAAATGTTTGTCTGGCAGTTTTATTTTTTAAAATATATTTTCCTGAATTGTTATATTTCTTTCAATTTACTTATGTTATTACTAATTGAACATATAGGTGATAAATGAAGTTTTGGTTAATTTCAAATCCAGTTTAAAGGTCCCATATTATGCTATTTTTCAATTTCTTAAATAAATGTAAACATCAGTGGCGTTGTGATTGTGTGCTGCTTCAAAGCGAACAAAGCACCAAGTGATGATCCGATCTGTAATAAACAGCGCTCACACTTGAGTTTTATTGTAATATCAGAATTAGTCATGCCAGTGGTTATATTTCCATGCTGTGGAGACTTTCAGTGTAGACAAAAGCTGGTTAGTTACAATTCTCATCCCTCACATCCAAACCATACCTTTTAGCACATTCCTGACCACGGCTCTCGGATGGTCTGTCAGCAGCAATGGTTCCCAGAGTTTGTAAAGATTTAGGGAATACTGAAAGAAAAAGAAAAACGACAAAGAAAACAAAGCCACCTCGGGCGTCGGGGGGCCAAGCAGAGACCGAGCCTCCGTTTCAGTGCATTTACACCAATGACCTATTATTATTATCATTACTATTATCATCGTCATCATCAGATATACAAACAAACCATATTTTAATGCCCATTAAAATGACTCACACATTGAAAATCATCTGCATATTCTCATTTATCTGTACATTGCACCTAATGGGGGACAGGAGTCAGTCGACAGAGACGTTTGCTAAACTCTACACACGTAAAGACTTCATGGAGTCTGGGAACCACTCGCCAGTGAACTATCCCATTTACCTGAGCTATGTTAACACCTAGACTCTCCAGCAGGCTTCTTCTATTAAGGCCTTCGACTAAAAACAAGCTGTTTCAGTGTCCTCGTAGTTTCTGAATCCACCTTCGTCATCGAGCTGTGTTGATAAAGTTTGTGGAGCGTCAGCGTCTCCGATCGGCTCCAGTCATCATCAATATGTCGGGTTTACCGGCTGCTGGAAAGAGTTAATGATACACAAACCACCTGTTTTGTTTTTTTCTTACTGCATACACACGGATAAATAAAAGGTAACTGAGAGCCATCGTTCGTGTCACATCATAATTTGAAAAACAGCAAATGTCAACAAAAAAAAAGGATAAAAAGGTGAAATAAAAGTTATTTTTCTGTGGCAGGTTCATAATTTAAGGAAAGAGAGAGTTTGGTGCGAGCGTGGTGCTGCCGTGCCCCGGGCGTCGTCTTTCAGGCGGCTGCACCGTCCTCAGGTGTCGGAGCCTCTGAGCTGCTGGAGGAGGAGACGCGTCGGTCGCTCGCTTGCTCGCCGTTCATCGTCTTCTGGAGCCTCGTGCACGTTTCCCCTCGTCTCCAAGTTCAGATTCAGAAATTGTCTTTCTGTCGTTGTGTTAATCCTTTCCTGCGGCTGTTGTTCAGGTGGGTGGGAGGATGCAACATTATTGTGTTTGTGTCATTGCACGTGTCCCGGGCGTCCGCCGTCACTGCGGCGTCGCGTCTCCGTTGACCTCTACGCCGTGCTGCTGAAGCTGCGCCCGCAGCAGAGCGTTGTCGTTCTTCAGCTCCTCCATCTGGAACACAACACAAACACAAACAGACACATCCATTAGAGCAGGAAGGAAAAAACACAGTTTGATCCAAATAAACAACAACAACAACAACAACAGTGTCAAGGTTCATTTATTCAGATTCACCACAGTGATGAACGACAGTTACCTTGACTGACGCATTCTGGTGTTTAGAGCTGAAATCGTGACTGATGAGCAGCATTTACAGTAAATTACATTTTTTACTTTCACTATCATTTTGTTATTTGTGTGAACATGTATTTATTTGCACTACTGATGAGAAACAAATATTGTAGTTACTGTCATTCTCATTATGTCACATTAAATCATTTTGCTGTCTCTTCATGTCATTGCTTTATTCCCTTTATGTGTACGTTCTGATTTGCACTGGTTTTGTATTTTGTAATGTTCACTTTTAAAATAAAGTTTATTGAATTGAACTTTTTTTTAAAGTCTTTACCTAACCATTGAGATGAAGGATCTTCTCTAAAAGGGAGACCCGGCCCAGACAGCCGCAAAAAATAACTACACTTTATTATTACATCAAATATCATAGGCCATTGTTTGTCTGTCTGCAGAACTGTGCGTCGCAGCAACGCGTCCAGATGTTCACTAGTTAGTTCCAGATGTTGGTTTCCTCACCTGTTGTCTGAGCAGCTCGTTGTCCATCTTGACTCGCTCCACCTCCTTGCAGCTCTCCTGCAGCTGCTGGTTGCTCTGACGCAGCTCTCTGATGTAGTCGCAGGCTTTGTACAGGATGCTGCCTTTACTCTGACCGACACAAACACAACACAAATGTGGCTCAGACACAAACTCAGATCGATCACAGACGTTAAAAGCTGTTTTCATAACGTTGACGTAGCAGCAGGACTCACGGCTCCACTCCTGCTGTCCACGCTGCAGTCAGGGATGATTTTAGACAGAGTAACAATCCAGTTGTTAATTTTGTCTCTTCTTCTTCTCTCCACTGAAAAAAAACACAAACACACAGTCACACAATGTGCACAACAACACGCAGCTGCAGTCTGTGTAGATTAAAGGGATAGTTCAACATTTTGGCAAACTGGCCCATCACCATAATCCCTATAGTCACAGCAGTAGGTTCGTTACCTTTAATTGTCGGTGCAAGCTGTATTTAGAACGGTGGAGCAGAGCCGTGAGCTGCTCAGAGCTACAGAGGCTCATTATGGGATTTCTTGGTTTCCCTCATCAAATACACAATCCAACAACTCCACAACGCTCTGGTGGACAAGTTGTGACCTGCACAGTCACCACGCTATGAGATAATAACACAACGTTACCACACAGAGTTGTTTTAGAGGGAAATTCATGTAAAACCTCTGATGCACGTTGCCTTCAGGGACAGTTGTTCGTCAACAGTCTCTGAATTTCCCTCTGAAACAACTGAACCCATGAGCCTCCGTAGCGTAGCTCTGAGCTCACGGCTCTGCTCCGCCGTTCTAAAAATAGCTTGCACCAACAATTAAAGGTAACGAACCTACTGCTATGACTATAGGGATTATGGTGATGGGCCAGTTTGACAAAATGTTGAACTATCCCTTTAAAGGTTCACAGATATTTCGACCAATAAGAGACTCAGATTTGAAACTTCTTCACACTCTGGACAGCGTCAGACCTTCGTTGTGTTGAGCTCTTCTCCTCTCGTCTCTCGGCGCCCGTGGACCCTCCACCTTCCTGCACAACACACACACACACACACACACACACACACACACACACAAACAAACACAAACACAGCAAAACTGGTTTAACAAAGAAATTCAAATGAATGAAGCAGCAGTTATTTATGTTGTTTATTTTTTTACTTCCTGAGCTAAAATAAAATAAAATAATAAAATAAAACAACACAAAGACACAGATCCAGATGTTTTGTAGCTGCTTCTGTTTTCAGTCTGGTTGATGAGTCACATTTTATTTTGTCGAGTCGAACCTGTCAGTCGTCTGGGGGGTGGAGTGTGTGTGTGTGTGTGTGTGTGTGTGTGTGCTAAACTTGGTAGGATGCTAATGAGTCTGTCTCTACATCACATTGTGGGGGGTGGTGGTGGTGGTGGTGTTGGGGGGGGGGGGGGGGGTTTGGGGGGGGGGGTCGTATGTGAAAGTTCGTCTCACCAGTTTGAACTGCCATGCTGCAACATCTCGCTCTCACCAAGGTCTCTGGGGACGGCAGGTAAGTGGGACAGAGTGTGGACGTTTTAAATGATGATGTCACTTTTTTAATATATGTATATATTTATTTATTAATTTGTAAAAACACAAAAACTGACAAAACTAAATCATCAAAACATAAAAATAAAAATAAAAAAGGAAAGAAGGTGAAGATGGTCCAGCCCAGTGTGGAGCGACAGGAGGAGGAGTGATGGGGGAGTTGTGTGTGTGCGTGTGTGTGTGTGTGTGTGTGTGTGTGTGTGTGTGTGTGTGTGTGATACTCACGCGGTGTAGGTGTGTGTGCGCGGTGCGATGGTGCGGGGGCTGGTGGTCTGCAGCACCTCGGGGGGGCTCATCATCACGTAGAACTGACCTGCAGAACAAACCACACACAGTCCATTCATCCTGTCAGGGCTTTTATTTTGAAAATCACCTCTTGTTGCTCCGGCCCTAAAAGCTGTTCAACAGTCATCTGATTGGATTATGGATAATTAAAAAATAAAATCTGGGATCAGGTTACGTGATCCAGTCTTAATCTGGATCAAACCCTCAGTTTGTGTTTTCATAGGTTTTTAGAAGAATCAGATTGAACATCAGGATTATTCTGATCGCAGCAGTTTGATGGATTCAGGAACAAAATGGTCAAATAAACAACATTTATAATGTCGTATATAAATACATTCATATTTTGCACCTGGTTTTTAACCCATTGTAAGTAAATAAAGTTAACTTTTAAGAATTCTTCTGCAACTACTGGATAATTGAATGAAAACTGAAGTTTAAATTTGAAACACGTGGAAAAATATTCACAATGCATTTGACTAACAGGTTAATAGACTGTAGCTCTGGCTGTTTAAAGACACGGAAGAAACAAAAACCAGCTCAGAAAACAACACCACGCTGCTGCTCATTGTGAATATTTCTCCATGTGTTTCAAATTTGAACTTCAAATTCAAAAGTTGTCTTTATTTACTTCATCACTCTATTGGTTTAAATATAAATGTTCATATTCTACATTATAAATGTTGACATTTTGTTCCTGAATCCACCGACTGCTGCGTTTACAATAATCCTGACACTCGGGATCAAAGTTTTCCAGATCCAGATCCAGATCCAGATCCAGATCCAGATCCAGATCCAGATCCGGATGGTTCCTCACCTCCGGCCTGGGTGATGGTGGGGTCGGCGGTGGCCTGCACCGACACGGCCGTGGCTGTTCCATCGCTGACCGTGGCGGCGGGAAAATAAGCGAATCGCGTCTCTCCGCCCACGGTCTCCCCCACGGGACTCCCGCCGTTACTGAACGGGTTCTGGATCACGGCCTGAAGGAGCGAGTGAACTTTAAATAAAAGCAACGATAAGAGACATAAAAAACAAAAACCCTGCTCGTCTTTAACGACCTCACCTGAGCCACGGCCTGAGGAGCGCCGGTGAACGCCGCCGTGGAGACCACGCTCACGGCTCCCGTTGCGTCCGTCGTCGCCTCTAAATGATCATCGGTCACCTGAACCACGCGGTAGGTCACCTGAGGGGGCGGAGCCACGAGAGAGGAGCAGGTCACACACACTGCAGGTAGAGGCTAATGCTAAGCTAACATGATGAACATGACGTTCTAATGAACCAAACAAACTCAGCTTATTGTCAAACTCATCAAATACACAATCCAACAACTCCACAACGCTCTGGTGGACAAGTTGTGACCTGCACATTCACCACGCTATGAGATAATAACACAACGTTACCACACAGAGTTGTTTTAGAGGGAAATACAGAGACTGTTGATGAACAACTGTCCCTGAAGGCAACGTTCATCAGAGGTTTTACATGAATTTCCCTCTAAAACAACTCTGTGTGGTAACGTTGTGTTATTATCTCATAGCGTGGTGAATGTGCAGGTCACAACTTGTCCACCAGAGCGTTGTGGAGTTGTTGGATTGTGTATTTGATGAGTTTGATGAGGGAAACCAAGAAATCCCATAATGAGCCTCCGCAGCGTAGCTCTGAGCAGCTCACGGCTCTGCTCCGCCGTTCTAAAAATAGCTTGCACCGACAATTAAAAGGTAACGATTTATTTCCAAAATGTTGAACTATCCCTTTAAAGCTCCTCCCTCACCTGTCCTCCACTGTTCTCTGTACGGAACTGGTACTGCACATTGTGGTCGGCGAACGCAGCCTGTGGGACTCCAGTGATGGTCACTGCAGTCTGTTCCTCCGCCCCGACCGCCTCGCCTGCAACACACACACACACACACACACACACAAACACACACACACACACACACACACACACACACACACAGACACACAATCAGCTTTATGATCATCACAGCAGGTGTAATAAACATGCATGGATGCCCTCCGGGGTCAAAGCCGAGCCGAGCAGCAGCAGCGTTACCTTCCTGCAGCTGCACCACCTCCTCCGACTCCTGTTTGTCGTGACTGAGACACACACAGAGAAGCAGTGAGTCAACACACAACAACAACAACTCACATTTCTCACAAACAAGACTATTTATCATCATCAGTGTGTGTGTGTGTGTGTGTGTGTGTGTGTGTGTGTGTGTGTGTGTGTGTGTGTGTGTGTGTGTGTGTGTGTGTGTGTGTGTGTGAGGGATCAGGTGGTGCCACCACGAGGCCACTGGAGGAAGTGTTGGACCAGACAGAAAGAAAAGCAGCTTCATGTTTTCTGTGATGTGAGAATTTATAAACTTAAATGAAGAAGTTTGATTCTGTTGCAGCATTAAAAATAATAATACAAAAACTCCAAGTTCCAAGTACATTTTTCATCGACTTGCACATGTGCAACCAGTAAATTTGCTGGGTTTTTTTTGCGTGTTTCATTGTTTGTCGTTGCAGCTGTCAGTGTATGAGGATCCTGAATGAAAAGGAAATGTTTGCTTCTCAAGTTGTTTTGAGCCCCTAAATGTTCTGTTTGTGCTGGTTAAAGAGCCACTGTGCTGCTATAGTAAAGTAATGATAACAATAATACAGATAACTGTAATATTTCTGATGCACTTGGCTCCTAAGCTTTTGTTTTGCATTTGCAGCACGAGGTGCAGCAACAGCAGCTCAGTGCAGATGTACATACTGGTACATTAGAATATCATGGAAGAGTCCGTTTCCAGCTGTTCAAACAGCCCAAAATGCTTTTTTTAAAGTGGTCTCTTTTTTATGTAATATTCAGAATTTTGAGACACTGAATTTTAAGGTCTAAAATAATCATTACAATTAAAATGAATAAAAGACATGAAATGTTTCATTCTGTGTAATTATGGATCTATATAATGTATTAGTTTAACTTTTTGAGGTGAATTACTGATGTTAACAAACCTTTCCTATAATATTCTAATTGCTCTGCAGCTGTGATGTTGGAGCTTGTGCAAAGTTTTTATTATTGTTGTTATATTTTGCTAAATAAATGTGCATAACAGTGCAGGGTGCAGCGTGGAGGCCATGCACGGACAGGCTATTAAAAACTATTATTCTAATAATAGCAGCAGCAGCAGCAGCAGCAGCTCTGGTGGTGTTGTGTTGGTGCTGGTGTTTATTATTATTATTTCTATTATTAATATTATTATTAACGAGAGCATAGAGCGTGTTTTAGGCCGTGGTGCTGGTGCTGGTGGTGGTGGTGGAGGCAGCAGGAAGCGGCCGGCAGCGCAGCCCCGTCCTCCGGTCTCACCTCGCCGAGCTGCCGTCCAGACTCTGCTCCAGCAGGTTCTCCATGGAGGCGGCTCGACCTCAGAGAACAGGCCGAGGTTCAGCTCTGATTCACCGGAGGAGACGGCGGTGGAGGCAGCGCTGATCTCAATCTGATCACGGGGACAAACACACGGGTCATGTGAGGAAGAAGAGGAGGAGGACAGTCCGGGACACGTGAGACACAGAGAGAAACCGACCTAAAATGGAGGCCGCGCGCGGCGGAGCAGCTCGATCCGCCAGGAAAACACAACCCGCACAAACACAACCAGTCCGCGGTGTCCACGTCACGCAGCTCCGCGCCGCCGTCGCTGCTGCTGCTCCGGGCGTTGATCCGTCGTGTGGATGCTGCTGGATGGATTATTATTAGTCTTTTATTGTTTCTTTTTCAAGGCTTTCAACGAGCCGTTGGAAATGTTTTAATGTCTCCGTTTCCTTGTTGTTGCTCCGCGGCTCCACAGCTGCTGTTGATCCGCGCCGACGCGGCCCCGCTGCGGCGCGCAAGACGCGGACTGGATCCTCCGCTGCTCGCTTCATTAAACCACCGCTTTTCACTTGTTTTTTTCACTGTAACTGCTGTTGCTTTTCGTGTTTTCGTCTGTTTTTTACTGTTTTATTCCTTGATTAAATCTCCTCACAGTGTGATGTGACATTCACGTGACTCAGAGTTTGCAGGATGTGCTGATTATGCGTCTTGTTTTCTCCTCCCGGGTTCTTTCTATAAAAGCCTGAATAAACCTCAGATTTCCACCTCTGATCTTTTATAATGTTATTATATTTATTTATTATGATACATGTTACAGTGTCTGGTTCAGCCGAGCTCGACACCGACAACCAGCAGCTCTGTGTCGGTGCTCCTCGGCCCAGGTGACCTCACAGATCCAATCCGGGTTTTCCCTCAGACCACATGACAGGATAAATGTCCGCGTGCCGCCGCCGCCGCCGTCGCCGCCGCCGCCGCTCGTAATTCTCTGTTTTTACATGGAGTCTGGGGAATAAAAGCGGCTTCTACTGATTCTACTTTATAATAAATGAACGTTGTGGCGGATTCTTAGTGAGAAACCCGCGGCGGAGCTGGTGAAGCAGCTTCACACCAGAACCATCGGCGGGAGGCGATGCCGCTGCCGCTGCTGCTGCTGTCAGGCGGAGTCCACATACACCAGGGGCGATTTAAAGGGATAGTTCAACATTTTGTCAAATTGGCCTATTGCCATAATCTCCATAGTCTTAGCAGTGGTGGGTTCATTTCTTTTAAGTATCTGTGCATGTTGTTTTGAGATAGGCGGGGCAGAGCTGCTTAGTGAACACAATGGAGGTGAACGGTACAGGTCCACGGTCTCTCATCAAACTCATCAAATACACAATCCAACAACTCCACAACGCTCTGGTGGACAAGTTGTGACCTGCACATTCACCACACTATGAGATATTCATGTAACGTTATGTTACATGAAGAAAATACTCGGACCTACTTGCACTTTTGATATCCCTCCGCCCAGCAGCCATGTCTGGAAAGTAGTTCTGGCTGCACGTTTGCCTCTAAAACACCAAAATTAAAGATCCATGACAACATAAACACAGCTTTTATTAAACTTTTGCAGGATGTTCTTCAGTTACAACTTAAAAGAAATACATTTACTAAATACAAACATTAATTCCAGCTCAGTTTTGAGGAACTTGCATCATTTTGTAACTTATCATTCCACACAATTCATAATAACAAGGGTAATGAAACAACTCAAAAGTTTAAAAAATAATAATTGTACAGAGTGAAAGTAGTGAAAAGGAGATGTGTAATAATGAGGCAGCAGGAGGACATGGTGCAGTTTAACAGGTTCAATTCACTTTTACCTTTAAGAAATAAACAACATTATAGATATGATCATCTTCTTTATCTCTAACTGCTCTGCTCCACTGTCACTGACACCTTCACTGGTAACAGCTTCACTGGGAGTTTATCACCAATCTGAATGTATGGAAACATCTTCCGAGTCAAAGTGTGTGTGAAGGTGTGTATGTGTGTGTTAGTATCAGGATCAGAGAAGGACAGTTTTCCTCTGTTGAAGTCCAGATTCACTCTGATCCTCTGGTGCTTCTCCTGCTCTGGAAGATCAGTGAATGGAGTTGATGGTGAACCTGCTGCGTATTTATCTCTATTGAACACTAACACCCATAATTCAGACAATGCCTTTTTTCCCTTCCTTTGCACAGACTCTGTCACCACACCCAGTATCCACACTGTATTGTCTCCAACCTGGACATCCCAGCTGTGAGTCCCTGAGTTAAAACCCTCAGAGCCCAGGACAGAGTAGTAACTATGACACCTCTCTGGATTGTCAGGAAGCTGCTGTTCATCTCCTCGTCTCACACTGGTCAGATCTTCAGACAGGATGAGTTTTGCACCAGCAGTGTTTGGGTCCAGAACCACAGGACTGTAGGAGACCATGTCCTTCATCTTGTTCCAGATGTTGAAGGTCAGGTTGCCCAGGTGTTTGGCCTGGTCTATCAGAGCTCCTGAGTCCAGCTGTGGATCCTCCAGCAGGGGGCGCTGCTGGACTCTTTCCACTGCAGCCTTGTAGTTGAGCAGGAATGAGACGTCTTCAGCTCTCAGCTGGTCCTCTGTGGCTCTGACTGTGTGTGAAAGAGCTGCTATCTCTCTGCTCAGAGCCTCCATCTTCTCCTTCATCCTCTGACTCTTCTGCTCCTCTTCCTCCCTCAGTGCAGCCATCCTGGCCTCCTCTTCCTCTTCTAGAAACTGCTGAAGCTTCTTAAACTGCTCCTTAATCTGCCTCTCTGTGTGTCGGGCCTGGACCTTAATGTGTTCTGCTGTTTGACCAAACTTCACTTGAACTTCTTCAAAACCCTTTAACTTCTTCTTTAAGGGCTCCAGAGTTTCCTCAAGTTCCTTCTTGAGTTTCAAAGCAGCTTCGTTGATGGGTCTGAATCTGTGGTTGGTGTGTGTTTCTGAATCTCTGCAGACGAGACACACTGGCTGCTGATGGTCCAGACAGAAGAGTTTGAGTTTCTCAGAGTGCAGACTGCAGAGAGCCTCTGAAGATCTCTGCTCTCTCTGCTGTAAGAAGCTCTCACACAGGTTCTTCAACACCAGGTTACGAGGTGGTTCTGACCTTGAAGATCTTCTCTTACAAACTGGACACAGTGGATCTTGTTTCTCCTTCCACCATCTCTTCAGACAGTCTCTACAGAAGCTGTGGCTGCAGGACAGAACAACAGGATCTCTGAAGACCTCCGTACAGACCGGACAGCAGAGATCCTCCTCTGATCTGGAAGCCATTTCTGTGAGCGAAAAGACAGCAGACAGGAAGTAGAGTCAGTCATGGCTCCCCTCCCTCCTCTACTGACTAGACTGAAGTTTACTGTGACTCTGAGTCCAGGTTTTAGTCCAACTCACCTTCAGTGTGTGGAGTGTCAGCAGGTTGAAGCAGCAGTGTTGGAGCTGGACTCACTCACAGGAAGTTGTTGGTTTGGTCTGAAGCTGAATCTGATCGTCTCTTCTTCAGTCTGCTTCTCCGGGACTGAAGTGGAAGTGCAGCAGTTTCCTGGTTCATGAGCCAGGTGAGGGGGCGGAGCTTTGAAAACTGACTGAATGTTGAACATTTCGGTCCAGGTGAATGTAGGAGGAGCAGGTCCATGTGCCTCGTATTGAAAAGGGCCTTTACATATGTTTTTTAATAAATAAATAAATGACTGTTATGCGTAGGGATGTTAAAATAAAGGTTATCTACTGTACACATTTCCTTGTCATACCATGTTGTGTGTGTGGGAGTCAAGTCTCTAAACTCATGTAGATCAATAACATAAGCTCTGACAGCTTTGAAACTTGACATAATTGTGGTCAGGAAGTTTCTGTACCTGTTAGAAAAACCTGGATGAGAATATCAAATAGCCTACATCCTTCCTCTCAACATTTTTTTTTATTGTATATCAAATTAAAAAGTCAAATTTCTCATAAAAAATGTTCAAAATAAAAATAAAAATAAATTTTCTAGAAAAAGTGGTAAAATAAAAAAAAATCTTGAAAAAAGTGGAAAAAAATTCTTGTAAAAAAATGTTCAAAATAAAAAAAGGAAATTTTTTCTAGAAAAAAGTGGTAAAATTTCTAAAACAAAAAAGTTTTTAACAAATCTAGAAAAAGTGGTAAAATTTCAAGAAAAAATTGGTGACCCCCTTCAAATCTCTCAAGGACCCCACGCTGAGAACCACTGTGCTAACTGCTAGCTTCTCTAGTTGTAGCAACGTTAGCAATGACCACCATAACAAACAGCACAGTATACGGATCCACGCGAAACCGACCAAACAGCCACCTGTAGCCACAGATACTGGTCAGAACAGCATCAAACGTCATCAACAGTACAAACAGGGTTCAGAGTTTCATGTCGATGGACGTCACTATCAGTTTGAGACCGAGTTTACTGAAGACAAGCTGCCGTAAACCGGCACGCGCACACAACAACAAGCTCAGGAGGGGAGGAGGGGAAACGGAGGCTAACGGTGAAGAAGGATTTGGATTGGAGTCTGCTGGAGCTCGGGTCTGGTGACATGATTGGTGGAAGTTTTCTCAGCGCTGTAGTTGCCAGACAGCACAGATTTTTTTCGTTCTTTTTCATAACGTCATAACGTAGTAATTCCTCTGGCAACAGAGGGACCGTTTCACCCAGTGGAACAGAAAGTGCTTTTGAACAGGATCGTAGACCCCACCTTTAAACTTTTGCAGGATGTTCTTCAGTTACAACTTAAAGGAAATACATTTAAATACAAACATTAATTCCAGCTCAGTTTTGAGGAACTTGTAGTGAAACTGCTCCACATTTATTGTTGTGTAGATGCAGGAGACGTTAAATACGAAGCTGAATATGAATCAACATTTTATTATGTTAATGAAAAACAGGAACAAATGTACATAGATCTTTTATGATGAACTGACATGTTGACATATTTTAGATCATTCCAACAGATACAAACTGTTCATATATGTAATTAAACAAGAATCACTTTTCAACTTTTCATATTTTACATTTTACCATCTGGAGAAAAACATAAAGATTGATCAATGATCAACTGATCATCACTCCACACAAAGTCATAATAACAAATGTAATGGGAAATAACTGAAAAGATTAAAGCAGACATCAGGTGAATGTTGTTGTTACTCTAAGTCCTAAATGTTCCTATTTTCCATGGTCAGCATCACTTCCATAGAGTGTCTGGTCTCTCCGTCACTCTGCTCTGCTGTAAACCAGGAGAAAACTTTCCTTGTGGGATACAAGTGTTATCCAATGAGGTCTGGAGAACATGATTGAAGGAAGTTTTCTGTGTGTGCCAGCCACAGATTTTTTTCGCATAACGCTCATCGTGAATGTGGTGACAGAGGGACGACCCAGTGGAACAAAAGATGCCTGAACAGGATCGGGGGCTGCTAACTTTTGCAGGATGTTCTTCAGTTACAACTTAAAAGAAACTTTAAATACAAACATTAATTCCAGCTGTTTTTCCTTCCTGTGAAACTGCTCCACATTTATTGATCTGTGTAGATTCAGGAGAGAAAGACGAAGAGAAGCTGAATTATAATGAACTTTCATTGGTTAATGAAAAACAGGAAAAATGTCCATAATCTTTTCATGAAGAATCACTTTTCATGTTTGACATTTTATCATCTAAAAACAGAAAATAGTTTGATCAAAGATCAACTGATCAAATGTTTAGTACTGCATCATTTTTTAACTCATCATTCCACACAATTCATAAAAACAAAGGTAATGAAACAACCCCAAAGATTAAAAAAATAATAATTTTACATATTGAAAGTAGTAAAAATAAAAAGGAGATGTGTAATAATGAGGCAGCAGGAGGACATGGTGCAGTTTAACAGGTTCAATTCACTGACTTTTCCCTTTAAGAAATAAACAACATTATAGATATGATCATCTTCTTTATCTCTAACTGCTCTGCTCCACTGTCACTGACACCTTCACTGGTAACAGCTTCACTGCGACTTCATCACCAAAGGGAATGCATGGAAACATTTTCTCAGTGAAAGTGTGTGTGAAGGTGTGTATGTGTGTGTTAGTATCAGGATCAGAGAAGGACAGTTTTCCTCTGTTGAAGTCCAGATTCACTCTGATCCTCTGGTGCTTCTTCTGCTCTGGGAGATCAGTGCGTGGAGTTGATGGTGACGTTGCTTCATATTTACCTTCATCAAACCATAACAACCATAATCCAGACACCATCTCATCTCCCTTCCTCTGCACAGACTCTGATAACACACCCAGTGCCCAGTATGTATTGTCTCCAACCTGGACATCCCAGCTGTGAGTCCCTGAGTTAAAACCCTCAGAGCCCAGGACAGTGGGGAAATAATCAAACCTCTCTGGATTGTCAGGAAGCTGCTGTTCATCTCCTCGTCTCACACTGGTCAGATCTTCAGACAGGATGAGTCCTGGATGAGCAGTGTTTGGGTCCAGAACCACAGGACTGTAGGAGACCATGTCCTTCATCTTGTTCCAGATGTTGAAGGTCAGGTTGCCCAGGTGTTTGGCCTGGTCTATCAGAGCTCCTGAGTCCAGCTGTGGATCCTCCAGCAGGGGGCGCTGCTGGACTCTTTCCACTGCAGCCTTGTAGTTGAGCAGGAATGAGACGTCTTCAGCTCTCAGCTGCTCCTCTGTGGCTCTGACTGTGTGTGAAAGAGCTGCTATCTCTCTGTTCAGAGCCTCCATCTTCTCCTTCATCCTCTGACTCTTCTGCTCCTCTTCCTCCCTCAGTGCAGCCATCCTGGCCTCCTCTTCCTCTACTAGAAACTGCTGAAGCTTCTTAAACTGCTCCTTAATCTGCCTCTCTGTGTGTCGGGCCTGGACTTTAATGTGTTCTGCTGTTTGACCAAACTTCACCTGAACTTCTTCAAAACCCTTTATCTTCTTCTTTAAGGGCTCCAGAGTTTCCTCAAGATCTTTCTTGAGTTTCAAAGCAGCTTCGTTGATGGGTCTTATTTTATGGTTGGTGTGTTTTTCTGAATCTCTGCAGATGAGACACACTGGCTGCTGATGGTCCAGACAGAAGAGTTTGAGTTTCTCAGAGTGCAGACTGCAGAGAGCCTCTGAAGATCTCTGCTCTCTCTCTAGTAAGAAGCTCTCACACAGGTTCTTCAACACCAGGTTACAGGGTGGTTTCTTTGTTGAAGATATTGTCTTACAAACTGGACACAGTGGATCTTGTTTCTCCTTCCACCAGCTCTTCAGACAGTCTTTACAGAAGCTGTGGCTGCAGGACAGAACAACAGGATCTCTGAAGAACTCCTTACAGACCGGACAGCAGAGATCCTCCTCTGATCTGGAAGCCATTGAGTCTATGAACAAAAAGACAGCAGACATGAAGTAGAGTCAGTCATGGCTCCCCTCCCTCCTCTACTGACTAGACTGAAGTTTACTGTGACTCTGAGTCCAGGTTTTAGTCCAACTCACCTTCAGTGTGTGGAGTGTCAGCAGGTTGAAGCAGCAGTGTTGGAGCTGGACTCACTCTCAGGAAGTTGTTGGTTTGGTCTGAAGCTGAATCTGATCGTCTCTTCTTCAGTCTGCAGCTCTGGGACTGACAGAGTCCAATGAACTGTTTTCTGGTTTATCTGAGGTGAGTCATGTGAGGGGGCGGAGCTTTGAAAAGTGAAGGGATGTTTAACAGGTTGGTCCAGGTGAATGTAGAGAAGGCAAGGCAATTTTATTTGTGAAGCCTGTTTTTGCAAACAGTTTGCCTCAAGGGCTTCACATGGCATCAACAACATCCTCTGCCCTGAAAGCAAAAGCCTCTTCTGCTCATGCAATAACTGTAACTCTATTAGTGTGTCTCTAATATCAATAAATATGAATAAACAGAGTGAGATATTAGTGGCCAATTAAAATGTGGAGAAATATTATGTAAATAGCCTACATACAATACTGCACATTTGTTTTCTTCTGTTCTAGTCAATGAATTTCAAACACACACACACACACACACACACACACTGGAACCTCTGTGGTGAACACACTAGTGTCACACTCCTTCCTGAAGGTTAAAGGTGTTGACTGTGATGTAACCACAGTGTGAGACGCCATGACTCCGAGGTCACAAGCCAGAAGTAGAGTTTCACAGTCCAACATGTGTCCATATGTGTGCACTGTTTATTAAAACTTCCTCTCAACATTTTTTTTGTGTATCAAATTAAAAAGTCAAATTTCTCGTAAAAAATGTTCAAAATAAAAAAATAAAACAGTAAAAAAATTCTAGAAAAAGTGGTAAAATAAAAAAAAAAATCTTGAAAAAAAGTGGAAAAATTTCTTGTTAAAAATGTTCAAAATAAAAAAAAGGAAAAATTTTCTAGAAAAAAGTGGTAAAAATTTATAAAACAAAAAAGTTTTTAACAAATCTAGAAAAAGTGGTAAAATTTCAAGAAAAAATTGGTGACCCCCTTCAAATATCTCATGGAGAATTTCTCGTAAAATGTTCAAAATAAAAAAGTAAACATTTTCTAGAAAAAAGTGGTGAAATTTCAAAAAAAAAAAAAAAAATCTAGAAAAAGTGGTAAAGTTTCAAGGAAAAATCGGGGACCCCCTTCAAATATCTCAAGGACCCCACGTTGAGAACCACTGTGCTAACCGCTAGCTTCTCTAGTTGTAGCAACGTTAGCAATGACCATAACAAACAGCCAGCATACGGATCCACTAGCCACCGACCAAACAGCCACTTGTAGCCACAGATAACGCTCAGGACAGCACCAAACGTCATCAACAGAACAAATAGGATTCAGAGTTTCATTTCGATGGACGTCACTATCAGTTTGAGACCGAGTTTACTGAAGACAAGCTGAAGGAAATGGAGGAGAAAAGTGAAAGAGGGAGCGCTGCGGTGGAGGCTACGTCCTGGAAACGGAGGCTAACAGTGACAGAGGGAGAGAGCCGGTGGAGTCTAAATGCTGGAGCTGGAGGAATCAACTGACCAGTGTATTGGTCAGTGACTGTCGGTGGCCGCTGACACCAGATGTTTGTGCTGCCAGTCGGCCTCGGACTGGGTTGTCAGGACCTGGACTCTGTGCTGGACACGGAAAATTGCTGCCTAGCGTAGAACTGGAGCAGTGGGTGAGTTGTTTTCCTCTCATTTCAACAGAAACCAGGCTAAGCTAACAGATGTTTGATGCCTAGTATTATGGGCTGGGTCTCTGTTTGTACTGTTGATGACGTTTGGTGCTGTTCTGAGCATTATTTGTGGCTGTTTGGTCGGTGGCTAGTGGATCTGTATACTGCTGTTTGTTATGGTGGTCTTAGCTAACGTTGCTACAGGTAGAGAAGCTAGCGGTTAGCATTCTCTGGAAGTCTGTGTTAAGGTTGGACCATGGGTTAAATTTATGCCATCTCACTTTAAAGGCTAGGTAGGCAGCTTTTTTTTGACAGTATTAGTTAATGTAAATGAAGTGATGTGAAAAAAGATCTACCTCTGGTACTGCTACTCACAGAGTTTTTCGGTTCTGGTTACTGGTGTTCAAAAAGGTTTTTCTTACCCGTGACTCGGACATTATGGAGGATAACATTGAAAAAAGGAAAAGAAAGAAGCTTCGGGTTGGTTAGGGTTCTGGTTCTGCTCCCGGCCGCAGCCTCTGTGACGAGGCTACTGGTTCTGGTTCTGGTTCTGGTTCTGGTACTGGTTTTGGTTCTGGTACTGGTACTGGTTCTGGTTCTGGTTCTGGTTCTGGTACTGGTGCTGGTACTGGTTCTGGTTCTGGTAGGCTACTGGTTCTGGTTCTGGTACTGCTACTGGTTTTGGTTCTGGTACTGGTACCGGTTCTGGTTCTGGTTCTGGTTCTGGTTCTGGTAGGCTACTGGTTCTGGTTCTGGTACTGGTTCTGGTAGGCTACTGGTTTTGGTTCTGGTACTGGTACTGGTTCTGGTACCGGTTCTGGTTCTGGCACTGATTCTGGTAGGCTACTGGTTCTGGTACTGGTTCTGGTTCTGGTTCTGGTACTGGTGCTGGTACTGGTTCTGGTTCTGGTACTGGTTCTGGTTCTGGTACTGGTGCTGGTACTGGTTCTGGTTCTGGTAGGCTACTGGTTCTGGTTCTGGTTCTGGTTCTGGTTCTGGTTCTGGTAGGCTACTGGTTCTGGTTCTGGTTCTGGTTCTGGTACTGGTTCTGGTAGGCTACTGGTTTTGGTTCTGGTACTGCCTGGTACCGGTTCTGGTTCTGGTTCTGGTAGGCTACTGGTTCTAGTACTGGTTCTGGTGCTGGTTCTGGTACCGGTTCTGGTTCTGGTTCTGGTTCTGGTTCTGGTTCTGGTTCTGGCACTGGTACTGGTACTGGTTTTGGTTCTGGTACCGGTTCTGGTTCTGGTTCTGGTTCTGGTTCAGGTTCTGGTACTGGTTCTGGCTCTGGTTCTGGTAGGCTTCTGGTTCTGGGTCTGGGTCTGGGTCTGGTGGATTATCTGGGCGTCAGGGAGTCAGACTCAGCAAAGATGGCGACAACTAAAAGTATCTGGATCAGTGACAGTGATTTTAACTTTATTCACCACCAGAGCTCTGGAAGCTCCCACTGCTGATTCACTGATGTTTTAAGAGATTTTATCATTTTATAAAATGTAAAGTAAAGTTGTTGGTCTTCAGTGTCGTTGTGTTCCAGTTCTCAGCTTCACAGTCTCTTTAGCAGCTCAGTGTTTGACTCACGTACTGTAAATGAGTTGAACTCAACTCTGCAGCCAATGGATCTGCTAGAAATTATCCCTCGTACACATGATCACATGGCATTGTTTCATTTATTTGCGTAGATGGAGTGACTCATTCATTCAGACAGCACACCCATTACTGACAAAAAGAGAGAGGGATGGAGACGGAGAGGGAGGGAGAGAGCAGCACCTACCACTGAGCCAAACATGAGGCCAACCTCTCTCCTCCTCCTCCTCTCTCCTCCTCCTCTCATTCTTTCCTACACGGGCACTCTCAGATGAGTCTGCAGACAGAGCAGTAAGTAACAGACTTCAGGACGACCAGGACGTCTCAGAGGACGAGACAGGACAGAAACTTTGAAGTCGTGTTATCCTCTTCTTCTTCTTTTTCTTTTTCTTCTTCTTCAGATTTAAAAAGGTAAATCTTTCTCTCTCGTCCGTCACTTTTTATTTTTCCTTTTGTTGCAACGACTTTTCTTTGATATTTGGGTGGAGTCGATGGAACCCCTCCCATGTCTTTTGATTAATCTCTCTTTTTTTGCTGCCTTTTGTTTGTTTTTCTCTAATTGCACTCCAAAGTTTCAGACTTTTCTATAATCAATGAGTATTTAATATATAATTTTATTTATTTGAATGTGTATAATTCAGATAAAGGTTAGTTTAATGATCCCATTGATGAATGTTCGATGTAGATTTGTCGGCTCCTCCCACTCTCGCATGCAAAGTCCAGACTTTGCATGTGTAAAGCAGGAGTCCTGAGCATTAACAAATTGATTTCGGGGTCCAGAAGGTTTGGATAACCACCTCTGTTTCCATGCCAACAGCCATAAAAATAAAAAAAAGGTGCAATGGCGACGCCCAAGAACACTCCCCGAGGTGCGAACGCGGCGCTGTCCCCCAACCGCATCACGCGGCTCCAGGAGAAGGAGGACCTGTGCAACCTCAACGACCGCCTGGCCGTCTACATCGACAAGGTGCGCTCGCTGGAGGCGGAGAACGCCGGCCTGCGGCTGCGCATCACCGAGTCGGAGACGGAGGTGAGCCGCGAGCTGACGGGGCTGAAGGCCGCCTACGAGACGGAGCTCGCCGACGCTCGCCAGACGCTGGACTCGGTGGCCAAGGAGCGAGCCCGGCTGCAGCTGGAGCTGGGGAAGCTGAAGGAGGACTACAAGGAGCTGAAGGCCAGGTGGGTGGTGGGCGGCGCCGGCCGGGGGGGTTGGGGGGGCCCTCTCCTCCTCGTGTTGGGGGCCCTGGATTCCTTTGAACCGGCCCTGTGTGTTTGTAAGAAGTGATTAGAAGCAAAACTAAAACAATCCGAGTCACTGTGATGTTGTGAAAGTGAATCACAGAGCGAGTGCGATGCAGCTGACTCACCTCGGCCTCTCGCTTTATTTCTTATCTCCCTCGAGGCAGAAGTTAAGTAACAGAGGAGGCAGAATATTGTTGAAATCACCAGTGCTTTTCCCAAGAAATTCACGGTTGCTCATAACATGTTTTGTAAAACGGAGCGTTTCTTTGCACCAAAACTAAGGGAACATGTAGAGTTCTTGTTATTTATAGGTTATTATGCTGTTATTTCATTGGTCCGGCCCATTTGAGGTCAAAAAACAAGAAAATATGTAGTAAAACAATAACTGTAGTGGGTTTATTTCTTCTGCACATCTGCACAAACATTTTTTTTTGCATAAATGATCAAACAAATCTATTTTGTATTCACCAAATAAAAAGAACCTCAGTGATCCAGAGATGTTTGTTATCTGATGATCATGAGAGGAAGCCGCCGCCGCCGCCGCCGCCGCCACCGCCCGAGGCGCCTGAAATCCTCCAGTGCATCTGTTTGTGCATGAGCGGGAGAGTCTAAAAAAGACAAAACTATCACCAAAATAACAAAAATCTAACTAAATATATACATACATGCATCTATTTACCCAGTTGTAATGAAAAGAAAAATAGGGGTTAACGTTTCAAATACTCATAGAGAGGACTTTTAATGATTTATACATGTTTTTCCTGCTTCTCATCATCATCATGTAATGTTTGGATGTAGTGGTGGATTTCTATTCTGAATTCCTCAACCCTTGGTTTTTTGAGGATCATTTTTATGAACGTAGTATTTTCCGTATGAAAATTCAGAGATTCAACAAAACGTTTTCCTGGCCCTTAAGGCTTTTCTCATCATATAAGGGAATTATATGTATTTTATAATGTATTATAATGTATATTTTAATTATAAGTTTAAGCTTTACACAAACAAATGTCCAGTTTCTACTCCCAAACTAATGAAACATGTCAGTCACTCGTTGACCTGATGAAGCCTCGTGTCTAACTTTACTTTCCGCCGCTGCCGCTGCCACTCCCTGGTTTTCCCGGCATACCCTCCACATTGCTCACTGCAGCCTGATCCTGATGCTGGTTGGACTTCCACCCGGTGGCGTCTCCGTCTCCTTCCCGTGCTGCCACATCCAGAGCCTGATGACTAACTCTTTCCTCAAAGTTTCTCCTCCTTCACCAAAGCAATCATTACACACACGCACACACACACACACACACACACACACACAATACGTGGCAGTGTTTGGAGTTCTCCCGTCTTCCCTCCATTATTTTTCCATAAATATTGAGATGATGGCTGTTGTGTGTGTGTGTGTGTGTGTGTGTGTGTGTGTGTGTGTGTGTTTGGCTAAGGCCAAGCCGTCTCCATGGCAGCGCCTCAGCCAAACACCAGCGGGCTGTGGTTTGTGGCGACCAGATACACGGGACATGGAGGAGGCCGGTGGCTGAGGCCTGTGAGTCATATGCACCGAGGTCTTTCCCTGCTGCTCCGTCAGCGCCGCTGCTGCACAAACTAAAATAACTCACATCCCAGAGGTTTTTCTGTTTCTCAGGGGAAACTGTGGTGGTGACTCAGTTTCTCTTGGTTCTCAAATGACAAGGGGAACATGAGCGTCTGTCCATGTTCGATTGATTACAGTAAATGCATCTCAATCTCCTTGTTTGATGTTAAAGGGATAGTTCAACATTTTGGCAAACAAAAAAGCAGTAGGTTCATTACCTTTAATTGTCGGTGCAAGCTATTTTTAGAACGGCGGAGCAGAGCCGTGAGCTGCTCAGAGCTACGCTACGGAGGCTCATTATGGGATTTCTTGGTTTCCCTCATCAAATTCATCAAATACACAATCCAACAACTCCACAACGCTCTGGTGGACAAGTTGTGACCTGCACATTCACCACACTATGAGATAATAACACAACGTTACCACACAGAGTTGTTTTAGAGAGAAATACAGAGACTGTTGGTGAAAAACTGTCCCTGATGCAACGTTGCATCAGGGACAGTTTTTCATCAACAGTCTCTGTATTTCCCTCTAAAACAACTCTGTGTGGTAACGTTGTGTTATTATCTCATAGCGTGGTGAATGTGCAGGTCACAACTTGTCCACCAGAGCGTTGTGGAGTTGTTGGATTGTGTATTTGATGAGTTTGATGAGGGAAACCAAGAAATCCCATGAGCCTCCGTAGCGTAGCTCTGAGCAGCTCACGGCTCTGCTCCGCCGTTCTAAAACCAGCTTGCACCAACAATTAAAGGTAACAAACCTACTGCTATGGCAATGGGCCAATTTGCCAAAATGTTGAACTGTCCCTTTAAAATTACAAACACAATGCAGGAGCTGAACACCTAACGCTCCTCTTCCAGAAACACCAAGAAGGAGTCTGAACTGATCGGAGCGCTGCAGAGGCTCAAGGATCTGGAGGCTCTGCTCAACTCCAAGGACGCGTCTCTGACCACGGCTCTGGGCGAGAAGCGAAACCTGGATGTGGAAAACCGGGACCTGAAGACCCAGGTCGCCAAGGTAACCCCAACCACACCAAGCTTTAACACTCAGTGGAAACACATCTGGGCCCAATCTCCATGATTGATGACCTGCTTCCAGCCCGTCCCCCACAATCCTCCTGCGTGTGGATTGTCTTTTCTATTCTACTCTGTTATTTATCATTTTTATTTATAGGTTTGAACACTGTTGTCTTATTGTCTTATTGTCGTTTTCCAATGCTCGTGATGCTAAGTCTACGTTTATCAGGGATTCAGTTGCAGATGCAGAACTAGTTTTTAACTTCACCACTGAGTTCAGCTGCTTCTCTCTCCGTCTGTCGAGGCTCAGACATCGTGATTAAAGGCCTCGGCTGCCTTTTGCCCACTGACTGTACACGTCTTCATTGTGCTGCCTATTTTTGTATATATATATATATTTTTTTATGTGAATGTTTGTTGTGTCATTTTGCTTTGTAATAAAAGTTCAAGTTCCTGTTGCCTTTTGTTTTCTTGTTTTATAGCTGGACACCAGTCTGAACGATGCCAGGAAGCAGCTGCAGGATGAGATGCTGCGCAGGGTGGACGGAGAGAACCGCATCCAGACTCTGAAGGAGGAGCTGGACTTCCAGAAGAATCTGCACTCGGAGGTCTGAAGACTCATCATCATCATCATAATAATAACTTTATTTATAGCACCTTTTAAAAACAGAAGTTTACAAAGTGCTTCACAAAACGTAATTTAAAGGGATAGTTCAACATTTTTGCAAATTGTCCAAAAGCCATAATCCCTACAGTCACAGGTTCGTTACCTTTAATCGTCGGTGCAAGCTATTTTTACCAGACAGAGTTGTTTTAGAGGTAAATTCATGTAAAACGTGTGCGTTTTCGTCGGCATTTCCCTCTAAAACAACTCTGTGTGGTAACGTTGTGTTATTATCTCATAGCGTGGTGAATGTGCAGGTCACAACTTGTCCACCAGAGCGTTGTGGAGTTGTTGGATTGTGTATTTGATGAGTTTGATGAGGGAAACCAAGAAATCCCATGAGCCTCCGTAGCGTAGCTCTGAGCAGCTCACGGCTCTGCTCCGCCGTTCTAAAAACAGCTTGCACCGACAATTAAAGGTAATGAACCTACTGCTGTGACTATAGGGGTTATGGCAATGGGCCAATTTGACAAAATGTTGAACTATCCCTTTAAAAGACAAGTCACAAATGCCATAAAATCATAAGGAACCCAACAACAAATGAAGATGCAGTTAAAATAAATAATATAAAATAAATTCTTTCTCATTGATGAGATTTGTTTTGGCGACTGTCCAACAGGAACTGCGGGAGATAAAGCGGCGCCACGAGTCTCGCATGGTGGAGCTGGACAACGGCCACCAGCAGGACTTTGAGAGCAAGCTGTCGGAGGCGCTGATGGAGATGCGCAGTCAGCACGAACTGCAGATCAAACTGTACAAGGAGGAGGTGGAGAAGACCTTCAACACCAAGGTGATTAATGTCTGTAACCTGTGATGAAATCCAGGACCCAGTTGTTCAAAAGCAATCTGATCGGATTTTGGATTATGGATCGGATCAGATCTTGAAAATGGGTTGTTTCAAAACCAGAAACGGATTCTGAGATCGGATTGATTCATATTTTGCACCTAATTTTTCAACTGAAAAACTTTCCCCAAACTGAATTTAATGAAATTTGAAGTTTGAATTTGAAACATTTCACTAATGTTCTGTACATTTGCTTTTTCTAATGTATTTAACAGCTCAACCAGATGAAGTCTGGCTGTTTAAAAGACACTGAAGAACACATGCACTTTGTTTTTAAATAAACCAATCAGCCTTCGTTGTGATGCACAGTCCCATCTAGAGCATCATTTTACAGATTTGGCAATCTTGAATAGTTGTGATCTGGATCAGACGGATCCAGATCCTACTTTGCTTTGAACGACTGGGATAAAATTGAGACGGATAACATGATCCTGGATAGCAAAAAAAAAAGAAGGGAATTTCAAAATCCGGGTAATTTTTATCCAGATTACACCTTTTGAACAACTGGGCCCTGGAAATCACAAGTAATTGCGATTGAAATAACAATCAATTTCATAGTAATGTTGAGAAATATCGGCAAGAAATAACAATTGATTGACAGCTGCAACGACTTGGTGGAGAAAAATTCTGTCCTTTCCCAAAAACTTCAAAGCGTGAAAATCATGTGAAATCTTTTGCCTTTATGAAAAACATGACATTACTAAACTATTAATTGTTATTTCTAGGCTGTTTCTTGACGTTATCACGTAGCTAATTAACAGCCTGTAAATTAAAGGGTCACCTCATCAACAGACTAAATGTTCAGTCTTAGCGTCATCGGACGGGAACGCGTGGTCTCTGTTTCGCAGCAGCGTGTGTGGAGTCTCACATCCCGACACTAATGAACCTGACGACACAGTGTGAGGAGGCGGCCGGTGTCGTACGGATGGAGGGACGTCTCCTTACCTTGTTGTTGTTGTTTCTCTATCTGTCCGTCAGCTGGACAGCGCCCGTCAGTCTGCAGACCGCAGCAGCCACCTGGTGGGAGCGGCGCACGAGGAGCTGCAGCAGACGCGCATCCGTCTGGAGTCCACGTCGGCTCAGCTCAGCCAGCTGCAGAAACAGGTCCGCACTAAATAACACAATAACAAACAAACTGAATGATCATGTTGGATGTTTATCTTCACGTCACAACGCTTCAGGATCTACAGAAACAGTTGCATTACATCACTCTTTATTTATGTTATTGCAAATTTAAAAAACAAAACCCAAGATTTTTCAATTAATTCTAAGAAAAAGCTCAAGTTCATTTGTCTGTTCAGTCACTTTTGCACTAAATGTATAATATAAATCAATATAACTCTATTTAAAAACCACTTTTAGTCTTTTTATAACCAACCGTCATCATGAAGTTTGGTTGTGTAAACACTCACCACCACTAGATGTCACTGTGGATCATTTGTTTTTATTTTTGGCAAAATACTTTGTTTGTAAAAGTAAATTTAACAAGAAAAGCCCTCGTTTTGTTGTTTTCTGCAAAGACATAGCATGTTATTTTAAGCTACTAATTCAACAAATCAAAAGGCTGTAAAACATTAAATTTCTGTACCATTTATAAACTTTTTAAATTAATGTAGGCTATTGTGTTTATATTTCTTTTCTTCTTTTTTTTTAAGAAAGAAAATAAATAAATGAATATTTTGGATAAATAAACAGATAAAACACACAGAGAGAAAAACAGACAGGTAGCATCATGTAGCTTCATCGCTAACTAACTAACCAACTAATTCTCCAGCTGTGTGTGTTGTTGATACGTGGGTGATAATTGTTCGATTCCCGTGTGCGGTCCAGCTGGCGGCGCGTGAGGCCAAGGTGCGGGACCTGGAGGACGCCCTGTCCCGGGAGCGGGACACGACGCGGCGGCTGCTGGGCGACAAGGACAGGGAGATGGCGGAGATGAGGCAGCGGATGCAGCAGCAGCTGGACGAGTACCAGGAGCTGCTGGACGTGAAGCTGGCGCTGGACATGGAGATCTGCGCCTACAGGAAGCTGCTGGAGGGGGAGGAGCAGAGGTCGGTCGGCTCGCACGGCGCGGACGGCGCTCCGCTTCTGTCACGCTTTAGTTTTTTCTTTTCTTTTCCAAACTCATACATCAACCAGATATGACGAGTCAGTATCAGCCTCACCCTTTCACCTCATGATATGTGGTGCTCAGCTGAAAGCATTGTGAGATGCTGCAGAGAGTCTCAGGACGGGTTAAAGGTTAAAGGGATAGTTCAACATTTTGGCAAATCAACCCATCACCATAACCCCTATAGTCATAGCAGTAGGTTCGTTACCTTTAACTGTCGGTGCAAGCTGTTTTTAGAACGGCAGAGCAGAGCCGTGAGTTGCTCAGAGCTACGCTACGGAGGCTCATTATGGGATTTCTTGGTTTCCCTCATCAAACTCAAATACACAATCCAACAACTCCACAACGCTCTGGTGGACAAGTTGTGACCTGCACATTCACCACGCTATGAGATAATAACACAACGTTACCACACAGAGTTGTTGTAGAGGGAAATTCAGAGACTGAAAAAAACTGTCCCTGAAGGCAACGTTGCATCAGGGACAGTTTTTCATCAACAGTCTCTGTATTTGCCTCTAAAACAACTCTGTGTGGTAACGTTGTGTTATTATCTCATAGCGTGGTGAATGTGCAGGTCACAACTTGTCCACCAGAGCGTTGTGGAGTTGTTGGATTGTGTATTTGATGAGTTTGATGAGGGAAACCAAGAAATCCCATGAGCCTCCGTAGCGTAGCTCTGAGCAGCTCACGGCTCTGCTCCGCCGCTCTAAAAATAGCTTGCACCGACGGTAACAAACCTACTGCTATGACTGTAGGGATTATGCCAGTTTGACAAAATGTTGAACTATCCCTTTAAATGGAATGGTTTTGTATCTTCTGTCCATAAACGTCCCGTCCTGTCCCTGCAGGCTGCGTCTGTCTCCCAGCCCTCCGCCCACCAGAGTGACAGGAAGTCGTTCCTCTACGGCGGCGGCGGCGGGGGCGGGGGCGGGGTCTCACTCCAGGTCGTCGCTCCACTGCAGCGGGCAGCACGGCTCCCCGGCCAAGAGGCGTCGCCCCAACGACACGGACAGCGAGGCCTCCAGCTTCGCGGGCGGCGCCGTGGCTCGCACCCGCATCACCCAGCAGGCGTCGGCCAGCGGACGCGTCACTGTGGACGAGGTCGACCTGGACGGGAAATACGTCCGACTCAGCAACAAAGCAGATGAGGTGAGACGACGATGAGCATCATTTTACACTGAAAAAACTAAGAATATTTGTCTTATTTCTAGTCAAAACTAAACTCTTTACACTTAAAATAAGACTCATCACCTAAAAATGAACTTATAAAAAAAATTAAAAAGTAGAAAAATCTGCCAGTGAAAGCAAAGTTTGTTGTGTTTGTAATAAGAAAGAAAAACTTGATCCACTGTCAGATTTTTCTACATGTTTCAAGTGAAAAGTGTCTAAAAACAAGTTGCTTTTTAATGTGATGAGTCTTCTTTTAAGTAGAATGAGATTAGTTTTGACTAGAAATAAGACACATATTTTCGGTAAGTTTTTTTTTTTTTTGCAGTGTTGTTTTTATTTTCATCTTTTCCATTTTCAAACTGACAGAAAAGGAAAAGAGCCTCCTGCAGAGTTATTAGCTAGAACACAAACAGGCTGAGAAACTGTTTTTTCCCTCAGAGGAATTTTTCTTTTTCTTATTTTTGCACCAATGTTTTTATCTTCCTAAGATAAGGACTATTTATTTATTTATCCTAACTATTTGAAGGTTATTTTAAACATTTTTAATTATAAAAGGAAATTTTTCATGCAACATTTGCAACAAACCATCACTCCTGTTTTGATATATTGTTGCCAAACTAAGTGTCGTTTCACCACTAGTCCTGTACGATGGTGATAATAAAGGGATCTTGAATCTTGAATCTTGAATCAACCTTTTTGCCGCTGCAGGATCAGAACCTGGGGAACTGGCAGCTGAGGAGACAGGTGGGAAACGGAGCAGCCATCTCCTTCAAGTTCCCGGCGAAGTTCACCCTGAAGGCCGGACACAGGGTCACGGTGAGCATTAACAGCAGCAGCTTCACTCAGCACAAAGAAATACAAATAACAACAGAGTGGCAGCCTTCTCACCTTCTGTCTCACCTCCCGTCTCCTCTGTGTGGTTGTGGTTCAGATCTGGGCCTCTGGCGGCGGCGGCGCCCACAACCCCCCCTCTGACCTGCTGTGGAAGACGCAGTCGTCCTGGGGAACCGGAGACGTGTTCCAGACGACGCTGATCAGCGCCGGTGGAGAAGTACGACACCGTCACTGCAGCGTGCACTTTGTCACAACCATGACACATTCATACTTGAACACACTGCAGGTTCATAAGTGAATGAATAAACTCTGTGATGCTTTTCCCTCCAGGAAATGGCGATGAGGAAAGTCACCCGCACACAGTTCGATGAGGAAGACGACGACATGGTGAGAAAAATAAAATTCATCACAACTTTACATGCAATTATTGTAAAAGTCGTAAGTTGATGTTTCAATGGTTTATTTTGCACAAGAACAATAAAACTAAAATATATATTCATACAAAATTTTTAAAACACATGATCTTAATCATAATCTTGCACCTGTTTAATGTAGTTAGTTGCTTTTTTAATTGTCTCTTCTAGGAGAAATTTGTTTTGGACACAAGAGAAATTGAACAGTATTGAAACTTGCCCTCTGCATGTAAAACAGTCGGGAGGATGAAGATGTAAAATGGTGTAAAAAAAAAAAAGACATTTGTGATAATGTATAAATGTTAAGGATCTGGAGTTTATTAAAGTTGATCTTATGAAGGAACACTGAATTAGATTCATGATAGTGTTAAAAAATAAATAAAACTTGTGTTAAACCCTCTACTGCCACCTATAGAGCAAAGTGTGTGTCCACATGAAGCATTAATGACACTTAAAGGACAATTCCGAGCAAATACACCCCCGAGTTGAATTAGAATTTGCCCGGAATTGTCCTTTAACATGACAATTTAACATTGTTTTTGTAAAAGTTTTCACAGTTTTTGATCGATCAGTCACCCAGCTGCTGTAGTTGACCTGTATTGATTGATTGATTGATTGATTGATTGATTGATCCCTCTGCCTCAGCAGGTGGCTCACAGCACCTGCGGCGACAGCGAGTACAACCTGCGGAGCCGGACCGTGGTCTGCGGATCCTGCGGACTTCCATCGGACAAATCCAGCAACTGCTCCGTGAGCTCGGCCTCGCGCTCGTTCCGGAGCGGCGGCATCTCCGAGGGTTTGCTGTCTTCTCCTCACTCCTACGTCTTCAGCGCCAGCACCCCGCGCAAGGTGAGCGCCGACACATGATCAATAACTTCCTGCAGTTTGTTTTTTCACTAACTTTGTCTCTTTTCCCTCTCAGTCCGGAGGCAGGATGGAGACCTGTCCAATCATGTGAACTCTGGATCCACAGTGAAGCATTTACACATTTTTAGTTTTCAGTTATTAGTTCTTCAGTTACCTGTTCATTCATTACATGTAGCTACTTTGGAATAAAAACTTTATACTGTTTTTTTTAATACTGTACATAGGCATGCATATGAAATTGTATTTTCTTGGCTTAAAATGTAAGAATTGAAAAAAAAAAATTGGATAAATTGGGCTAATTTATCTTCACATTTATGTTTTTCTTTAGATAAAATCAAGCGTCACAGTTAAATCAGATTTACATTACACTGTGTGGACGTACTGATGCAGCAGGGTTGCAGTAAATTCATTTGTGTTCACATTATGAAGTATAATATGTGTTTATTTTTGAGTATAAGTTGAGTTGAAGACATTAAACTGACCCCGACCTTGCTACAGATCCAAAGATTTTTTTTTGTGTGTATTTTTGCTGATGTCATTAAACATATTTTCAATAATCTGCCTCATTTGTCATTTGTGTAATGATCATTTGTCTGTTTTTTTCATATGAGTATTTTTTTGGCATGCAAAAAATTACTTTCCTCAATAATCGTCCAGTGATGATGATGTAATATCTTGCAGTTTACTTTACTTTTTATTAGTTCAGTGTATTTTGCTGATTATAATTTTATACTTTCATACAAGAAAAAAAATAAAAGCAGGACATATATTGTTGTTGTTTTTTATTTAAACAATATTTACAAGTTTTCAGCCGGAAAACATTGCTTATTTTCAATAATAAGAGCATCCGGGCTTTTATTTTGAAGTCACAGCTGTGTTTTGATTTTTTTTTTCAAACCCGGAAGTAGCAGCTCCTGCTCGGCGGCTAACGCTGTTAGCTCATTTAGCCTCTCGTCTTTGACCTGTGAGTTTTATCACCGCGGTTTTAACAGGAGAAACTAAACCTGCATGTGGAGAGAGTTTAACAGAGAAGGTTTGTTCACATGTGGTGAGTTTTAATTCACATTTAACACGAACAAGCAGCGTAGCGTGAAACGTAGCTAACAACAACAACAACAACAACTTCAGAGACACTGAAGCTAAAGTAACAACAACAACTTATTCTTTGTGTTTAAACTCATTAATCTTTGTATAAAATATATAAACAGTTAATATTTAACACAATACACCTGGGTGTCGCTGCATGTTCATCAAGGTTAGCGTAGCTTGTTGCTAAAGGTATGAAACGTGTTATAATAAAACTGACAATTAAACAGATGAAATAAATATAATCACGCAGTAACATTAAATCAGAATAACATTCTCACTTTTATAGTGTTTTTACATTCAGCTACATTTTATTAGGAAACTGGAAGGTTTTTATTTTTATTCAGGTCATTTTAATTTGGCACAGTTTAGATCTTGATTTTTTTAATTTATAAAAACACAAGTAAAAGAAACAATTTGATAATTTAAAATGCTGGAAGAGGCGAAAACTCAAAAGCTTAGTTAGTTTAATTTATCAATAAAGTATTCTATGGCAATAATTTAGTTTTTAGGTTCATTTTCTTGTTTTAAAACCTGTAATGATGTCAATAAAGTTTATTTGTATGTCACAGATCAATGGTGGCATTGTAGAAGTTGCTTTACTAAGAAGAACAGTAGCCTACATACATTAATGCACAAGTTTACGATATAAAGATAAGAAATAAGACATGAAGATTTAAGACGTTCACAGTGCCAGTGTCCAGAGAGAGAGAATAATAATGAGTTTCTATTCCTACATCTCTCAATTATCCCTAATAATTGATAAGTTTAACTATTGATTGATTTGAAAATATAGAATCTATGTTTAATTAATGTGCATGAAAAGTCTTTTTGCAGCAGCCGTTTCTTCATGTGAAAGGCTTCTGTTTTGAAGGAGCCTCCATTGAGTCACATGTTCACTAATGTCTCCTCTGCTCCGTCAGCTCTCCTCCCTCTGGATGTTGAGTGTTCGGGCTCTGTTCGGGATCGGCGTCCTGGTGACCTCTCGAACCGTCGCCGTCGCCCTCGCCCAGACGGGGACATGTCCTCTGTCCACCGCCGCTAACAACAACAACAACAACAACCAGTGTGTGAGCAGCAGCAGCAGCAGCAGAGCGGCGTCCACCATGGCCCAGGCCATCAAATACCTCGGGTAAGGTTGATGTGTTTTTATAACTCTTAACAGATCCCAGATCAGTAGAAAGGTGACGGTGACTGAGCTGCAGCGTCTCCGCAGGCAGGAGGAGGCGCAGCACATCGACGAGGAGCTGTTCAGCGAGTACGGCTTCAGCGTGGACCAGCTGATGGAGCTGGCGGGACTCAGCTGCGCCACCGCCATCACACGGGTAAGAGAAGAAAGAAAGAAAGAAAGGAAGAAAGAAGGGGGGATAGATAGATAGAAACAGGTAGATAGATGGAGATAGAGAGGGGTAGAAAGAAAGAAAGACAGAAAGAAGTAAAAAAGACAGAAAGGGTGTAGAAAGACAGACATAAAGAAAGAAAAAGACAGAGAGAGGGAAAGAAAGAAAGAAAGAAAGAAAGAAAGAAAGAAAGAAAGAAAGAAAAAGACAGAGAGAGGGAAAGAAAGAAAGGAAGAAAGAAGGAGGGGGATAGATAAATAGAAAGAGGTAGATAGATGGAGAGAGAGAGGGGTAGAAAGAAAGAAAGAAAGAAAGAAAGAAAGAAAAAGACAGAGAGAGGGAAATAAAGAAAGAAAAAGACAGAGAGAGAAAGAAAGGAAAAGGGGGGTAGACAGAAAGGGTAGATAGAAAGACAGACATAAAAGAAAGAAAAAGAGAAAGAAAGAAAGAAAGAAAAAGACAGAGAGAGGGAAATAAAGAAAGAAAAAGACAGAGAGAGGGAAAGAAAGAAAGGAAGGAAGGGGGGGTAGATAGAAAGAGGTAGATAGATGGAGATGGAGAAGGGTAGAAAGAAAGAAAGAAAGAGGGGGGTAGATAGATAGAAAGAGATAGATAGATGGAGATAGAGAGGGGTAGGAAGAAAGAAAGATAGAAAGAAAGAAATAAAGAATGAATGAATGAATGATTGAATGAATGAAAGAAAGAAAGAAAAAGACAGGGGGTAGAAAGAAAGACAGAGAGAAGTAAAAACGACAGAAAGGGTGTAGAAAGACAGACATAAAGAAAGGAAGAAAAAGACAGAGAGAGAGGGAAAGAAAGAAAGGAAGGAAGGAAGAGGGGGATAGATAAATAGAAAGAGGTAGATAGATGGAGATAGAGAAGGGTAGATAGATGGAGATAGAGAGGGGTAGAAAGAAAGACATAAAGAAAGGAAGAAAAAGACAGAGAGAGGGAAAGAAAGAAAGGAAGGAAGAGGGGGATAGATCGATAGAAAAGGGTAGATAGATGGAGATAGAGAAGGGAAGGAAGAAAGAAAGAAAAAAGAGGGGGGTAGATAGAAAGAGGTAGATAGATGGAGATAAAGAAAAAAGAGGGGGGTAGAAAGAAAGACAGAAAGAAGTAAAAAAGACAGAAAGGGTGTAGAAAGACAGACATAAAGAAAGAAAGAAAAGACAGAGAGAGGGAAAGAAAGAAAAAAGGAAGAAAGAAATTCCCCTGCATGAGATCCACCTCTTGTTTTTACATCTTTTATCTGTGATCACGAGCAGCTGTGACATCACGGTTCACGTTTCCAGCACACGGACGCGTCTAAATCAGATTTATCCCTCTGATGTAGAGAGTAATCAGATTACTTCCTGCAGAGGGGAATAATCAGATTACTCCTCCTGTCTGTCTCCTGTCCTGCAGGCGTATCCTCTGTCGTCTCTGGTCAAGTCCAGACCGGCGCTGCTCGTCGTCTGTGGACCGGGAAACAACGGCGGCGACGGACTCGTCTGCGCCCGACACCTCAAACTGTTTGTGAGTAACTGACCGGTTCAATTCAGACGTAGAGACGTAGAAAATTAATGAATAAATAAATAAATCTACTCAGGATCCTCATTCACTACTGAAGTATTTTCATTATTTGGTTTGTTTAAAAACTTCTGTTTTTACTGAATGAACTGAAGTTACTCTTTATTTTGCAGGCAGTTCTATATAAAGATAAATATGTAAAGATACCTGCAAATAAACAAGAACAGTAAAGTGCAACAATAACAGGTCAAGTGTCAAATAGCAGCATTTTGTCATAACTTTAAGTTGTAAATGGAAAAAAAAGTAAAAAATACAGTTTGGACTCAGAATGTGAAACAATTAAACGCTGCTCACACATTGAAACAACAACGTTTTATATTTATATTTTACATTTTATTTGGACTTTTAACAGAGTATTTATTTACCCCCCCCCCCCAGGGGTACGAGCCGACCATCTTGTACCCGAAGAGGCCGAACAAGCCGCTGTTCCAGGGTCTGACCACGCAGTGTGAGAAGATGGAGATCCCGTTCCTCAGCGAGATGCCGGAGGTTCGTCACCGAGTGGGAATCAAACCAGTGTCTGATGTGTTGTTTTTCTCTGTCTCTCTGTCCTCAAACGAACTGCAGCTCAATAAATCAAAAGGCCACTGATGCATCATGGGTAAACAATAACCACTGGGTTTTATCCAACATTTATTCAAAACACACAAAGAAACAAACAAAAGAAATTAAATTCAAACTCAAAATACACGAAGAGAAGAGAAATAATTGTTTTGTACGGAAGCCCAGAGAGGCCAAACTCATGCATATGAGAAAACAAAGATGTTTCCTCATGTAACAACTCGATCAGGTGGAAACTTGTAGAATATTTCAGTCGGGAGCAGAAGCCGCAGGATCATCACAACAAACTGGTTACTGAGGACTGTTGCTAAGGAGGAGTGTTGCTAAGGAGGATTGTTATGTGACTTGAAATCATTTCCTCTGATGTCATCTCAGGATAACGAGCTCCGTTTTCTCAGCAGGATAAAACAGTTTATATATTTGTGAATCTGACCTCTCTGAGCTTCCGTAGTTTTGAGACGACGTAAACAAAGAGAATGTTTTTGTTTTTTTGTTTTTTTCCCGCTCTCAGGCCGCCGTGGTCGACGAGGCGTACAACCTGGTGATTGACGCCATCTTCGGCTTCAGCTTCAAAGGCGCCGTGCGAGAGCCGTTCGGCTCCGTCTTGAACGTCCTGAAGAAAACCACGGTTCCCGTCGCCAGCATCGACATCCCATCAGGTGACCGGCTCCGTATCCATACGTCAACTGATCGATCGATTGATTATCATGTCCTGAGATCAGTGATTAAAGAGATGAGATTAACCCCTCACCCTATCGGCCCTAATGCTCTTCCATATAAACAGGACATAAATATTACGAATATGAATAATTAATCCCTGAAGATAAATATTAATATACATTTATGTTATATTATAGATTTATGTAAACATACATATTATATATGAATATAAATAATGTATAGTTGCACAGATGTGATCATAATATGTTTTTAATCTTGTCATATGAATCTGTTGATCTCTGTGACCTTTGACAGTGACTCCGCCCCCTTTAGGAGACCAGCAGACCGTGACTCCGCCCCCTCTAGGAGACCAGAAAACCGTGACTCCGCCCCCTTTAGGAGACCAGCAGACAGTGACTCCGCCCCCTTTAGGAGACCAGCAGACAGTGACTCCGCCCCATTTAGGAGACCAACAGACCGTGACTCCGCCCCCTCTAGGAAACCAGCAGACCGTGACTCCACCCCCTTTAAGAGACCAGAAAACCGTGACTCCGCCCCCTTTAGGAGACCAGCAGACAGTGACTCCGCCCCCTGTAGGAGACCAGCAGACAGTGACTCCAGGAGACCATCAGACCGTGACTCCGCCCCCTCTAGGAGACCAGAAAACCGTGACTCCGCCCCCTTTAGGAGACCATCAGACCGTGACTCTGCCCCCTTTAGGAGACCAGAAAACCGTGACTCCGCCCCCTTTAGGAGACCAGCAGACAGTGACTCCGCCCCCTGTAGGAGACCAGCAGACAGTGACTCCGGAGACCCGCAGACCGTGACTCCGCCCCCTCTAGGAAACCAGAGACCAGAAAAGAGACCAGAAAACCGTGACTCCGCCCCCTTTAGGAGACCAGCAGACAGTGACTCCGCCCCCTTTAGGAGACCAGCAGACAGTGACTCCGCCCCCTTTAGGAGACCAGCAGACCGTGACTCCGCCCCCTCTAGGAAACCAGCAGACCGTGACTCCACCCCCTTTAAGAGACCAGAAAACCGTGACTCCGCCCCCTTTAGGAGACCAGCAGACAGTGACTCCGCCCCCTTTAGGAGACCAGCAGACAGTGACTCCGCCCCCTTTAGGAGACCATTAGACCGTGACTCCGCCCCCTCTAGGAGACCAGAAAACCGTGACTCCGCCCCCTTTAGGAGACCATCAGACCGTGACTCCGCCCCCTCTAGGAGACCAGAAAACCGTGACTCCGCCCCCTTTAGGAGACCAGCAGACCGTGACTCCGCCCCCTTTAGGAGACCAGAAAACCGTGACTCCGCCCCCTTTAGGAGACCAGCAGCAGCAACTGGTCTTGAGTCTATTGACTTCAATGGGAGAAGTGAACATAAACTCAGATTCTGGTCGATTCTTTCTCTCCAGAGTCACTGAAATAAATATTGGAGCCATTTTTCACAAGACACATCTCTGCTGAACATTTTGACCTCTGACCCTCCGTGTGGTTTTATGGTTGTATTGTCCTCAGGTTGGGACGTGGAGCTCGGCGCCGCCACCGACGGCCTCCAGCCCGACCTGCTCATCTCCCTCACGGCTCCCAAGAAGTCGGCCGCCTCCTTCAGGGGGCGCTACCACTTCCTGGGCGGCCGCTTCGTGCCCCCCGGCCTGGAGAGGAAGTACCAGCTCAACCTGCCGCCGTACCCGGGCACCGACTGCGTGCTGCAGCTGTAGGACACGTCAGCAGGTCGACAACGACGATAAGACGTGAGGGTGACGTTGATCCTGCAGCAACAGACACTCAGTCGACTTCCTGGAGTTTTTTCAGAATAAAACACCACCCTGGGCTTTTCAAAATAAAGCAGGAAAAAATATATAATATATAACAAAGTGTGGACGGAACCTGAATCCTTAATGTTGAACTTTTCCTTTAAATCAGTCGGATCTAAACTTGATTTGTTCTGTTTGGTTTCGGAGGAAAAGTCTTGAACTTGGTGGAAATAGAGGAAAAAAAAGAAATAAAAAGATAAACCAGACTGGAAGTAAGTGGATTATTTCATCACTTCATCAAGAAAAACTTCTAACAAAGAGCATATTATTGTTATTTACAACATAAATGTGACGGTTTAATCAACAGGTTCATATACGGTTCAAATATATTCATGTGATTGTTTTTCTTTAGTTTTATGAAACGCGGAAGCAACTGTTTGTTCTGAACATCAGAAACAACCTCAACCCACAAAAGATAAAACGTGTTTTGCAAACATTATGTTTCATACAAAGTTAAAGAGCTAAATGATAAAACACTTCATATAAGTGAAAATAAAGCATTAATAACATATATATAGTCATATATATCTGGAAGGATCTCCTCTGTTACTGTTTATTGATCCCAAGATGGGAAATTATTATAATAATCTTAAAACACATGTTTGTTTTTTAAATTTCTGTTGTTTCTGCTGCAGACAAACTTCAAGTCCTTTTAAAGGGACAGTACCATGTTTTTAAAGTGTGGTTGTATGATCTACAAATAGCCCTTAAGTACTTTAACTGCAGTAGAAGACTCTCTGCACTCCTCCCGTTAGCAACGCCAGCCCATAATAGCCCTGCCCAGAGATTTACAACATACATTGTTGTGAATGGACCCAAAGAAATGGCCTATTTTCACGGCCTAAAAGAGCTTTTACCTGAAAATAAAAACACAGTTTCATTGTTGGCTATGATATAATTTTTTCCAGCAGTTTGGACCTAACCAACTCACGTATCCCTCCGCCCAGGGTTAGTTAGAAAAACTGTGTTTTTCCTGCACTTTGAAGGGCTGGAAAAAATTATATTATACTATCCCTTTAATGTAAGAAATGTTTTCATATTTATAAATCCATACTCGTTCTGTTTCCAGGTGAGTTTCTCCAACATGAGGATGAAGAGTCAGGCTGCAGAGCAAAGTTTAAATAACCTGATGCTGCTGCATTTGTTTATCTGCCTTTTGGTTTGTGAAGGTTTTCATAGATCTTGTCATCAGAGCTCTTCTTCTTCTTCTTCTTCTTCATCATCATCGTCGTCTTCCTCTTCCTCTTCTTCAAACACAGCAGTGCAGCAACCAAACCTGCAAACAGAGCGTCCACCTGTTACAGCTTCTCCTCGCTGATTCAACGATAATTCAAAAACAAACTTGAAGGTTTCACATGATGTTTCAGTTTCTTCTGTACTGATTTCACGTGTAGTTTCTTGTATTTCCTGCAGATGTCGCTGTGTTCACGGCGCCGTGTGCAGCGACCAGGTGTGACTCACCTGTTGTGACCAACAACAAGACGCCGTTCAGGGCGAAGGAGCCGTAGGTGATGTAATCATTCAACCATATCGTGCAGCTGAGCTGAGAGTGGTTGGAAGACGGAGGAGGAGGAGGAGGAGGAGGAGGAGGAACGTCTGGATGAAGAGACACAAGGGTCAACCACAGAAGAAGAAAAGGAAGTGGGTACAACTTGTCAATGACATGCATCTATGATCTGTTCACACCAAGGTTTAAATTTAACCTCACTTCCTGTTTCTCTCACAAAGAACATTTTCTGTGGTGCCATCTCGTCATAAAAGGTCAAGACGGAGCGACTCAGACAGAGCATGGGGGGAGGGGGGATGTAACTCACTGTCGGCCATATTGAGGACGGGCAACTTGCTCTGACTCGACTCTGGAAAATTGGACAAAAACTGAGCAAGTTCTGGTCATTATAGCAGAACATGGACCATAGGCTTAAAGGATAATTGCCGTTTTTTTTGTTTACAACCTGGACCTTATTTCTAGCATAAACTCCGATCGTTTCCTCCCCCAGATAACTTTGGTGTCATTCCAAGTGGTTGTGATGAAATGAGCTCCATCCAGAGCCGCGTATATCTGTATAATGGAGTCTACAGGAGCAGAATGCAGCCTCTAAATAACACATTATCTGCAGAGAAACTCCTTCATTTCACCAAGATTTAGTTCTGATAGGCTAGTGCTGTTCCCCTCTGAGTCCAGGTTAGCTGTTATCAACATCCAGGGTCTGTAGGTTGACCTGCTGACCTCTGACCTCTGACCTGGATGATGTCATCTCTGTAGGTTGACCTGCTGACCTCTGACCTGGATGATGTCATCTCAAGCTCCGGCTAGTTGAGATAAAAATGGACCCGAATGCCGAAGCAGAATGATTATTATCAGAATGAGCCGGGCAGCGGTCGGAGATGACATCATCCAGGTCAGAGGTCAGCAGGTCAACCTACAGAGATGACATCATCCAGGTCAGAGGTCAGACCCTGGATGTTGATACCAGCTAACCTGGACTCAGAGGGGAACAGCACTAGCCTATCAGAACTAAATCTTGGTGAAATGAAGGAGTTTCTCTGCAGATAATGTGTTATTTAGAGGCTGCATTCTGCTCCTGTAGACTCCATTATACGGATATACGCGGCTCTGATGGAGCTCATTTCATCACAACCACTTGGAACGACACCAAAGTTATCTGGGGAGGAAATGATCGGAGTTTATGATAGAAATAAGGTCCAGGTTGTAAAAAACGGTAATTATCCTTTAATGCTCTGAGGGTTGAGTTGCCCGTAGCCTTTAGCCTTTAGCCTTTAGCCTGGTCCCTCACTCAATTGTGTTTCCTGGAAACACTTGTGTTGTGTGATGTTTTCCTGTAAAACTGATGGAACTGGGATGTTAGTTTGTTTTTTGCAGGTGCATTGAGTTGACCCCTCAGGGCCACCGTAGTTTGGCTGTTTCACCTGCCTGAGATGCAACAATGCAGAAGAACCGTTGTGTATCAGTAGATATTTGACACATCGACAGTCACAGAGAGTTTCTCATACAGTCAATGGAAACAGTTTAACAGTCGGACTGACGGGAAAAACCCACAGGTTTTAATTGTATTTTTTCTTTGTGCGTTAACAGGAAGAACCCCCTCAGTCTGCAGCTCTGTCTTTCAGGGGTCGAGTCGACTTCTAGTAACCCCCTCATCCCCCCTTTCTCCCCCTCACTTTTTTTTATCGTCTGTGATCTTTTGCATTTTTGCACTTTTGCACTTTTGCACTTTTGCACTTTAGCAATGTGCAAAACGTACACACAATGTGGTGCGGGACACTTTTGTTTTCACACCTCTGGTAAATTCACCTTACATGACTGCAGCCCCCCCAGTTGCACACGAGACAGATTTTAACACCTGGTTTAACCCCCGGCCTCCTGTACAGTCTGCATCGCAATCTCTGTTTCCGTTTCTGTTCAAATTGAGGGAGTTCAAAGTAAGAAAAATGTTGAAATCTCTTTTAAATGTTAAATAAACTTGAATTAGAATAAAATAAATGTAAATAACATTTAACGGCCACTTATTCAAACTGTCTAATAACTATAAAACACATGAAGGTGCATTCATGTGAGCTCAGACTTCTACTCTGAGATTCATCTGTCCCTGCTGTCGTCAGGCTTTAATACATTTTTGTTATGAATCTGTGTTTTTTATGCTTTTCATTGCAGCGAAGTGATAATAACTGACCTGGGACCAGGTGAAACGTGCTCACTGAAACGATGATGCTGTTGCTCTTCCTGCCGCAGTAGTAGTACGACCTGCAGTCTTCAGCCGTGGTGTTGGTGATGAGCAGCGTGTGTCCACTCAGCTGGTATTTGCCCGTGGGGGTGGGGCAGTAGAGGGTTCGCTCCTGGCGCCCGGAGTACGTGCGTCCGACGAACCACCTGATGTTCCCGTGGAACTGAACGTACCAGTACAAGTTGGCGTTGTCATCAGAACAGGTGAGTGTTGTGTTATCGCCCACCTTCACCTTCACCACCACCTCGGTCGTGTTCTCGGCCTCCACGTGGTCCAGGAACGCCATCATCATCATCATCATCCACAGCAGGTCCATGATGAGGTCCCTGAACGCAGCACAGCTCTGACCTGACTCTGCTTCGCTCCTGTCACTGCGTTAAATGCTCCTCACTTCCTGTGTGTCTCAGTGGTTAAGATGATGATGTCATCCTCCAGGATGGATGATATAAGAGTTATAAAAACCAAAAGGTGCTTGAAAAGAGGAAGTGAAAGTTCACACCTCTGCCCCCTGACGCTGGAGGGGCAACGGGGGAGGGGGGTGAGATTGTGTCAAGATTGTGTGTTACTTTTATTGGTGTTAAAAATTCATCATAAGTGTAGGTTTATCAGTCCTGTTGCCTGGAAACAACAACAAGAGGATGAAGCCGAATCAACATTAAAGCTAAGTTTCGAAAAGTCAAAAACGGATGCCGGTTTTGCTCGTTGTTAGTTTACATTTCAATGGTTTCACTAGTTGCGGTAAACACATGGATCTATTAACGCTAGCTTTTAACAATGTCCATTTGTGTGATATCCATTGTTGTTAAGAGCTGGCGTGATGATCCATGCCTTTTACAGATTTTCAATGAAAGAAAAACAGAACAGATTTTTCTGTTGGAAAAAATAAACATCCCATCAACGCAGAATCCTGAATATGATAATAAACCCGATACTCAAGTCCATGTAAACAAACACACAATGACCCCGCCCCCTTTAGGAGACCAGCAGACCATGACCTCGCCCCCTCTAGGAGACCAGCAGACCGTGACTCCGCTCCCTTTAGGAGACCAGCAAACCGTGACTCCGCCCCCTTTAGGAGACCAGCAAACCGTGACTCCGCCCCCTTTAGGAGACCAGCAGACTGACCCGCCCCCTTTAGGAGACCAGCAAACTGTGACCCTGCCCCCTTTAGGAGACCAGCAGACAGTGACTCCGCCCCCTTTAGGAGACCAGCAGACTGTGACTCCGACTCCGCCCCCTTTAGGAGACCAGCAGACCGTGACTCCGCCCCCTTTAGGAGACCAGCAGACCGTGACTCCGCCCCCTTTAGGAGACCAGCAGACAGTGACTCCGCCCCCTTTAGGAGACCAGCAGACAGTGACTCGGCCCCCTTTAGGAGACCAGCAGGCTGTGACTCCGCCCCTTTGAGGAGATAAACAGACAATGACTCCGCCCCCTTTAGGAGACCAGCAGACCGTGACTCCGCCCCCTTTAGGAGACCAACAGACCGTGACTCCGACCCCTTTAGGAGCCCAGCAGACTGTGACTCCGCCCCCCCCCTTTAGGAGACCAGGAAACCGTGACTCCGCCCCCTTTAGGAGACCAGGAAACCGTGACTCCGCCCCCTTTAGGAGACCAGCAGACCGTGCCTCCGCCCCCTTTAGGTGACCAGCAGACCGTGACTCCGCGCCAGCAGACCGTTTTTGGGAGGAGACCAGCCAGGACCGTGACCAGCAGCCCCCCCCTTTAGGAGACCAGCAGACCGTGACCAGCAGACCGCCCCCCCCTTTAGGACCAACAGACCAGGAAACCAGACCGTGACTCCGCCCCCTTTAGGAGACCAGGAAACCGTGACTCCGCCCCCTTTAGGAGACCAGGAAACCGTGACTCCGCCCCCTTTAGGAGACCAGCAGACCGTGACTCCGCCCCCTTTTGGAGACCAACAGACAAGGACTCCGCCCCCTTTAGGAGGCCAGCAGACCGTGACTCCGCCCCCTTTAGGAGGCCAGCAGCAACAGCATGTCTTGAGTCCATTGACTCCAATGGGAGAACAAGAGTGAACGTGAGTTTAGATTATGGTTGATTTTCTTTGCTCCAGAGTCACTGAAGTAAATATTCGAGCCATTATACACAATAGACATCTCTGCTGAACATATTGACATGAAAATTGACAAATTTCAGGACATCAGCGCTACAACTTTAAATTAGTTAAAAATTAAAAAAATAAACACGTGTTTGCGCACAGTGATTTTTTTGTATTAGTTTTTATTAGTTTTTAGTAGCACATCTTAAGGGTCAGTGTATCAACTATGGACTGCAGAGACCGTCTATCAGAATCAATCCACCACGCTCTAATGTCAGAAACCACGTTAACGTTACCTCATGGTCATTTACACGCCAGGTGGAGATGGTTTGGCCTCAGTGAGTCCAGCAGCCCCTCCCCCACAGTACCATCACATTTTATAGAAATGTATGAGCATGTATACTATAAGAAACAGCTTAATGTATGTTAGTGTGTGTGTAGGTAGGTGTATAGGTGTGTGTGTGTGTGTGAGACGATGTGGCTCATTAATGCATAATGGTTTTTATAAGTGCAGAACATGCTTAATGCGCACAGAGGACTAGTATATACAGTGCTGGTTCCATGCTCCTTCTTTTTGTTCAGTCGAATCCGTTTGGTGTCGTTGTTCAGGAGGAGAAAAGGTCGGAGGCTCCAGGTGAGGGGGAGGAGCTTCATCCCCCTCCCCCACGGTGTCGTCATGCAGGTCAGAGGGCGGCGGGGGGGTGATGTCAGCCTGAGGAGGAACAGACAATGTTGTTATGTTTAAAATGGTGCTGTCAAAGTTAATTTTAAACCTTTAACGCACTAAAAAAGATTACGCAATTAATGTTGTTTTGTTTACTTCCTGTGGCGGCTGACCCGTAGCTACTGTAGTGCTGTTAATACGTCACTTTATTAAGTTTTTTCATGCAAGAAAGTAGTTTAGATCCCCAATATGTGCTCAGTTTATCCAAATGACGTCTGTTTGGAAGTTTGGGAGCAGCGCCGTCGTCATCCCGGGGGAAAAGCGAGTCGATTAATTTACCCGCAGGTTTTTACAGGTTTACTGTCGGCTGGTTTAATTATTTTTAGGAGATAAATGTATATTCAGATTTTAACAATAAACCTTTCCAATTATTACACACTGGACCTTTAATTAAAGCTTTTCCTGAGGTGACGTTGAAGTTGTTGATGTTTGTGGCACGATGACGATGTGATTTCTATTATGTTTTTACTGATGGTGACAACAGAGCACAACAACAACATTCATCAAACTAAACTGCAGCTGCATGTCCGTTACGTCCTAAATGTGAGACTCACCTGTGCTATTCTCCGACCTGCACACCTGCACAGTTGTCTTTACTCTCCGACGCTATCGCTAAGTATTCAGCATTTCTGAAGGAGAAGAAGAAGAAAAACAAAATCATGTGACGATGAGTGAAACATGTTGTTTGTTTGTTTTTTAAGAAAAGATGATAAAAGGAGCAGAGGAATGAAGGTTGTGACGTGACAGGAGTCAGATCATGTGGTGACTTACAGGAGGAAGGTTTTGTGTTTGGTTTTTACTAGAGAAGAAGAAGAAGAAGATGGAGGACGAGACGAAAACACGACACAGAAAGACACAGTGAAAAGACACAAACATCACAACACAGACATGAAGACATGAGGAGGACGAGTGAAGACGAGGAGAACAACACAGGAAACACTCAGAGCGTCCGTTTGTTCAGTTTTCAAAATAAAAGCCCGGCCACACCAGGAAGTCGCTGAGGAGACGGTTTTTATTTGTTCAAGCTGAAGATTTTTGATCTGAAAGTTCAGAAAAATCAACAAACTTGACGTGACGCGTTGCACAAATGTAGAGAATTAATGTTGATTTTCTCTTTTTAATGCTGGTGTGACCTGGTTTTAAGTCAACGAGCCGATAGAAGTGCAAAACAGAAAAGTAAAAACGAGTTTCTAGAAGTTTAGGAAAACTGAAAAGTTCATTTTCCAAGACTAGATTATTTTATTCCTTTATAAAAATACTCTCTGACAAACATGAAGAATCATTCTCAAAGCTTTTTATGCTTTGTTTTAATCCAGTGGTTCTCAACATGGGGGTCCCCGATTTTTTCTTGAAATTTTACCACTTTTTTCTATAAGTTTTTTTTTTTTAGAAATTTTACCACTATTGTCAAGAATTTTCTTTTTCTTTTTCTTTTTTTTTTAAATTTTACCACTTTTTCTAGATTTTTAAAAAACTTTTTTTTGAGAATTTTTTTTTTCTTTTCTTTTTTTTTGAGACTTTGACTCTTCACAGAAATATTTAAATGTTTTTGGAGAAATTGGACCACTTTTTTTCCAGAAATTTCTCTAAAATTTCCAAAAATTCACGGCATTGGCCCTAATTTAGAAGCATGAAAAAGTAATGTTCTTCAGTCTCAGAACAAATATTTGTGTATTTCAGGTGTTTCAGGTGTCCAATGGGGGTTTGTGGTTTAATTCGTACCAATTTAGGGGTCTTTGATGTGCAAAAGGTTGAGAACCACTGTTTTAATCAATTAAACACTGATATTAATTGATGTTTCATCCATAATAAAGTTTTTTAGATTCAAATATCGATGTCGATATTTTAAACTCTAAAAATCTGTTTCCAAGAGCAAAGAGAAGCAGCTGCTCATCTTCAGTTTGACCTTCAAACATTTAAATGATATTTAAATGTTATTTAAATGTTCCCGTCAAACAGAGATGAGCGATGAGGCGTTCAGGTGCAGACGGACAGGTGAACACTCACGCCGCCTCTCGTAGCGCCTCCTCGCCGGCGGCCGCGATCTTCCTGTAGCAGTAAATCATCTCTATGAGCAGCCAGACCTGAAGGCCGATGATGGACACGTACATCATGACCTCGGACACGATGGACGCCGTTCCCCTGGTGGCTGCACGGGGGGAGGAGGAGGAGGAGGGAGAGAAGGAGGAGGAGAGAGACAAAAAGTGTAAAAGACAACAGGAGCAAATATATATTGTAGTTTTAGACCAAGATGTGATTCTTCTGCTGCAGGTTTGTCTCATTATTTAAACAGTTTACATGAATCAGATCTCAGCGTCTCTCTCTCTGACTCAGTGTTGTCGTTGTTGTTGTCGTTGTCGACAGGAAACAGACGAGAGCAGCTCAGTGAGCAAAGTGAAGAAGAATGTTTCCAGCTCACGACACGTAACAAAGAGACGAGTGTTTCCCACAATGCCCCTCTTCACGGAGCGCCGGCGGAGACACAGACGACTCTTCATCACTTCATCATCTCACAGAACAGACGAGTGAAAAAGCTCAGACCTCTTTTTAATTTATTATCTCATTTTAATCTGTTGCACTGGTTTCTTCTCTTTATTCTATAATTAATAAAGTTTCAAAATTGTTTTAACTTTAAAGGGATAGTTCAACATTTTGGCATTTTGACGCTATGAGATAATAACACAACGTTACCACACAGGTATATTACATTAGTTAGTTATTTGCCTTAATAATGAAATAATAACAGTGAAATTCTCTCCATTTCCCTGTGATTTTTTTTCCCAGCATGCTCCTGTGCTGCCGTACCTTTGGCCACCACGTTCAGGTGCACCACCTTGCTGACGATGGTGTTGTACTCGTAGTTCTCGTAGAAGAGGATGCGGTTGAAGAAGCACTGGTAGGTGCCCGAGTCGTTGAAGGTGACGTTGAGCAGGTAGATGGACGCGTCCTGGATGTCGTTGCTGCGTTTGCTGCCGTTCCAGTCGACCCGGTCCATGAAGTGGTCGGCCTCGATGGTCGGCCCGCCGTCATTGTAGGTGTAGATCTGAGGACACAGGTTTCATTTCATTTAAAGGTATAATGCCAACATTTTTTTGTGTGTCTTGCCTCACTCCCGAAGGCAAGAAATGTTGGCGTCTTGCCTCACTCCTGAGTCCCCAGTCGATCAGGATGGAACAGTTGATCTATCTGCTGGTCATGGACTCGGACCAGACTGTTGTTGTGATAGAAGAAGTAAATACAAAGAAATATTGTTTGTTTTTTATCCCTTGTTGAATTTATGTGAATCTCCGTCAGGATCTGTGACATGTTTCTGTTTGAACTCTTCTTCTCTCGTCCTGTTTATGTGGCTTCAGCTCTTCTTCTTCCTCCTCTTTAATTATTTCTACCTCCTCTGACTCCAACGTCTTCCTCCATCTCACTGTGGCTCCTCCTGGAATTACTATTAAATTAATTACCATTAATCATTAATGAACAGCACATTGATCTCTCATCATCTCTCTGCTGCCTCCAGTTAAAACATCTTTCACCATCAGGTCGTAAACCAGAGACCGACTGTTGTTGCACTGATAGAAGAAGTAAATACATAAGAAGATATTGTTTGTTTGTTTGTTTTTTATTTTCAGCTGTCTTGTTGACAGGGTTTATGCTGTTCAGAGTCATAGTATAATATCACTTACTTCAGCCCCGGTGTCTAGTCATTTAATCCGTCACGGTTCGCGGTCCCGTTTCTTTTTCATTCAAAAAAAACAAACCCGGACGCCCCGGACACGACGTTTATTATAGTTATTAATGTTTTACACCATTTTAATGTGTAAAATTGCACATTAAAATTTAAAGGGATAGTTCAATATTTTGGCCATAACCCCTATAGTCATAGCAGTAGGTTTGTTACCTTTAATTGTCGGTGCAAGCTAATTTTAGAACGGCGGAGCAGAGCCGTGAGCTGCTCAGAGCTACGCTACGGAGGCTCATGGGATTTCTTGGTTTCCCTCATCAAACTCATCAAATACACAATCCAACAACTTCACAACGCTCTGGTGGACAAGTTGTGACCTGCACATTCACCACGCTATGAGATAATAACACAACGTTACCACACAGAGTTGTTTTAGAGGGAAATACATGCAAAACCTGCATGCACGTTGCCTTCAGGGACAGTTTTTCAGCAAGCAATCTCTGTATTTACCTCTAAAACAACTCCATTATCTTGAGGGAAACCAAGAAATCCCATAATAAGCCTCCGTAGCGTAGCTCTGAGCAGCTCACGGCTCTGCTCCGCCGTTCTAAAAATAGCTTGCACCAACAAATAAAGGTAACAAACCTACTGCTATGACTATAGGGATTATGGCAATGGGCCAATTTGCCAAAACGTTGAACTATCCCTTTAAAGTTCAAGGTTTCTAATTATAATGTATGTCATATAACGTCCATATAAAAAAAGCTGAGGGAACAGAGGAGCTGGTTGCAGCATCTTTAGCTGAGAAACAACACAGTGTGTTTACATGGAGGATGACGAGTCCTTGTTGCCATGTTGAATAAAATATCAGCTGAAATATAAACAACGCTGAGAGGAGGAGGAGGAGGAGGAGGAGGTTGTTTCATAATTAAACATCACCCCCCGCCCTCCCGTGCAGCCACATTATCACAGCGCTGCAGTTTTAAAAGCAGAGGACGCTCCGAGCAGCAGCAGCAGCAGCAGCAGCAGCAGCAGCAGCAGCAGCAGCAGCAGCAGCAGCAGCAGCAGCAGCAGCAGCACAAGGTCAACACATCAGTCATAAACACACAGTAACGATTGATTCCCTCCGACCGGAGATCATGTGGTCATGTGACCCAGCACCGTCAGTGTCAGTGTGGACGGAGAGAGACAGAGACAGAGAGTCTGGGTGTGCACCACATACTGTCGACACACATACAGAAATAACTCACTCCACTGAGACACGGAGGGTGGAGGTGGGCGAGCGAGCACCATCCACAACACATCAACTAAAACCAGCCTTTTGTTTTATATCACGGTGCAGTCGCTGTCACTTTGTCTCTTTAGTCACGTTTCAAACCATCACCGCCTCTATAAACACTGCTCTGCAAGACTGGTGCAATGTCCTGCTTCATTTACAACTTATTTTCATGCCTATTTTTATTTAGGTCTGTGTTTTCTCTCCGTTCAATTTAAAAACACAGCTACTGACTCATATCAATATCAATATTGTGCAAAGAACTGCACAATGAATGAAATATCATCTAAATTTCAACAAGACAAAGTCTAGAGATGTGTCAGAACATTGTTGTGTGTTGCTGTTGCATCATCAGCTACAGAGACGTCCAACAAAAACCACATCATCATCATCATCATCATCGGATACTGAAACTGCTTATTGTGCACAAACTGAACATTGAGATAGATGCGATGTGATGATGTGATGTGAAGCCACTTGAAGGTTTCTGAAGCCGCCATCTTGGCCGCGGGCTGTAGTGGAGCTGGGTCATGAAAACCCACCTGTCACTCAAAGAGGCCACGCCCTAAATTATGCAGAATTTAGAGTTGTATAAACTTTTATTGTTTACCTCAAAATTATCTAGCAAAGATATTAGTTATGGAAGTTTTAACAACGTATCCTGACATAGACAGAGCAAAACGGCAATGAAATCTCGTGAGAAGGTGTCCTGATGTGAAGTATATTCTACTGGTTAAGAATCCAAACCAATCAGATTATCAAAGAACGTAAAGATTCCTAGCATTCCTGGTTGCCGTTTTTCCACATGGTGTTTTTTTATTCATTTTATTTCTCTCATATTCATATTCATATCCTCTCTCTGCTAACTAGCTTGACAACAGGAAGCAGCGTGGACTTTTCAACCAGTAAGATGTTTATTTCTGCTGTAAAGTTGGACATTTTAACATGAGAGTCTCTGGGGGCTGGAGGAGGAGGAGGCCACTGCAGCTGCTGCTTCTTCAGCCACAGACTGTATTAATTTACATGTTTTATACATAATATTGTTGCCTGGATACATAAGAAGCTCATAAGATCAGATTCACATTCTGCTTCCGCTTTTGATTTTATTCTGAAAAGTCTGACCGGAAGTGGTGCCAGGTATCGTTTGACGCTTCGCTCAGGATGTTCTGGCGTTTTTCCAGACTGCGCCACATTAAAAAAAAAAAGAGACTTTTGTTCAGCTCATGTTAAGTATCACTTCAGACCACATCATGCCGTAAATATGAGTAATTTAATCAGAAAGTTTCGCTTCTTCGTGTTCGCGCCTACAGGTCCCCGCGGATTGATACCCACACCAGGTGTGCGTGACGTAACGTGTGTCCCTCCGCGGAGCTGCACGGACTCCAGCGCGGAGCGGGCTGAGCTGAACTCCCCTCTCTGGTTGTAGGTATAGTAGTAGTCTGACTCTTTTCAACAGTTAACACAGGCTCTGTTAACAATGAGACAGCGGTTTAAAATTAGCTCAAAACATCTAAAAATAGCACCTTTTTAAAATAACGCGAGACACCTGAAAAGTAGATCACGTCCCCTCAGTGGAAGCTGCTGCATCCGGTCCATCCCTGATGTGGTTTGGGACTAGATTGATTTTAATGGTTCCTTCCCCAGTGGATCCACTTTTTATGGGTCGGAATCTGCCTAAAGGTAAATTAAAATAGGCTCCCCCCCCCCCGGGTGGCTGTGGTACTCACATGGATGAAGTCGGCCTCTCCCTTGGCCCTGAAGTACCACTCCACGGTGGCGGCGCCCTCCACCTCACTCCTCCTCTTGCAGGAGATGCAGCCCAGCTTGAAGCCCTTTCCGGCCACCGCCTCGGTGTCCGAGTCCACCTCCGCACAGGCCGCGTCGCTCTGGTGCACTGGGACACAGAATGAAAGTTTATTTTAGTTTTGCATGTGAGTTGTTAGGAGTTAGTTTTGGTGGTGGTAGGTTGGTGGACTCACCGAGCAGCGCGCCCAGCAGCAGGCCGAGGAACAGGGGATGTGATGCAGCCATGACACCGTCCGAGCGCTTCTGGACCAACAGGGTCCAAACAAAAAAGTACAAAACAGCCGAACACTGAAGCTCCCAGTGCGGAGCAGGAAACAAACCCCCGCTCTCCTTCTGTCTTGTCTTCTCTGCAGCTTCTCTGACTCACAGCCTGAGCTGAGCACCCCCGGGGTTCAGCCTGGAATCACTGTTTCTAGTACTTGAGCTTTATGTGTGGGTTTGTGCAAGTAAAGTAGTTGTGTTGTTGTTGTTGTTGTAAAAGTGCAAACAAATGAACCTGTGTGCAGACTCTGGTTGTGTCTGTGCTGCTCTGTCGGTTCCGATCGGCTCTTTGGCTCGAACCAGCTGCTGTTTTCCTGTCGCTCACAGGAATTTTATTGCCAACAAATGATTATTGCTGTGATTCAGACAACCGGCCTGTCCTCTGTCCACCCCCCTCTCCTTTCCTTCCACCAACCCTCCTCTTTATCTCTCTTATCCCCAGTTTGTCAATGCATCCAAGTGGTGCAGCTGCAGCTTTCTGACTTTGCTTTTAATTATCTCCTAGCATATGAAACTGTCCAGATCTCTGGTGACTCACAGTGTTCCCCACATCAACACCCTGAGATGTGATTATCTTGTTTCCCTGAGGTCCTAATGTAAGATGCGCAGAGCGACCATTACCAGACCTGCCTGGGGCCGCATGCCCTGCTCAGCTCTGCTCTGCTATGTTGGCAAATTACACAAATTTATAATACATGTGTGTTTGTATAATGTGCAACATGCCAGCTACTGACTCAACGTCTTACAATACAATACACTTAACATGCCAGTGCATATATATTAAATTTGCATGCTCTATGATAAGGAATCAAATGGCTACCTCTTGCAGGCTACACGCTACCAATAGGTATAATGATCTTGTAATAAAAAATAATAATTATAACACTGAAATCTTCCACTGGGACCGGAGCCTACTGTCCTGGATCAGAGGCCTCCTCCTCCTCCTCTCCTCGGGGCTGAGTCGTCCTCTGCTGCGGTGACGGCTCGCTGGCTGTGGATCAGTTGTAATCTCACCTATCTAATGACCCCCTGCTCGTAGAAGAGATGCCTCGGTCGTGTTGGCATTGCAGAGAAAATTGCGTGACCGCAAACGCCACACACACGCTCATACACGCGCGCAAAATAAAACAAACAAAAAAAAATATAAAAAAACGTCAAATGAAATAATAAACGCGCCCTGTGATCAGCTCATCGGTGATGGTGATGGTGGGGTTTTTTTGTCCGACGCCACAGCGGCACCTCTGTCGCTCCGAGCGGAGGATGCTGCAGATGCACTGCGGTAAAGACAGAAAAAAAAGAAGAGTCTGATGCTGCTGCAGGTGACGACTGTTTCAGCCTCAGCGCCGCTGCTTTCAAACAAACACCAGCTCCAGCTCTGGGTGGAAAAAACCTGCAGCGGGCCTGGCCTCACCCTGCGGTTATAGCGCGTTTAACGAGAAAGAACAGGGAGTTTGGATTCATCATAGTGCTTTTTTTTTTTAGCGGTGTACTGTCCCTTTAATGCTGCGTTCGCGACAACTCGGAGCTCGGACTCTCCGTGTTGAAAACTTGATATAGTTCTCTGATATAGTGTGCCTGCAGACACAAAAGCTACAAAAACGGGTAGCGAATGCGATTAAATAAACATTTAAATAAGATAAGATCAAATTAAATAGAATCAATTAAAAATACTCTAGTGCTCATACATCATATCTCCAGAAGAAAGACAGAAACATTTTAAAATCGAAGAAAAATAACCAGTAGGTTAATCTGTAATTGCACATAATTGTATATTTCATAACATATTAATGTATTTTGGCATTTAAAAATGCACTGTAATGTAATTTGTGTGAGTATCACACACCACTAGCTTTAATCGATATTTTACCACCATTCTCAGAGAAATATATTAGTTTTATTTTTTCTTCTTTTTCGACATGAGGTGGCGTTCTTTGCGGACGTAATTTATGCACTTTTTCACAGCAGGGAGACTGAGAAGAAGAGGAGAATGGAGAGTAGTGTTGGATGTCCAGCGACAGGTCAGGGATTCAACTCACACACACAGGCCTACTGTAAATCCACACACAAAACAGCTCTGTCTACCGAGTCACACATTGTCCTGAACAACCACTGATGCATCATGCACAAGCGAACTGTCGGCGCGGTGGGCAGAAAACGCCCGAAGCGAACGATTTATAATGGTTTTTCCTGCTTTCCTCCTGACGTGCGATCTTGACATCAATCACTTTCCTCCTCTTTTCTTTTTCCTTCGCCTCTAAACAGGCATCTATGAGTACTTCCTAACTTAACAGAGACGACCAGATTTACATTTAACGGTCGGTCATCACGTCGAAATTTACCTGCACTGTGGAGCAGACTACTACACAAAATCGATATTTTACCACCATTCTCAGTTTTAGGACTTATTTTTTCTTCTTTTTCGACACTTTTTTCAATCAGATTTCGTACAGCTTCTCCGGCAGCTAAATCCTCTGGTTAATGAAGTCAATGTGATGGCATTTCTTTAACAATCTAAAAAAAAAATCAAAAAAACTTTCACACCAAACACCCACTCACGTCGTGTGTGTGAGGACGATGATGCTGCTGCTGTGTTGTCATGTGTTGTCAACCAGTTAGCATCAACTGCCGTTAGCCCGAGCTAGCTCGACATATCTTTCCTGTTGCACAAACAAACGATGGCGCTTCATCATATATGGAGTTCACGAATCATAATGTTGTCTTGCAGATAGTCAGCGACGCCCCCCGTTAAAGTAACAAAACAAAACACAACACTGGACTTACCGTCATATCACAGGTAAAGTACCGAGCTAATGTTAGCTGCTACCTAGCTAGATAGCTTAGCTGTGTTAGCTATGAGCTAACGCTGGCATGTTGTGATATAAACGAATAATGAAACACGCAAAGAATCCCTGAATGTGAAAAACCGTTTCCTAGTTTAATAACCAGACTTCACGTTGATATTATTAATAATGTCATTTTATAGATATTACGCGTGAGTCGTGGGTTGACATTAGTAAATGAGCTAACAGCTGTTAGCTCAGTGTGCAGGAGATCATCAGGTGGAAGCTAAAATCTGCAACACAAATCACTCCAGTTTAAGATTCACATGTTTACAACATCTTTATCTGCTGTGTATATATGTCTTACTCAACAGATACAAAAGTATGCAAATAATAAAATGACTGACAGAAGAAAGGTATTAAAAAATTAAGTTGCACTTGTAAGAAGTAGAGCTGCATCCAGCTGTTGTGATTATTATTAGAGATTATTGAACAGGTGTTTGATTATTGATTAAACTGCTGTATATCTTAAGAGAAATATAAAATACCAGTTACATTGAGGTCATGTCCTCACACTGCTGTGTTTACAGAGTCATTAACATTGTTTACATCTGTGTGTTCGATTCCCTGTTTGCAGTCATGCTCATTGTTGTCACACATAAAAACCAGTAAGAAGAGACGAAAAACCACATTTATATTACATATAAGCCATGATAGAAAATATAAACAGTTGGTGGTAGTGCCTCAGACATTGATAATTTACATTACTGCCTTTGATTAGTTTTGTCTTGGATCTGCCTGCAGAAAGAAAACAGAACGACCTATTGGCATCTTCTTTTTATACAGTATTCTATAACCTGTCTTCTCTGTAGGTGTGTGTCACCATGGATCCGAGCTGCAGTGCCTCTGCGGTCCCGGTCGGTCTCACGGTCCAGGTGTGTTTTCCCGGAGCTCGAGCTGCCGTTCTGGACAACCTGAACCGACAGCGAGAGGAAGGCCGGCTGTGTGACCTGTCCATCCAGGTCCAGGGTCAGGTGTTCAGGGCCCACCGCTGCGTGCTCGCCGCGTCCTCGCCTTACTTCCACGACCAGGTAGGAACCGCTGCTTTAATCTGCAGCGCATTCACGTATGTGAATGTATTAATGCTTTAAAGGGATATTCCTCTGTAAATTTAACCCCTGGTCCAATGAGACCCAGTAGAACCAGATCAAGACAAGGTTTTTGCAGAAGTTGTGTTTTTCTTGAGGACCAACCAGGTCACAACTTGTCCACCAGAGCGTTGTTCAGTTGTTGGATTGTGCATTTGGTGAGTTTGATGAGGGAAACCAAGAAATCCCATGAGCCTCCGTAGCAGCTCACGGCTCTGCTCCGCCGTTCTAAAAATATCTTGCACCGACATTTAAAGGTAACAAACCTACTGCTATGACTATAGGGGTTATGGTGATGGGCCAGTTTGTCAAAATGTTGAACTATCCCTTTAAGATTTACTACCCTATCTAGGGGAAATAAAAACACAGCTAGTGTGTCTCTGTTCCTGTCTCTCCAGGTGTTACTGAAGAACGTCACCACCGTCTCGCTGCCGTCCGTCATGGACCCGTTGGCGTTCGAGAGCGTGCTGAGCTCGGCCTACACCGGCCAGCTCAGCATCGTGCACGACGACATCGTCAACTACGTCACCGTGGCCAGTTTCCTCCAGATGTGGCACATCGTGGACAAATGCACCGAGATCCTGAAGAGGCCACGCCCCTCGGTGGACGTCGTCACGCCCGGGGCAGAGGCCGCCGCCGCCGCCGCCGCAGCCAATCAGGGCACGGCGTCTAGACAGCAGTCCCCGAGCAGCAGCGACTGCCTGAACCTGGAGAGGGAGGGGCGGCGGAGGGAGAGGAAGCCCGACGCCCTTCCTCCTCTGGCCACGTGGCGGCGCCCGCAGCAGCAGTTCCCCAGGTGGGGGCGACCGCGGCCGTCATCGGCGCTGCACTTAGCGGACACTCAGCTGGACGCCGGCTGCTTCACGGAGAGCGATTACAGCGGCTGCGAGGAGACGTGGACGTCGGGAGGACACGCTAAAAGCAGCCACTTCGCCCACGATGCACCGGGACACGGCGGCCGGCACCACGGGGCGTTCAGCGGCGCCGAGGCATTGAAGCAGAAAGTCCGGTTCCAGCAGCAGCAGCGGGGGGCGGCGGCGGCGGCGACCGACAGACAGCTGGATAACAAGAACAGCAGAGGGAGCGGCGGTGGCGGCGGCGGTGGAGACGAGACGCAGGAGAAGAGGAGGAATGAGAAGAGAGAGATCGAGGCGGACGAGGGAGTCGGGGAGGAGAAGAAGGAAAACTTGGCCCAGCTGAGCCACTGTGGTGAGACTCAAAGACTCATCAAGTTAGAGGTCAAAGGTCAAAGGTTTTAGTCGTAACTCAAGACAAATATGACTTGAATGAATATGATTTGATAATGTTTTATATGAGTTTATATGATATCAGGAGGTGATTGGAACGACACTGCCCGTCCAAAAATGGTCCTACACTCTAATATTTCGTTTGATGCATTTGATGTGACATGGTTTCGATGCTTCTCCAATGTCACAACATTTATTTCTGTCCAGAGTTGCATTAATTTTTCAAAGATTATCAATGAAGGTCTGGACTCTGTCGTCACATTGGACCACATTTCTCTCACTATCCTTCCAGTTCTGAACCCAGTTTTAGTCTCACTGATCTGCTTTGATGTTTCATCTGCTTGATTGATTCTTCTGAAGCAGATGAACATCTTCTCCACAACCACAGGATGTGTCGTCCAACATGGTTGTTGAAGAAATGAGAAGCATCAGTTAGAGTTAAATAAGTTGTTTCCAGCTTAAACATCATCATCATCCATTCAGTGATTATCCAATGAGAGGCTCCGACCTATTAGTTCAGTTCAATCCAAGTGGTGACTTTGTTTTGGACGGGCAGTGTAGATTCTATAGAGAAATTACAAATTCAGTGACCGCCAGATTTTCAAACCAAACCCAGACATTTTCACCAAACAGGGTATTTGAGGAGCATTTTTAAAACCAGAAGCTACTAAACAATTTACTAAACAAAAGAGAATAAGTCAATAAAAGTATTGCTAGCAGAAGTAAAATAGTTGTTAAACTCAACAGTAGGCCCGGGAAAAAACTACAGCAGGGATGTAGGCCTAAATCACTAATGTGTGGCAGGTGAAGAGAGCCCAGGATTTGTTCTCTAACATATTTTGATTGGTGAAAAACAAGGAGAAATTACTCTGGGAAAGTAGGCTAGAACCAAAAGTATCAGAATTACTCCACTCACTGCAAGCAGGGTGCAAACCTGGTAAATAAATAAAAAAGGGCAGCGAAGCGTGGCGTACTGTCACTCCGTGGACAGTGCTCATATGTGGCTGAAAGGAGTGGAGAGACTGGAGTATCCAGATGGGAGGGCTGAGGACCGGTCACCATGCTCTCCACAAACACCGACAGAGGCCCGCTGTGACGTGAGAACCGTCGGTCCCGGGCGGACGGGGAGACTTGTCTCACTGACCTGTAGCGCACCACAGGACCACGAACCTCGGCGTGACGGACGTCTGCCGCGAACCTCCCGCTCCGTGACGAACGGTGCCCCGGAGAGCACGCTGGCCGACCAACCCAGTAACTTTCAAACAACTAACTGGGTAATGCCAGAACCACCCACAGTAGGAATTTTGAGTTCTCGCAAAACGTGTTTCCTTCTGTTTTTGTTTTGTTTATTTTTGGGGGTCACCGCGAGTCGGGCCACTCGGACATTGGTTCGGGGCCGGACTCGGCCCGCGGGCCGCCAATTGAATAGCCCGGTTCTATAGAGAACAAGGACCGGTACCAAACCTAGTACCAGAACCGGTACCAGAATTGGTAGCAGAACCAGTATCAGAACTAGTACCAGAACTAGAACCAAACCTGGTACCAGAACCAGTACTAGTACCAAACCCAGTACCAAACCTAGTACCAGAACCAGTACCAGAACCGGTACTAGAACCGGTAGCGGTACCAGAACCGGTACCAGAACCGGTACCAGAACCGGTACCAGAACCAGTATCAGAACTAGTACCAAACCTGGTACCAGAACCGGTACCAGAACCAGTACCAGAACCGGTACCAGAACTGGTAGCAGAACCAGTATCAGAACTAGTACCAGAACTAGAACCAAACCTGGTACCAGAACCAGTACCAGAACCGGTACCAGAACCGGTACCAGAACCAGTACCAGAACCGGTACCAGAACCGGTACCAGAACCGGTACCAGAACCAGTACCAGAACTAGTACCATAGCCGGTACCAGAACCACCACTAGCAGCAGGACCAGAACTATAAGTTCAAGGAAAGTAAAAATGTTTTAGTGACGTTTGAGAGGTTTTTTGAAAAATAAGCATTTCCATCATTTTTTAATTGCGACGTTGAGGTTTTGCTGCTTCAGTCTGACGGTCGACCTGATCTCCATGTCCTCGCTGTCTCTGTCTCTGTCTCCGTCTCCGTCTCTGTCTCCGTCTCCGTCTCCAGGCGTCTTCCACCAGCCGTCCAATCAGGACGCAGAGGTCGGACAAGCCTCAGTGAAGACGAGCGCCGACAAACTCCAGAGAGACTTGGCAGGAAGTGATCACCCCTCGGCGCCGCCCCCCGTCGCCGTCCACACCTGTCAGACGGGCGACGGCGCTCTGGGTCCGTCCTGTCCGGCCTCGGCCCCGGCGCCGACGTCGACCCGGCAACAGCAGCAGCAGCAGCAGCAGTGGGCGTCGCCGTCGGGCGCCTGGACGCAGCCGGACGGCGAGGGCGGGAGCTGCAGCAAGGACGAGGACGAGGACGAGGAGGAAGAGGACGTGGACTTTGAGTGTTTCGCCGCCGGGACGTTCAGCAGAGACACGTACGACGAGATCGAGGACGGGACGGGGCAGGTGTCGCAGCGCCCTCTGCTGCCCGTGTCCCCGGACTTCACCATGGCAACCTCCGAGGTCCACTGGTCGTCCACCGGCGGCGGCGGCGGCGGCCAGACCGGCCCGCTGACCTCGCCCACCTCCAGCCGCCACCTGTCCCCATCCTCCGCTGCCGCCGCCGTTGCCGCCTTCCCCCCACCGCCACCATCGCCGCCGACCCCGTCCTCCTCCTCGTCCTCGGTGTCGCTCGCCGGCGCCCCCTACACGGGGAAAGTCCACTTCTGCCACTGCGGGAAGGCGTACACGCTGAAGAGCATGCGCGACCGCCACGTGAAGATGCAGCACCTGAACCTGCGTCCGTTCGGCTGCCCCGTCTGCACCAAGTCCTTCAAGATGAAGCACCACCTGACCAAACACCTCAAGACGCACGGCGGGCTGCGGCCGTACGAGTGCGTCCTGTGCGGGAAGAAGGTGATCTGGAGGGACAGCTTCCTGCGGCACCAGGCGCGCTGCCAACGCCTCGCCGCCGGCAACACGCACGCACACACAAACACACACACAGCCGCTGCAGCAGCGACGGCGGCGGCAGCGACGACGGCAGCGACTGACATGGACGACGGATACGGTTACGGATTTGAGGAAGGGGAAGCGTTCCTGGCGGCGGGCGGGCAGGTGAAGGTGGAGGAGGTGGATTTCCACGGGGACATGGAGGACGGGATGCGGGGGCTGCTGGGCGGCGTCTCTGGGATCGTGGACGAGCTGAGGTCACAGAGTCTGAGCGGCGGCGGCGGCCACGTCTTCAAAGAGGAGGCGAGTGAGAGTTTCAGTGGCAACTAGAGCTGCAACTGATGATTATTTTATTTAAACCATTAATTGATTAGTTGTTTGGTCAATAAAATATCAAACTTTAAAGGGATAGTTCAACATTTTGGCAAATTGGCCCATTGCCATAATCCGTATAGCCACAGCAGTAGGTTCGTTACCTTTATTTGTTGGTGCAAGCTATTTTTAGAACGGCGGAGCAGAGTCGTGAGCTGCTCAGAGCTACGCTACGGAGGCTCATTATGGGATTTCTTGGTTTCCCTCAAGATAATGGAGTTGTTTTAGAGGTAAATACAGAGACTGTTGATGAAAAACTGTCCCTGAAGGCAACGTGCATCAGAGGTTTTACATGAATTTCCCTCTAAAACAACTCTGTGTGGTAACGTTGTGTTATTATCTCATAGCGTGGTGAATGTGCAGGTCACAACTTGTCCACCAGAGCGTTGTGGAGTTGTTGGATTGTGTATTTGATGAGTTTGATGAGGGAAACCAAGAAATCCCATAATGAGCCTCCGTAGCGTAGCTCTGAGCAGCTCACGGCTCTGCTCCGCCGTTCTAAAAATAGCTTGCACCGAGCTATAGGGATTATGGTGATGGGACAATTTGACAAAATGTTGAACTATCCCTTTAAAAACGACTCAAACCGATTATTCAATTATCAAAATAGTTGACCATTAATTTAACAATCGATTAATTGTTCGATAAATTGATTAATTGTTGCAGCTCTGGTGGAGCTGAATGTTCCTACGGAGACACACGAGGGACAAAAGTGTGTGCGTGGGAGGAGGTGTGGATGTTTTCATGTGCATCGTTGTGTTGTGGTCGGTGTTGTCGTCGCCGTGGCGCTTCAGTGACGTGAAACTTTCTGCTCGGTGTCGTGAAGCAGCAGCTGTGAATGTTTTTCTGAGCCTGAACTCAGCTCTTCTGCATTTTGCACATAAATTATTTGACATTGGAAAAAAAAACACACAAAAAAAACAATATGAAGGTGTGAAAATATTTTCTGTGCAATACTGAGACACAAACATTGGTACATGTGGAAATAAACAGTTTGGATGTTTGACTGTGGAACATTGTGATTATTATAATATATTATATATATCATATATTGTCCAATCAGATTTAAACCAGGTCCGAAAAGTCATTTATATAATTTATTTTGTCAACATTATAATTATTATTATATACAATTACAATATTTTATCTTTTTTCTCTCAGTTTTATTTTATTTCATTGAATTATTTTATTGAATTATTTTTTTTTTGTTGTATTTTATTCTATTTTATTACATTTTATGATTTTATTTTTATTTTATTGTATTTTATTATTTTATTCTATTACCTTATATGATTTGATTTTATTTCATTTTTATTTTATTATATTTTATTATTTTATTCTATTACCTTATATGATTTTATTTTATTACGTTTTATGATTATTTCATTTTATTTTATTTCATTATTTTATTTTTATTTTATTATATTTTATGATTTTATTCTATTACCTTATATGATTTTATTTCATTTTATTATTTTATTTTGTTTATATTTTGGGATCAGAGCAGTTTAACACAGTTTAAAAACACTGTAAAAACTCTCAGTTCTGCAGCTTTAATTATTATTTATCGTGAGGCTCATTCCAGTTGATGGTTAATATAAACCAGTTGTTACAGGACACTGAGGTTTAATGTGCAGCTCAGAGCAGCAGCAGCAGAGGTCTCTGTTGTTCAGCTCTGCAAACTGCGTTTAATCATGAAACGACCCAGAAAGACGGAGAAGGAGCTGAAGAACTAGAGGCTTATTTAACGTTGTTGCTGCTGTTAATGCTGCTGCTGCTGCTGCTGCTGCTGTGAAAGGACTGAACTGTAATATTCTCTCTTCTTCTCTCCTCACGGTCGAGTCTATTCAGCTGCACCAGAAGGCATTTACATTTCAAAGGAAAAAACAAGGTCTCGACAATCAAAGAGCGACTTGACAAAGGAGGACGTTGAGGATCTTACGTATGGTGCTGTATTATATATTATATATATTATATTATATTATATATATGTCACCACTTCCATCAGGCCACAGTCCAGAGAGTTACACAACGCTGGTGTCAACAGTTGCAGGAAGGTCACTGACATCATCATATACATTATTATCATTTATTTATAGGCTATATATATTTACATTGTCTCGGTGTGTGTTTAGTGTGAGTGTTGTGAGTTTGTGGGTCAGTTTCCTCAGAGGAAATCAGAAGCTGCTAATTGTGAGTTTTGTCCTTGTGAAGTTTTATTTTTTCTTTCTCAGCGTCGTCTCTAACGATGAGAACCAGATTCTCTCACCTCTGACGATGACTCATCCTCGTTAGGATCCAATTAAACGAAGGACACGATGCTCAGATATCTGTTATTATATAAATATATATATATATATATATATATTTTATTATTATAGGAGGATTATTGGTCTCTAGAGGATGTTTGATGTTCAGTTATGGAGTTTGGTCCAGAACATCAGGATGTTCACAGGGTCAAACTTCAAGCTGAAGGTTTTCCCTCTGAACCGTCTGTAGGTTAAACTTCACTCATCTGCCACAGCAGCTAAATGCCAAAGAGAAACAGGACATTATGAATAATAAATGAATATAATATTAAAGTATAGAACACATAATACATAAAAATACTTTAAAATACTGTGCTCTTGGCTTGCTGGATAAAAATAACAGACAACTACAGTGTTGTGCAGCTTTTACAGGTTTTTATGTTCATTTTATATCTTTTCATCATATTTTTCCTTTTAATTAAGATAAGATAAGGTCAGATAATCCTTTATTCCTCCCACAGTAAAGTGGAAAATGTAAAAGCACAGATAATATAAAGCAATAAAGTAATAGAGTATGATTATGAATAATAAGAATAAGAAAATATATATTTATTCCAATCCAATCGTGTTAATTAGGGCAGAGTTGGCTTTTAACCCTGGCTCTGGTTCAATAACCAATTAGAAATAGATATAATGAGTTACTGAATAGCCCTTTTTTTTACCTTTAGACCCAAGCTATAGCTGTTGTTCATGAAAATTACATTTTCTCATCTAATCCTGCAGGAAAGCGATGATCTGATTTGATGAAAACTGAGGTTTCTGTTGTAGAAATATTTTAAAAAAGCAGTAAAGACACGAGGTTTTTCAGATTTTAAAACATTTAATGAGTCTTAACTAAGAGACGACAGAAGGTTTTTGTTTATTTCAGTTAGACCGAACATTCAGTTTTACATGAAGAGGAAACAACGACACTCCACCTCCACCTGCAACAGTTAAAGCTCACAAACTTACAAACATCACGTACAAACGAGAGCGGCCATGTTGTTTTTTTTTTTATTACACAACAACAACAACACATTTAAAAAACAATAAACAAACTCAACTTCCTGTCCTTCGCTACCGAGACTCCTCCGACCTTCGACCCCTGAACCACTTCCCCTCTGACCACCAGTTCACAACCAAACAAACCTGTGTCGCCTTTTAAATTAAATTAAATTAAATTAAATAAAACACTCAACGACATTAAAAACAAAAAAAATCAAATTTTAATTCATCATGCAAACATAGAAACAAAGAAACAATAAAATGAGATGGATCGGAGCAGGAAAAAGGACAGCGGGCCGTTTCAGTTACGTAACAGTGCATCTCTAAAGGGCGTCGACAGCATCGTGTACTGTACGTCTTCGTTAATGGAAGGAGTTAAATCGGGGTTAGAGACTCGTAGAGCGACTCTCACAGGTTCAAACTCAAGCACAAACAGAAGAAGAACCACTCTCCTCTTTTCTTTTCAACGACGACGACGGTTTGTTCAGGTGAGTCGAGCTTCTAGAAAAAGCAGCGAGAAGACGAAAACCAAAAACAACATCTGCCACGAACGAACAAAAACAAACCTCAAGACGACGACGACGACAGTAGCACCATCGGACCGAGAGACGGGGAACCTCCAACAATGACTGCGACGAGATGACGTAGGATTAAGAAGAAGAAGAAGAAGAAGAAGACGGGCACGTGGACGTGGACGGGCTGCGTCCCTGGAGAGTGGCTTCTACACGGTGTCAATGTTGTGTCGCTTGTGTTAGTGCGTTAACATCTTCTTGAGGTTGCGAGTCCGCCGGGTCCGTCCGATCTGCTTCGTCTCGTCCCGTCGGCGTCGGCGTCGGATCTGTGGCCTGGTCCTCGGCGGAGAGCTTAGAAGATGGTGCTCCAGCGTTTGGGGGGTGGACGGGACTTGTCTCCCTGCAGAGGAAGAAGAAGAAGAAGACGATGAGGAGGAGGAGGAGGAGGAGGAGGAAGATCTACTCACTGCTCCACAGATTTGGCAGCAGAGACGTTTCAACTCTGATTGTCAGAAGCTTCTCCACGCTGGAAAAACAAAGAATGAGCCGGAGCCGAGGTAGACGAGACGACAGAGTCTCCGTTGATTAATAACATGTCATTTGTGGATGAGATGAGATTTAATATTTTGTTGAATCACTGTGAAAAATGAAGAAAAAAAATGAACAATGTTGCGCTTCGGCTCATTAGTTTATTAAGATGACCGGTCGCCGTGAAAGCGTCGATGGATGGAAACGAATGAATGAATGAATAAGAACTGAAATGATGGAACTACGGTGGCCATGAAGGATCAACACGCTGCAGATGAAGAAAAGTCGGTAACTTTTTAACTTACAGGACGCTAATTATGTCATAATGTCTAGAAATAACCTAGAAATAACGGTCAATTTCATGGTAATGTCTTGTTTTTCATAAAGGTAAAAGATTTCACATGTTTTTCATACTTTGAATTTTTCTCCATCAAGTTGTTGGCGATTACAATCAGTTATTTCTGACCTATTTCTACACAATCAATCCTTTTGTTTCTTGGCTAAATTGCTCAACGTTACAATGAAATTGACCGTTATTTCTTGGCCGTTTCTAGACATCGTCGACGTAATTAGCGTCCTGTAAATTAAAGAGTTACCGAAAACACAGCAGACGTGTTTCCAGGGGACGCAAAAAAAGTGGCGGAAATCTTCATAACTTCCGTCACTTTGTAGCGTCCCCTGGAAACGCCTCTGTTGTGTTGTGAGTGTTTTCCGTCTGCAGGGACGAGGGCGGAGCCACAGGTCCAACAGTTCCAACCGGACGTCGGTCTTCTTCGTTCAAAGAGACGACAGAGACGATACGAGGATACGATCCATACAAAGAGATGGAACGGTAAGAAAGAGTGTCTTGATTTTCATCTTGTCTAGAAAGTGCAACGTAATCGCTTGATCACGTGATTATTTTCAGCTTCTAATTGCAAACATCTCAGTTTTTCATACTGTATAAAATCATGAAAAGACTTGGAGCCAGTTAACCAGTCAATTATGCAGTTAAATAAAATAAATGAATATATTCGGTATGGAGCGGCGAAGGTGAATAATACACACGAAAGAAGACCAACTTCCTGTATGGACCTGTGGCGCCGCCATCTTCCTGCAGACAAGTAGCTACTACTGTTTTTCCTCCAGGCCACCGTACAAATCAAATCATGACTGTGTTGATTCATTGGTTTCTTTACTCACTGATCTGCGGTCAGAGCGTCACTGTTGCATCGGATAAACAGACGGGAGAAAGAAAAAGTGAGGTGAGCTGCAGTTTGTTGTGTCTTTGTTGGTTTGTGTGTGTGTTGTCCAGGTGAGGGGTGTGTGTGTGTGTGTGTGGCTGCAGGCCGGCGTGTGCTGTGCTGAGCTCACCAGGTTGAAGAGTCTGGACAGCGTGCTCTGGTCTCTGCGTCTCCTGACCGGCGACTTTGTGCTCTCGGCACGCGGCGACGAGGCCTAGAAGGAGTATAGACGTAGACCTGAAACCACGACGCTGAAAAAGCTGCTGCGTCGTCACTGACCTTCCACCTTCATGGAAATGGTTTTGTTTTGTTTTTACTGATGGAGGAAACACGTCTCAGACGGGTCAAAGTGTGTCGTCACAAAGAGCAAGAACGCCACACGCCACCGCCGCTGCTGCTGCTGCTGTTGGACAGAAGAAACTACGAACCTCTGCACAGACTCAACGTCTCTTTGTTTAGTGTCTGAATGTTACATCTCTCTGCTTTAAGACCAATTTCTCTTGTAAATAATGACATTTAACCCAGAACTCTCCTCCGCTGTGTCTCTAACCCTCCTCTCCTCCATGTGCATTTGTTTCCAACGAAGCCGAGAAATTGACGACAACTTTTTTTTTTTTACATCAAGGACCCTGAATTGACATTGGCATAAATTTTTGGAAATATTGTACTGAAATTTCTGGAGAAAAAGTGGTGCAATTTCTCCAAAAACATATAAACATTTCTAGAAAAAAGTGGTAAACAATTCTCTAAAAAAAGAAAAGAAAAGAAAAAAAAATATTTTCTAGAAAAAAGTGGTAAAAATTTCTAAAATTAAGTAGTTAAGTTAAGTAAACATTTCTCAAAAAAAGGTTGGGGGTTAAAATTATAGAAAAAAGTGGTAAAAATCATTTAAAATAAAGTTTTTAAAAAATCTAGAAATAAGTGGTAGGATTTCTTTTAAAAAAAAGTTAAACATTTTTTAGAAAAAAGTGGTAAACATTTCTGAAATTAAGAAAAATATTTTTTAAAATAATTTTAAAAAGGGGAAAAAGGAGTTAAAAATTCTAGAAAAAAGTGGTAAAAATCATTTAAAATAAAGTTTTTTAAAAATCTAGAAAAAAAAAGTGGTAGGATTTCTTTAAAAAAAAAGTTAAACATTTTCTAGAAAAAAGTGTTCAACATTTCTGAAATTAAGAAAAATATTTTTTAAAATAATTTTTAAAAGTCGTAAAAAACAAAAAACAAAAGAATCTCAAAAAAAGAAAAGGGAGTTAAAAATTCTAGAAAAAAAGTGGTAAAGTTTCAAGAAAAAGTTGGAGACCAGGGACACATGGAGCTGAGTTAAGGTGGAAATGCTAGAGTTAAGGTGGAAGTGAGTTCCTCCTGACGTGACTGGGTGTGTGGTTTCTCTGCAGCAGCAGCAGCTCAACGTGACGACTGTGATCTGTTATTGTGAGAGAATCAAACAACAACAAGACGACGTGAACGTGTGAACATGAACGTGTGACAGGAGCAGGTTCACATGACGACGACCTTTAGAGGGAAAGAAAGTGAACGATGAGGAGGAGAAAAGGTCCAGAGGAGGACGATGTCCAGAGGAGACAGAGGAGGAGGAGGAGGAGGGAGGGAGAGGAGGAGGAGACGTCTCTCTGGCACATGAGGGATGGAGGTGTTACAGAGAGGAGGAGGAGGAGGAGGAAGAGGCCAAAATGTTTTTACCGGTTGTGGTTCATAAAAAGTTGAGCAGTTTCAAAGTCATCGAGGAGCAGAGAGCCGCTCTGGGTCGGAGCAGAGAGGAAGAGGAGGAGGAAGAGGAGGAGGAGGAGGAGGAGGAGGAGGAGGAGGAGGAGGAGGAAGAGGAGGAGGAGGAGGAGGAGACTGAGATGTATTAACTTCATCTTATTTCTCTGAGCTGAATGTAAAAACGCTCGTGATGAATGAGACTCAGGTGGAAACACAAAGACAGAGACGAGAGGACGAGAGAGGAGGTTAGGGAGCAGGTGCACTGCAGACAGACACACACTGCAGGTTTCAACACACAATCGCACACTTATACACACACACACAGACACACAGACACACACACTAAGTGTTGGAGCTTTTGTTTTCTGTTTGAGGGGGAAAGACTGAGTGACGTACCAAACCCAGGACGTCTCTCCACTGGACATGAAACAAAAAAACAAAGAAACAAACAGTGACAGGATGAGAACAGGTGAGGACACCTTCATCATCTTCATCACCACCATCCTCCTCCTCTTCCTCACTCTCAATAAAACCCATAAGTCTCGATGTGCTGCTGATTAAAGCCGACCCTCCCACCATTCACTTCTGTGCAACTGCACGTTCTCAACATTAATAAACCAAATGAATATAAATAGATCAAATAAAAAATCATACGAAAATAATTTAATCATTTTGAGGCTGGAAAACTTAAAAAACAAACAAAACGCCTGGATTGAGTTGTATAGTCACAATAAATTGAAGCCTAACTTTAGTTTTAATAAGCTGCAGCACTAAATGACTCAAATCAGGCTACGTTTACTCATTCATTACATAAATAATATGTAGGGTATGTAGGCTATATCAAATTAAAAGTGTCATAATCATTATGACCACTAGAGGGCTCCCAATACGATATAACTATGGTTTAATACTGATAAACTGCAGCACAGTCGACCTGTAGTTTTGCTAAATTGCTCAAATCAGACTGTATTCACAAATTTATTACATGAATGATAATATGTTTATGTAAGTAGGCTATATCAAATAAAAAAAATGTCATGGTAACCTCCTTTGTGTCGGTCATAACTATTACGACCACTAGAGGGCAACCAATACGATATAACTGTGGTTTTAAGGCTGATAAACTGCAGCATAGTCGACCTGTAGTTTTGCTAAATGACTAAAAAAAGACTGCATTTACTTAATTAGCACTAATGCTAACAAAGTTTAACTAAATATGTTGCTAAATAGTTAAAATTGGACGAAATGCATTTGTTTTTTGTGCGATTGTTAGCATGCTAACTACGATAATGGGTGTGCATTATATCTGGGGTGGGGCAGGAAGTTGACACGAGTTGTTTTCTGATGCCAACACTAGATGGCAGCGAAATCCTTCAAATGTAAAATCCCAAAACACAAAAACTTTAAAATATCGAGAGCCTGGAAACCTTAAAGAAAAAAATAACAACCCCCAAAAAACGTAAGTATAGGAGTGAATTTTCATCTGAGCAGCTGCATCGCCTCTGAAAATGATGAACCACACGGAAAATGTGGGAAAATGAGACTCACCCTGGATTTAGGTTGAGGTTGAGAGGAAACCTGAGGAATAGGAAGCAACAAACAAACAAACAAACAAACAAACAAACAAAGGGCTGAGCTGCTGAGTGAAACTCAAATGAAGGAATCAGAGGAAAGGAGACGCTGCTGCAGGAATTAAGACAGGTGTCAATGCAGTGAATCAGAAAAAAACTCTGCAACACTCCTTTAAAATAAATGAGAGGAACCTGGTTCGTCCTGTTTCTCATGCAACTTGTGTAAGACACAAAAATGTGAATAAACCCACCTGCAAACTTCCACATGCAGCAGACATAGAAGAATATTTATATACATAAAATATAAATATGGAATCTGGAACAGTCTCATATATTGACGTTGTCTAAATCACACAGATATGCATGTGTACGTCATGTATTTGTACCTAAACATGCAGGATTCTTATATATTTGTATATGTAAGAAAAGTATATTGTTAATATACATGGTAACAATAAGTTGAAATTGCAAAATATCACGAAACATGACGGAGTATTAGGGCCACATTGACAAGTAGAAGAATCACAAACTTTGAGAATAAAGTCGTACAATTTACGACTTTATTCTCGTAATGTTATGGCTTTTTCTCGTAGGAAATGTACGACTTTATTCTTGTAAATTTACGACTTTATTCTCGAAGTCTGTGTGTCTTTGTTTTTTTTCTCAATGTGGCCCTAATACCCTGTCGTAATATAAATATTTTACAAATACAAAGTTTAACTTCAGAATTTGATATAGTATGTCATTAACTTATATAGGCTAACCAGTTATGGTAATGATGACATCACAGTTTGTCATAAATGATTCTGTGTGATTTGATTTGTGACGCGATGATGTGAACAACACGTATGACGAAACTCACAATGCTCCTGAAGAAATGCACCACAGCGTTCTCATTGGTCCGGCGGCGGGAGGACGACTGCTGGGGAGAGGAGGCCAGGTGACCCCGGAACGACCCCTGTGTGGGAATCGAACACACATCGTCATGTACGTCATGTGTCACTAATTAAAATACAGTGAGAAGGAAAACCACTGAGAAATGAACGTAGAACTGAATGAAAATATATTTATATTTACTGAAAACAGTGAATCTGAAGGAGCCGGAGTCACGTGACCATGATCCATGACTAAACGTGAGGAAGGTGTGAATCCACCAGGTGAAACTGACTCAGTGTGAACATGACTCGTCTCCATGGAGACACAGTAGCAGCCTCACACAGCTGTTCATCCAGATGTTTCAGCCACTGCTCCGTTCAGCCTCATTAAAAGTGGATTCATTTCCATTTCATTTATTCTTTCTTTCATCTGATCTTATTATGATTTTTATTATATTTGCTGATGCTATTTTAGCTTTTAAACCTCATTATGACCTTATTATAGTATTTAATTCTTGGTCATAAAACTCATGAGTCAAATAAACAAAATAAGCTTTAAAAAGATGTATAAAATCAAATCAGACATTTTTAACCTGTTGCTGAGACAATGTCACATCTTTAACTAACAGATGTTACAAAAATGTCCATAAACTGAAATATTTGTTTCTCTAAACTTAAAGTTATTATATAAAAAGATGTTATATTATGATATTATGATGAAATAAACTAGCCAAGTCAAATACAGAGCACTTTTTCATATTAATATTCAAATGCAGCATCTAGACTGTGTTTGTCAAACAGCAGCAGCTCTGCAGACTCCAGACTGAGAAACATCAAGTCATGTTTTCTTGATTTTGAAACATTAAAGAGTGTGATTTAAAACAGTTTAACTTTCTCTTAACTGGATGAATCAGATCAATTATTAAACAATCCCCAGTGAAATCAATATTAAAGCCTCAGATGAGTCTCAAATATTAATCTGGACAAAATTATATTTGATTAAATTAGATTTCTCTTTCTTTTTAAAATGAGAATTTAAAGGGATGCTGGGATGTTAAAATGAGAATTTAAAGGGATGCTGGGATGTTAAAAGTTCTCACCTTGCTCCTTTTCTTTTTGTCTCCTCCAAAGAATTTGCTAATCTGATCCATGAGTCCTGGGTTCTTCTTTTTCCTGCCGAGCCCGAAGGTGCTCTGTCCTGATCCGCTCGCCGTGGCCATGCTTTCAGCTGCTTTCTGCGTCTGGGTGGGGTTGACCTCTGTCCTGTCCGGCTTCAGTACAGTCCTCTACGGCCCACGCTGCCAACTCAGCTCGGTATGCAGTCCCTCTGACGCTCGGGGGCCGTCTTTGAAGGTGTCGTCCCCTCGGGCCTGATGCACCATGGGACATTGGATGGAGGGGGGGGTGATGGTGATCCATGGCTCTGGCTTGACACCAGGCATTCTTTGGAGCTTCAGTGGCTGTGTCAGTCACTGCCGCCCTCCGCATGGGCCGGGGCCATTGTTCCTCTCCCCGTACGCCTCACCCCGGGCCGGGGTGGGGGGGTGATGAGGAGGGAGGGGGGGGGGACAACAAGGGTTATCTCTGAGCGTGAACTCACAGCCTGATGCAAAGCAGCCGCCGCACTGTGAGGCCTTTGTTGGGCGCGCCTCCATGTCTTCTTAATGGATGGTGTTTAAATTGGACGTACGGTGGCGGAGATGAACACACACTGACTCAGACACTGAGGCCGTTTGACTGCAGCGTGAAACATGCGAACACGAGCCGAGCGTCTCCGTCTGCACAGACATGACACCAAACCTCTGGTTCACACAACAGACGACATGTTTGTCCTCGGGTTGAAACCGATTCAAACAGCTTCAACTGTTGCTCAACTTTCTATTTAGCTTAAAATGTTGTGATTTAACAAGTTAGTTTTAAGTGTTATTATTTAACACGTAGGTTACCTTTAATTTGTGTTATTTCAGCATTTTAGTTAGCTTAATATGTTGTTAGGCTAACATGTAGTTAGCTTGAAGTCACGTTATTTAGCAAGTAAGTTAGCTTGTTGTTATTTAGCATGTATGTTAGCTTTAAATTATGTCTTTTTAGCTTGTAAGTTAGCTTTAAATGTTGTTATTTAGCATGTTGATTAGCTTTAAATTATGTCTTTTTAGCTTGTAGGTTAGCTTTAAATGTTGTTATTTAGCATGTAAGTTAGCTTTAAATTATGTCTTTTTAGCTTTAGTTAGCTTTAAATGTTGTTATTTAGCATAGCTTTAAATTATGTCTTTTTAGCTTGTAAATTGGGTTTAGATGTTGTTATTTAGCATGTAAGTTAGCTTTAAATGTTGTTATTTAGCATGTTGATTAGCTTTAAATTATGTCTTTTTAGCTTGTAAGTTAGCTTTATGTTGTTATTTAGCATGTAACTTAGCTTGTTGTTATTTAGCATGTAACTTAGCTTTAAATTATTATGTCTTTTTAGCTTGTAAATTAGGTTTAGATGTTGTTATTTAGCATCTTGATTAGCTTTATGTTGTTATTTAGCATTTTAGTTGTTATCCTGTTTGTTTTTCCTTCTCTTTTTATTCCTCTTTCGTACCAAATTTGAATTTGGAACAGACCAAAACATGCGGTTCGATCGTGTGCTATTACTTTTCTCCTACAGAATACGAAACAGAAAACTGTTTTGCATTAAAGTGAATGAAGCCAAAAAAACCAAAAAAACGAGTGGTTAAAAACAGTAATTATTGGAGATTTTTAAACCTCTACTTCTCTGGCATATTTTCACCTAAAGACTCCAAAATGTAGAAACAAGTCATGTCTACTGGTGCATTAATCCACGTTTCTATAGGTCTTATAGTTTTTGATCAATCACTTTTCAATTACCATGACCATTTTTGGAGAGATTGTGAGATTCTGCAGATGTTCGTGTGGACTCAAAGTGCAGGCGTCTGCCGGACACGTCCATGCAAAGCTCAATGTTTATGACCGCGTGGACCCAACTCTGTGGTGGCCTTTAGCTTAATGGATTAGGTGCAAAGGTCTGTTTTTTTTCCATTAGCTAAAATCCGCCATTTTTAATTTAGTTTTTTAAGCATTTTTCCCCATCTTCAACAAACTCCTAGAGATTTAACTCTTCATACCTTTACATTGTTAAACTGAGAAGTTTATCACAGTTGTTAAATGTTGTTTGACAAATGCTTTAAATTTGAATTAGATTCACAATATAGATTTCCATGGTCTTATCGTTCTATAGCCGAGCTACAGCAGAAAACCTAATCAGGCTCATGCTTTGATTTGACTTAATTTGTTTAAAAAATGTCAAATGCAATCCAAATGGTTTTATTGTATTATTGTTCGTGTTGTATTGTGTGAATATTTGTCTGTGTGTGTTTTTATTCCTCCACGTTACAACACAACGATGGCCCCGGATGTGTCGTGTTATTCGCAGCTGCACAAAGCAGCATCTGTTGCAGGAGAAGTTGTGTTAGAAAACTCCCCTGCAGCTTCAGAATATTAATATTTTGGGGACAGACGTCTTTTTGTTGTGGCTGCCTCTTGTTTCACAGGCAGAAAATAACTTTAACAGAGGAAAAGAAAAGTTGGTTGTGTGACACTCTGCTCTGTTGTGCGATGAGTTTCTGAGCTGCAGAAGTTTGGACGTGATTTTTATTCACTTTTATTTATTCCTGTTTCATTTTAGCCAGCAGCCTTGTTGTTTTCAGGTTGTTGAACAACATCTCAGTGACACCGCGACGGGTTTTAGCACAAACATTCACATGGACTCCATTACATTTTGGTGCTCAAAGGTCAAAGATTAAGATTGTGGTTATGATTCTGGCCTTTTGTAAACAATAAGGTGTTTTTTTTTCTTCAAATGTGGCACAAAACTACACTTTGACACACTGTGGCTGAAGGTCAAAGGTCAAAGCTCGAGGTCACACAACATGAGTTTGGTCGTGTGGATGCAGCTTCTCAAGGGCTTGAAGGAACCTCTTGCACAAATGTTCATGAAGATTTGTTGACTGTTGAATTCTCAATAAACTCAAGACCCATACAAATATATTCCAATTCAAATGCTAAAAGAAATAATAATGACTCTCAAACTCTTTTTATTAATGCAAAAATCTTCAGAATGAAACTTGTTTTTTTATTGTAAGACTGTGTTTTCAGAATAATTATGACTTTTAAGTGAGGGACAGGAAATATAAGATGTATCTGCTCACTGCTCCTTTCTAACCAGAGAATAAGAAGTATTTTGGTTTGGTTTGTTTATTGGGAAAAGTCGTGAAATTATCTTGGCTGGAACAAAAAGAAAATAAAGAAATGAGATTTAACAACTGATTAACAGCTTTTATTGGTCAAGATCTCACAGTTTATTATAACAAAAATGTTTTCAATGACTGCGGATAAAGATGGAGATGGAGAAGGTTTTATCTGAACTGATCCACCGAGGAATCTTGAACATGTGCTTTGACACACAGTGGAGCCAACATGGCCGCCCAGCTTCCTGTATAAGCAGAGATAAACTCAGAGTGGAGACGTGTTTGTCCACTGTGGACGGTCTAACAGAGCGGCGTCTGTTCGTCCTGCCGGGCCGGGCCGGGCCGGGCCGGGCCGGGCCTCGCCGGGCCTCGCTGCTGCACCCACGGCCTCTCGGAGGTAGGGAGCAGGAATGCAGCGAGTGGGACGACCACACTGCTCGTGCCCTCGTGGCCAGAAGAGTCTTGGATTTGTTCCTGAGGCGGGAAGGTCGAGGACGAGCGCAGGGGAAACAATAGCGGCCATGGACGAGAGCTGTGGGACACAAACACGGGAGATATCCTGAACCCCCGGCAGGAATGTCCATCTAGACCAAGACGCCCACGCAGAGAGGCAGCTGAAAGAAAGAGAGAGAGAAAGATAGAAAGAAAGAAGTCACATTGTTTTTATGACTCGATTCAGTTTATTTCATACTGTCACAGCTGTTAACCACTTAACAGGGCGCTACGGTGGCTCCGAGGGCTCAACTCACTGCAACCTTAGAAAACACATGCAAAGTAACAAACACCACCACGTCATGGTGTCCTCACATACACTGGGTTTTCCAGCTACTATGTTTGTCAAACTGAGGAAGATGTTTTCTGAATTTGTGGCAAGTGTGTGTATTTAGGCCTCTGGGCCACCGTAGTCCACATTTGAAACAACATTTTAAGGAAATCCGTGGTGTTAATGCACTAATATTCTGCACAAATAATGATGTGTAAATGAATGATATTTTATTGACAAGGTATAAAATATACTGGACTGTTGGTGGTTCCTCCAAGAAGAAGAAGAAAAGGATGAAGGTGAAGATGAGGGAGTTAGTGGTCTAAGAATTTAATTTAAAGGGAGTGATGGAAATGAATAGTAGGTCTAGTGAATTTGTGAAGGACACAGGCCTTTTTTTTTGTAAGGAATTGTCTGGTCAACACTCCAGAACAGAAGGGGGCAGTAATGCACCTGTTGCTGGATGCCTGGCCGAAAAACAAAAAGAAGAAGAAGAAGAAGATGGAGGTGAAGGTGAAGGTGAAGAAGGGAAAGTTTGCAGATTGTTTGTGAAGGATTTCAGTCACAGTCTTTTAAAGCTGATGATCTGTGGACTCGAGAATTGAAGGAATATAAACCACCGACTGTAAAAACACATGACTGAGCCGCCAATCAAAACCAAAAGAAGAAGAAGACATGACTGGACCGGACGTCACAGGTAGGAAGTCAACAGGTGTTGTTGTCTAGCTGCTTTATGATGCTGATGGTTGAATTGTGCAGATTCATTTCGCTGTTTGCTGGTTTAAATGTCTTTATCATTTCTATGATCTTTCTGTTTCTTTTTCCTGCTGTTTGGTTTTGTGGCCGGAGGACTTGCTAGCTAGCTTAAAGTGCTAGTTAGCGGAAGATTTTGTTTTTATTTGGCCTATTATCATTATTATTATTAATATTAATAGTAATAGTAGTAGTAGTAGTATTAATTACATGCTAGCTAGCATCATTTATTTATTTGATTTAAAGTGCAGGATATCATTACCTGTTGTTTAGGCTACCATGTTTGGCCTGCCAGCTAGCTGTTAGCATAACAGTTAGCATAACATGTTTGTGTTTTGTCGTATTCAAAGACTCAAATTGATGTTAAATTCAAAGGTTGAAATTAGCATTCAAGTGCTGTTTATGGAGAGCTATGGCTTGTTGTATGGTTTTGTTGTATGGTTTGTTTGATGTTATGGCCTGGGGGCATGCTAGTTAGCTTAAAGTGCTAGTTAGCAGAAGATTGTTTGTTATTTGTCCTATTATAATTATTATTAACATGCTAGCATTATTTATTTATTTATTTAAAATGCGGGATATCATTACCTGTTTACCATGTTTGGTCTATTTGGTGAGAACCATAGCTAGCTGTTAGCATATAGTTTGTCTTTTGTGTTATTCAAAGGCTCAAGTAGCCGATGTTAAATTCAAAGGTTGAAATTAGCATTAAAGTGCTGTTTATGGTGATCTGCTGTTTGTCGTATGGTCGGCTCGACGGCTCAAGAGCCACTTGGAATTATTTTTTTAATAAACATGATAGTTATCTTTAAGCCTAACTATCTATAGGCTATGATGTAATTAGTTAAACTGGGTCAGTTGTGTTGACTGTTTACATGTGTTTCAGTTGCTTCAATGATAACACAAGACTTTTTTATTATTATTTCATTATGTGTAGCCTATTTTGCCCCACTTTTATTGGATTATCAGAGTCTTGTTGGCAGAACAGAGGCCGTCATCAGACACAGTGATTATATAGAGAGAGCTGAGTCAGAAAACTGACCCCGGGAGTTTTTATTTCTTTACTGACACAAAACTGCTTCTCTTTCCTGTGGCACATCTTCTGTCACTAAAGAAGCACTCGGCCTTCGTCTGAAGGGAAGTCTGCAGCCTCCAACTGTGCAGACGACACGAGACGGCGTTACATAAACTCACTTTGTCAGAAACACCTGCAGTTAAACGATGAGGCAGGTGCAGCTTCATGTCGTGATGATGGTGTTAAACTGACAGATGTGCTGGTGCGAGTGTTTGTGAAAGTGATTTCCTGTCTCTGTGTGAAAGACAAACAACCAAACAAACCGTGCAGCGAGCAGCAGTTTGTCTCTGTGGAGCGAGGAGAGGTCGGTTGGATGGGTTTTCCAGGTTGGAGCTGATGAACGATGTGCTACAAACTCAGAGGAAAGTTAACGCATCAAGTGTTTCCTCTTTAAAGGGATAGTTCAACATTTTGGCAAACTGTCCCATCACCATAACCCCTATAGTCATAGCAGTAGGTTCGTTACCTTTAATTGTCGGTGCAAGTTGGTTTTAGAACGGCGGAGCAGAGCCGTGAGCTGCTCAGAGCTACGCTACGGAGGCTCATTATGGGATGTCTTGGTTTCCCTCATCAAACTCATCAAATACACAATCCAATGTTGTGGTGTCTCCGTCACCCTGGATGACCTCTCGGTGTAGCGGTCGTCGTCCGGCCTCTGTGACCTATAGATGACAACATAGCTGTGATGCTCAGCGGCTGATGTCACCGCCCAGTGGGCTCCTCACTTCCTCCTCCTCCTCTCCATGATCTAATTGTGTCTCTTCTTCTTTTTCTTTTTTCTCTTTTTAACACTTTAGCTTCGATCAATCACGACACAGAGCGAAGACGTTGTTCACAAACTTGATGCACTGCTGATTTCCTGATGCATTGTGGGTCTTTTGTTGCCTTTTTAAATTCCCATTGTTTGAAGTAATAGGATCAGCTGTGAGACGTGAATGGTTGCCCCCCCCCCTGCCCCCCCCCCCCCCCCCCTCAGCTCCACCACCACTGTGTGTCCTCACACTGATCCTTTTGGCTGGTAAACAACTCGATGCAAATGTCTTGCTGGTCCGGAGCCAGCGATTCCATCAACGTTTGGCAGAAGCTGTCGCACAGCGCTGGAGCATAATGCTGTCGCTTGTTTAGCATCGCAACAATATCATGCTCTCTTGTTTCAAACCGCAGATATTTCTAAAGCCGCCGCCGCCGCCGCCGCTGCAGATGAAGGATTTACTGCAGCAGAGTTAAAGTTAAAACTCTGTTTTTACTGCTTTATTATTTCACTTTTTGCAGCTCTGAAGTCTCTTCAGGTTGAAACATGACATTTAGTTTCACTGTGGGAGTCGCAGCCGTCGTCACCTGCAGCGGGAACGTCCAAATCTTCCTCCAGAATATGTCGTACTTATCTTTTAATGTCTTTTTTTAAATTCTCTTTTTAGTTTAATTTTTCATGGTTCACATGTTCATTAATAATTCACCACATTCATCCATTCATCTGTAAATTACCACTTAATCACACAGCAGTATGTTTGTAATTCCATAAATAAGGAAGGAAGGACGAAGGGAAAGAAGGGAGGAAAGAAAGGACGGAAAAATGAAGGAAAGATGGATAGAGGGAGGGAGCAAATTGGGAAGAAAGAAAGGATGAAGGAGAGAAAGGAAGGGAAAAGGATTGTGGAAAGAAGGAAGGGAAAGGGAAGGAAAGGAAGATGGAGGGAGGGAACAGATTGGGTCAAGGAAGGAAGCAGAAGGATCGATGAAGGGAAAGAAGGGAAGAAGGAAGGAAGGGAAAAGGATTGTGGAAAGAAGGAAGGGAGAAAGGAAAAGGAAGGAAGGAAGAAGGGAACAGAAGGACGACAGGAGGGTTAAATGTAAAAACACTGGATAAATATCAAGTATTTTATTTTCTTGCTTCATCAATCAATCTGACTTTTCATTCTCACAGTTGTGAAACATTATGCAAATGAAGCGTTCCCACATCCCATCATCAACACTAGGCACCTGGAGCATCTATCTATCTATCTATCTATCTATCTATCTATCTATCTATCTATCTATCTATCTATCTATCTATCTATCTATCTATCTATCTATCTATCTATCTATTTTTTTTTTTTTTTAAACCTTTATTTAACCAGGCAAGCAAATTAAGAACAAATTTCTTATTTTCAAGTGCAGCCTAGGGGGGTATGGGGAGGGGAGAGCTAAGATGAATAAAGAACAAAGTTATATAAATACACAAAAAGACATTAAAACACAATACAAAAGATAAAACAAATTAATCAAGTAATTCAAACAGTCAGAATGCATATCTATCTATCTATCTATCTATCTATCTATCTATCTATCTATCTATCTATCTATCTATCTATCTATCTATCTATCTATCTATCTATCTATCTATCTATCTATCTATCTATCTATCTATCTATCTATCTATCTATCTATCTATCTATCTATCTATCTATCTATCTTGACCTCTCAGGGCCACCGTAGTTACAGTATACAGGGCAATCCAAGGTCAGTGAACACATCACCGGAGGAATAACTGAATGCAGATCCATCCCAGTTTGTTTCCTGCTCTCGTTGGCGTGGAGACAAAGTGCTGCCGTATTGTTTGTGTTTTAATACAAACTTGGCAACGAGTTCAACTTTCAGGCCAAAAAAGATTTCACGGATTTCACTCGCTGAGCTGCCGCCGCCGCCGCCGATGATGATGATGATGATGATGATGATGATGATGATGTTTCCAGGCTCATGTGAAGAGGAGATGAAGTGTTGAAGTGTCTGTTGTTCTGATTCACTGGAACACAACAAACACCAAGGAGAAACAACAACAACAACAACATGTGGACGTCCTTGTGTTTTAAAAGAAAAACAGAATCAGAAAAGAAACTTTATTTACAACAGAGAACGAGAACGAGACTCAGTGGGTTCTGACAGAAAGTACCTGGAACTTTTAGGTTTTGTTCTTCCAGGTACTTTTACTTTGGTGTCTGATCTTAAAGGGGTAGTTCAACATTTTCATCAAACTGGCCCATCACCATAACCCCTATAGTCACACCAGTAGGTTTGTTACCTTTAATTGTCGGTGCAAGCTACTTTTAGAACGGCGGAGCAGAGCCGTGAGCTGCTCAGAGCTATGCTACGGAGGCTCATGGGATTTCTTGGTTTCCCTCATCAAACTCATCAAATACACAATCCAACAACTCCACAACGCTCTGGTGGACAAGTTGTGACCTGCACATTCACCACGCTATGAGATAATAACACAACGTTACCACACAGAGTTGTTTTAGAGGGAAATTCATGCAAAACCTCTGATGCACGTTGCCTTCAGGGACAGTTTTTCATCAACAGTCTCTGTATTTCCCTCTAAAACAACTCTGTGTGGTAACGTTGTGTTATTATCTCATAGTGTGGTGAATGTGCAGGTCACAACTTGTCCACCAGAGCGTTGTGAATCAACTTCGACCTTCAGAGCAGAAACAGCTGCTGCTGTCGCTCTCTATGAGAGATGGGGTTTTTTTTCCCAAAGAACATGAACATATTCAAGTGAAGGACGAACAAACAAAGAAGAAGCAGCAGCAGCACAACAACAACAACAAACCTCCTCAAACTGTTATATTCTGGTTTGGACACGTGTCCGAGAGCCCAGTTTCTGTTTCGTGTCAGTCGCCTTAAATCAAATACTGTAGAAAAATAGAAGCAAACTAAGAAACTGGTGATAAATTAACCTTAAAAATGTGAATTTGTTTTTGCATTTCATACTATTTTCTCACCAAAATGTAGATTTCTAATGGGCATAATGATATTTCTGTACGTTATATCTCTATTTACTGCACACAACCCTCTCTCTCTGTCTCTGTCTTCTTCTGGGAAACCTTTCCGTTCATGAATGTTTCAGCTGAAGGTCGGTTTGACATTTACAACAATGAGGAGGAACCTGAACGCAGCAGCAGCAGCAGCAGCAGCAAAAACAGACAGAAGTGGACCAAACATTTCTGACCGCTGCAGGAAAACACAGAGCAGAGCAGGTTTAATCAGCTGGTGGACGGGGCAGCTCCCCGTGTGTGTGTGTGTGTGTGTGTGTGGACACTGAACACACATGTTTTATCAGTGCAGATAAAGGTTTAGAGAGAGAGAGAGATCAGATCTGATAACAGACGTGTTTGTCGTGTCACTTTGATGCAGATGAATCACACAGAACTGATCTGAGAGCAGCTGGGGAATAAAATAAAAAACTCCCTCACTCCCTCTCCTGGCCGAGGTAGGAACTGCAGAAATATCAAATGCAAAATATCACTAACCTTTAATATTTGAACTTATTTGTAGCTGCTGCTGCTGTTTGACTGCACATGTACCAGATGTTTGGGTTTCTTAAAACTAGTTTAAAATTTAGATGAAAATGGTGAATTTTCTAATTTTATGAGATTAAAACTGAGAATTAAATCAAATGGAGGTGATATTGAGTCTGTATAGAAGAAAACACAACCAGTGTCATTAGAGAAAAGCAGATTTTGTTCAATATTGTCCAGTAAATTGGCAGTTGACTGATGCAGGGAGAGCTTTAGAGTTGTTTTAGAGGTAAATACAGAGACTGTTGGTGAAAAACTGTTGGTCATACCCAACCCTCTCCCCCCAAGGTCAACTTTGTCCCACAAAATGCTCCAAAAATGCTGTAGATGTGTGATTGTTTGATGTCTTAAATTTTATATGATGAAAGATGATTTTAACTTGTTTTTAAACTATTTATTTATTCTATTTCTATTTTTTTTAATGAGCACTGCTTGATGTTGCAGCTTTGGGAAATGACAATAAAGTTTCTTGAATCTTTCTTGAATCTTGAATCTTGAATCTTGAAGGCAACGTGCATCAGCTTTGGATTGTGTAGCTATTTGATGAGGGAAACCAAGAAATCCCATGAGCCTCGGTAGCGTAGCTCTGAGCAGCTCACGACTCTGCTCCACCGTTCTAAAAATAGCTTGCACTGACAATTAAAGGTGACGAACCTACTGCTATGACTATAGGGGTTATGGTGATGGACCAGTTTGCCGAAATGTTGAACTATCCCTTTAAGCTTCATCTGTATCTGCTGTTTTTTATTTGTTAAGTGACATTTTCCTGTGTTTTCATAAAGTCAGAGATCATAAAAAACCAGCAGCTGGTTCTCTGTTCACTAGTTTAATCAGACTTTTGTTTGTTATTTTCATTGTTTGTGTCTGTGCAGAAGAGTCGACTAATGGTGAATTAATAATTGGATTAATCAGAGGTGTTTTATTGTTTGAAAGTTTAATTTGGCTGCAGCTGCAGCGTCGACCTGCAGAACTCATGTGTTTGTTGTGTTGCTAGTGTGAAGTTGTTGGCGTTAATCAGCAGGTTCTTTTATAATAGATGAGCGAGATAAGATTTCTACTTTGTTGATTTAAACACAATATAACTAACATCATAAAGTTATACAACAACGAATATAATAACGTTCTTTTAGTTTTGTTTTCTCCACCGTCTCCTGAAGGACGTACAGTTCAGTCCAACAGTTCCCTCCAAGAGCAGACGTCCAATCAGTTCATATTCAGTTAAATATATTAAAGGGCATCAAAGGTCAGTTCATACCATCCTCTCAACTGCAGCATGTGGACATTTATATTCATTTTTGTTCAAGAATCTATTGTTTTTTCAATGTTCATCAATGGGCTCCGGACTAATTTTTTAATTGTTCTGTGGTCGCAAGTAACGACGTCCTTTTGACCAACGTTTAATTAAATTGAATCAAAATTCTGACTTATCGGGGCGTCGGCATCGTTCCTTTCCAGGTGACCCGAACAGGAACAATGCGGAAGCCGCGGTACGTCCTAATTTAGCTTTAAAGGGATAGTTCAACATTTTGGCAAATTGGCCCATTGCCATAATCGCTATAGTCATAGCAGTAGGTTCGTTACCTTTAATTGTCGGTGCAAGCTATTTTTAGTACGGCGGCGCGGAGCAACAGGCTGCTCAGGGCTATTCTATGGAGGCAAAGGGAATATAAGCAAACTCAAAAGCGCTTTTACATTTAAATGGTGGTTTCAGAGGTAAATACAGACTTTTGCAGGATGGACATTATCTCATAGTTCACAACTTGTCCACGATTTAGATTCTTGAACAAAACCAAGGATTATATAGAATAGCCCTGAGCAGCCTGTTGCTCCGCGCCGCCGTACTAAAAATAGCTTACACCGACAATTAAAGGTGTGACTATAGCGATTATGGGCCAATTTGAAAATGTTGAACTGAACTGGACTCAGGACCTGATTTAGATTCTTGAAGAAAAACGATTATAAACGTCCACACGCTGCAGAGTGTGGATGGTATGAAATGAACAGGTGACCTGATATCTGAGGTGAAAATGGCCTTTAAATGTTTTCCGGATCATCATCATCATCATCATCATCATCATCATCATCATCATCATCATCATCATCATCATCATCATCATCATCATCATCATCATCATCATCATCATCATCATCATCATGTTTCGTTGATATTTATTAACCAGGAAATGAAGCCACAGATGTTTTGACACAGAAACGACTGCAGGTTGAAGCTGAACTGTCCGAGGTGCTGAAAACAAACGCTTCACTTTGCCTTTTCCTGCCTCTCCTCCTCCTCCTCCTCTCTTCCCCCTCGGCACAAACAGGGATAACATCTCGGTCGATGGGAGTAAAAGAGTCGCCATGGAAACTTCAGGCTGCTTCAGGACATGAGCTGAGAAACCAATTAGAAAAACAAACCTCCTCGCTCCCAAAAGTATAATGACCCTGCCGCAACACAGTCAAGTAATGACGCCTATTCATTTCCAGAGGAGGCGAAAGTGGCCGAGTCGCTCACTGACACGCTCCATTGTCTTCCACCTTCATCACCCATCATCATCATCATCATCGCCATCATCATCCTCAGGTGATTAGACCTGGAGCTTTGTGTCGAACTGACCTGATGAACATGTAAATGAAGCTGCATGTAAACAGTCAAAGCTTCAAATGTCTGAGGACAAGTCAGATAACATCGGCCTCCGCTCTCAGGTTACACGCTACATGCATCATCTTTGTCGTCATGGATATCCCCCCCCCCCCCACCGGCTCCATCCTCCCCTAGCCCCTCCATCCTCCATTGGTCCGTCTCAGACTCGGTTGCATTCTTGCATAATGATAATGATACAGCTGTTCCCAGATCTGCTCAGAGCGGATCAATAACGGAGACGGTCGATGGAAATCGGAGAAGTGATGAAGTGTCTCCGACCGGAGTCTGTGCAGGTTCACGTCAGATCTTCAACCACCGACTGACTCTCAGGTGGTTCCAGAAACATCACATCAAAAGTATAAGAAATAAAGAAAGAATCAAATTCATGTTGTGAGGAACTGATGCTCCATCGCTTTGGTCCAGAATGAACTATCTCAACAACCTTCAGATGGATTGTTATGAAAGTTCTTGAAGACCTTCGTGGTCCCCAGAGGATGAAACCTGATGATTTTGACGAGTTTCTCTTGTGCAAAAGTTTGAGAGAAGTTCGGATTGTGGATAAATGTCAGATTAGGGTGAAGCAGTGGATCGTGAGGATGAAACCAACAACTCTTGGTCTGACGCTCCACCACTTTGGTCCAGACTGAACTATCTCAACAACCTTCAGATGGATTGGTATGAAAGTTGGTGAAGACGTTCATGGTCCCAAGAGGATGAAACTTAATTATCTTTGATGATATCTCCAACAGGTTTTTAGATTGTAGATAAATGTCCTGAGCGTTTAGGGTATGGTAATGGATGGTCAAGATATTTGGTACCTTCATGGTCCCCAGAGGATGAAACCTGGTGGTTTTGATGAGTTTCTCTTGTGCAGCAGGTTAAGAGAAGTTCAGATTGTAGATAAACATCCCATAAGATAGGGTTCGGTAATGGATTGTAAAGACATTTGGCACATTCATGGTCCCCTGAGGATGAAACCTGTTGATTTTCATCCTTTGAGTTTTTCTTGTACAGCAGGTTGAAAGAGGATTGGATTGTAGATAAATGTCAAATAAGATTTAGGGTTAGATGGTTCATTGTCAAGACATTTGGTACGTTCATGGTCCCCTGAGGATGAAACCTGGTGATTTTGATGATCCTTTGAGGTCCTCTTGTGCAGCAGTTTGAGAGAAATTTGGATTGTAGATAAATGTCCTATAAGAGTTATGGTTAACTAGTGGATCGTGAAGACATTTGGTACGTTCATGATGAAACCCAACAACTCTTGGTCTGGTCGTCCACCACTTTGGTCCAGACTGAACTCTCAACTATCCTTCGATTGATTGAAAGTTCATGAAGACCTTCATGGTCCCCAGATGATGAAACCTCATGAATGAGTTTTACACTTGCGCAATAGGTTGAAAGAGATTTGGATTGTAGATGCATTTCCTTTAAGAAATAGTGTCTGGTTGTGGATCGTCAGGACATTTGGTGCGTTCATGGTCCCTTGAGGAATCTTCTCCTTGTGTGACCAACAGACTCTGATGTTTCTAGATTTTGAGTTAAGTGACTTGGTGTGTTCATGGTCTCCAGAGGATGAAACTTGATGATTGTTATGATCCTAAATACTGAGTTTTTATCTTTTGCAACAGATTGAGAGATGATTGGATTGTTGATAGATGTCCTGAAGGTCTAGGGTTCGGTAATGGATCGTCAAGAAATCTGGTACGTTCATGGTCCCCAGAGGTTGAAACTTATAATGATTTTTTGATTGTGCCACCAACAGGTTGATATTATTGAATTTCAGAAAATGTGTCTTAGCAGCTTTTGAACACGTTCCCCTGAGGATGAACTGTATTAACTTATCTCCTAATCATCACTAACCCAATTCGACTTTTTACTTTCGTTTATGACCAAATACAGACACTGCTCCATCCTACACTTCCCATAATGCAATACTGCATCAATAACACAAGTTTTGTATTTAAAATGTATATTAAAACCTTTTGATTTCATATGTTTTCCAGATCTGAACCAACATTTTCTCCTGTTTTTCGAAAGTCTTGAACAGATCTGAGTCACAGTTTGAACACATTAATTAAAATACAATCTAAGTGGTTATTGTTTATCTCAGGGGGGGTGGGGCGTTGAAGGATCAACACTATGATTAAGAGTAGAAAATAAAGTTTGGTTTTCCAACTGTATCTGATCCCAGTAATCCTACGTAATGTGAGAAACAACAAAAAGGTGAAGAGTCGGTGAAGTCTGACTCATCCACAGGGATCAGAATGAAAAGTTAAAAAGTTAAAGGTCTCAGAGCAGCAGAACAAACTGAGGAAAAAGTTCATCATCTCATTTTTTTTTCCACTGAGGAGGAGGAGGGGTTGTTTTTTTCATCACACACTGATGAATATGAATCTGTGTCTATAATGAACAATATATGATATTTTATTGGCACAGTGCAAATATGAAACTGCACTGCAGCAACAACAGCAGGAAGTGCTGCATATTTATGATTCACCATGGATCATATTCATTAGATTCATGAGGATGAACAATATTTTCATTCTGGGTTTATTGTCTTTATTGATTGCATCATGTTTTTATCGTGTGTCACGCGCGTGTTCGATGCGTAATTTGAAGATAATTATCTAAGTTAAGATGAGACTGATTTGGTTCCTTGAACGCACCGTGTCTCAGGACAGGTTGTGTCCGTGTCCCGGTGTCACCGCGGACAGGTACCCTAGTATTGATGAGCTCGGTTGCGCGCAGCACTGTGACGTTGCGCGTGTACGCGTGCAGGGGAGCAGCAGCCAGCACATGCACGAGCTCAGTCCAGCATCAGACCTGATCAGCTCGAGCCTCCACGTCGTCGTGCGGAGGACGCGCGTGCCTCGTTATCTCAACATGTGAGTTCAATCTGTGCGTCAGCGCCGGAGAGAAACATGGATCAGGTGGAGATCCAGATCCAGATCCAGAACCTGAGCCAGTACCGAGTCGGCACCGACACCGTGAGGCTTCCCGCCAAACTGATCCTGGGGATGGGGGTGGACAACTTCATCTCGCTGCTCATCTTCGCGCTCATCTTCCTCCTCGGCGTGCTGGGGAACTCCATGGTGATCACGGTTCTGGCGCGCAGCAGCAAACCGGGTCAAGCGCGCAGCACCACCAACATCTTCATCCTGAACCTGAGCGTGGCGGACCTGTCCTACCTGCTGTGCTGCGTGCCCTTCCAGTCCACCATCTACATGCTGCCCACCTGGGTGCTGGGCGCCTTCATCTGCAAGTTCATCCACTACTTCTTCACCGTGTCCATGCTCGTCAGCATCTTCACGCTGTCCGCCATGTCCGTGGACCGCTACGTGGCCATCGTGCACGCCCGCAGGTCCTCGTCGATCCGGGTGGGGAAGCACGCGCTGCTCGGAGTGGTGCTGATCTGGGTCCTGTCCCTGGCCATGGCCGCCCCCGTGGCGCACTACCAGAGCATCGTGGAGCGCGAGGACAACAACACGTTCTGCTGGGAGGTCTGGCCCGACCACCACCGGAAGATCTACGTGATGTGCACCTTCGTGTTCGGATACCTGCTGCCGCTCGCGCTCATCTCCGTCTGCTACGCAAAGGTGAGTGCGCACCAATCAGAGACGAGGCAGTCAATCAATCAATCAGTCAGTCAATCAGATCAATAACAGCTGATCAGAGTACCATTGATAAAACTGAGGCAGCAGCGCGAGATGTAGACGAACTGTGACTTTAATCCTCAGAAAAGTTGAATGTTCGTTGCTCTCCGGTGTAAAAATGTTCAGTTTTTACCCAGAAATTGAAAAATATTCTCTGAAATATTATTGATTATCAGGCTGTGCATCAATCATAAGACAGATGAGGACTTTATTTCCTCATTAAGTGAAAAATGTGAGTATTTTTTAAACATTAAAAGTTATATTTTCTCTGTTTTAGTGTAATAAATGTATATCAGAGAAACATATAGCGAGATAAGTTGAATGCTTGTTGCTCTTTGTTCAGTTTTTAGCTTGAAATAGAAAAACATTCATTGAAATATTATTGATTATTCATTGTGCAGTAGGCTGTGCATCAATCACTCAATGGATAAGATAAGGATGTTATTTCATCATTTAACAGATTAAAGTGATAAATATAAGCATATTTAACCAGTCACATTTGTGCATCTCAATATATTAGAATATTAAGGAAAAGTCCATTTCAAGTCAAATAGCCCTGGTTAAGTGCATTATGATTAAAATAATTTTTTAAAAGTTTGATGTGTGTAATAATGGTTCAGTTTCACTTTTTTAAATTTAATTATTGACATAAACTTTCCATGATGTTTCCATTGATTGAGATGCACCTGTATGTTTGTATCTGAGCAGATTCAGGTCGACAGCTTTTTAATAATTTAAGTCCTAAAACCATCTTGTTGTTGTTGCAGGTTTTGAACCATCTGCACAAAAAGCTGAGGAACGTCTCCAAAAAGTCGGAGCTCTCCAAGAAGAAGGTTTGTGTGTGTGTGTGTGTGTGTGTGTTGTGTTTGGTTTGTGTTGAGTCGTGGTGCTCAGCGAGCTGCACCGTGATGAATGACTCAGGCCGCGAGGTGACTGATGGTTTAATGACCGGTCAGCTCTGATCTGACATATGACAGGAAGCTGCATCGTGTGCACCAGAATAGCTGCGGCTGCAGAGCCGAGCACTGAGCAGCTGCTCCAGCTCCCACACAGAGAACCTGGAAGGATAAAAGAGTTAGAACAAAAGGTGTTTGGTTTGTAAAATGTTAGTAAAGAGTTTGTCTCTGTGTGCATCGAAGCACCTAACCCTATAACCTCAAAAACTATTCACTTTTTTAAATTTATAGTGCATTACCTCTGTCGATTCCTAGAGAGAAATCCTGTGAAATGACAAGAAACCTGAACTGCCGTTGAAGTTTATTTAAAACCCAAAATAAAAAAGCAGATGATGTGTTAACAACAAATGCATTAGGTTTATTTTGTTACTTTTAGTTGGCCTAGTTCACATTCAGTATACCACTGGGTACGATATAATTTTGAATATTAAGTGTACGTCAACCCCAGGCTGCACTTGTAGCTGAATTTGCACTAGAAACTTAGATTCATCCACATTAATATGAGACTCTTTTAGAACCAAATACAAACTCCTCGTTGAAACACAACGTTGCAAAATCACATCCTCACATGGTCCCGTCAGAGTCCGCTGTGTTTACGTGAAGCTCAGCGGGTCCTCTTCAACACAGGAGAATCTGGCTCCATCTCCTGATTCAACCATGTTCCAGAAAATTCCCCTGTAGTGTCCGAAACCCGGAATCCGTTATTCCCTATGTAGCGCACTACATCATCTACACCAGTGGTTCTCAACCTTTTGTACATCAAGGGCCCTAATTGACACAAATTAGACCACGGACCCCCATTGGACCAAATTTAGAAGTAAACACCAGAAATACACAAATATTTGTTCTGAGACTGAAGAACATTACCTTTTCATACATTTAAATTAGGGCCGATGGCGTGAATTTAAAAAAAATAAAAAAATAAATAAATTTTAAAAAAGTAAAAATTTTCTAGAAAGTGGCAAATTTCTAAAACAAACAAAAAATCTAGAAAAAAAGTTGCAAAAAAAAAAAAATCTAGAAAAAAGTGGTAAAAATTTCTCGTAAAAAATTTTCAAAATAAGGAAGTAAAAATTCTCTAGAAAAATTTCTAAAAAAAAAAAAGTAAAAAAAAAATTCTAGAAAAACAAACAAACAACCCCCCCCAAAAAACGTATAGAAATAAAGTGGTAAAATTTCAAGAAATAAATTGGGGACCCCCTTCAGATCTCTCAAGGACCCCTAGGGGTCCCCGGACCCCACGTTGAGAACCACTGATCTACACGATGTAGGTGTAATCGCTCACTCACCGGTAAAGGATGTGCAGACCAGACTGGTTTGCATCGTCACCCACGGTGCAGGAGAGCTGGGTTCGAACCCCGTGCACCTGGGGAAGTCTGTACCAAACACAACACGGAGGGCCAGATAACATCGGCTACATAGGGAACAGGGAGTGAGTGAACAAGTGCAGCTTATGAGTTGGGAGCCCCATAAGATTAATTAGCAAAATGTTGATTTCTATTGCAAGATGGCCGTACAAAGTGCTACATCATGCACTACACTGCTGGATTGTATTGCAGAATTGCCTGTAATAAAGTGCTTTGGGCCCCATGGAGGCTTGTTCCGGCCCTGGACGTGCGGCTCCGACATGAAGCTCCGTCTGTTTTATTTGATCAGGTTTTATTGTGGTCAGCTGACGTTACATGAGCCTGTGTCTCCGTCTCTCCTCCCCCTGCTGCAGACGGCCCAGACGGTGCTGGTGGTGGTGGTGGTCTTCTGCCTGTCCTGGCTGCCCCACCACGTCGTGCACCTGTGGGTGGAGTTCGGCTCCTTCCCGCTGAACCAGGCGTCCTTCGTGTTCAGGGTGGTGGCGCACTGCCTCGCCTACAGCAACTCCTCCGTCAACCCCGTCATCTACGCCTTCCTGTCCGAGAACTTCAGGAACTCCTACAAGCAGGTGTTCTGGTGCCGGGCGCCCAGCGAGTGTCCGCTCAACGACACCCGCGACCCGCGCAGCCGGATGGAGGCCGCGCCGCCGTCCACCAACGCCAGCGCCGCCACCTGCAAAGGTCACGAGGTCACGCAGATGAGTAAAATGCTTTGATGCTGCTGCGGCTTCTCATCATGTACAGTAGCAAGAAAAAGTGTGTGAACCCTTTGGGATTTCTTAGTTTTCTGCATAAATTGGTTGTTTAATGTGATCCGCACAGAACTGCTTCATCTCAGCCATGTTATTATGGGATGTCTGATGTTGAGGCCATTCCAACAGCATCCCTATTGGATTCAGGTCATCGTCATCCTGTAGGAAGCTGGAGAAACTCTGGAAGTCATCAAACTGTCCATTCCCTGAGGCAGCAAAGCCCCAAACCATGATGCTCCTCCACCGTACTTCACCTGTGAGATTATGTTTACATCAGTGGTTCTCAAAGAAGGGTCCGGGGACCCCCAACTGTCCTTGAAAAGGTTGAACAGGGTCCCCAAACTTTTTCTCAAAATGTTATCACTTTTTTGTAGTTTCACCCCCCCCCCCCCCCCCCCAATTAAAAAAAAAAAATAAGTTCAACTTTTTGGGTGAAATTTTATTTATTTATTTATTTTTATCACTTTTTTCAAGAATTTTAAAAACTTTTTTTGAGAAATTTAACCACTTTTTTCAGGTTTTTTTCTAGGTTTTTTTCTTTTACTGTTTTTGAGAAATTAAAAAAAAAATTATTCTAGAAATTTTTAACTGTTTTTTAAAGAATTTTTTCCACTTTTGGGTGAAATTTTTTCTCAATTTTTTTTTTTGATTTTTACCACTTTTTTCAATAATTTTTAAAACTTTTTTCGAGAAATTTAACCACTTTTTCAGTTACTTTTTTTTTTTTTTTTAGAAATTTTCCTTTTTTTCTAGATTTTTTTATTATTATTATTTTACTGTTTTTGAGAAATTTTAAATTTTTTTATTCTAGAAATTTTTAACCTTGTATTTTTTAAAGAACTGTTCCCAGAAATTTAGCTAAAAATTCACACCAATGGCCCTAATTTGAACGTACATGGACTAAGACTGTAATGTTACTCAGTCTTGGAACAAATATTTCAACATTTTGTCCAATGAGGGTCTAATTTGTGTCAATTAAGGGGTCCTTGATGCAAAAAAGTTTCAGAACCACTGGTTTACCCACCTGCAAGCGCCATTTTTACACCATACATATACAAACTTCAGACCTGCAATTGAAAAAAAAGCAATTAATGCATAAAGTAGGAGATTCCAAAGGGTTCACATACTTTTTCTTGCCACTGCACCTACTGTAAATATATTGTTTCAAACCAACAGCAGCAGGGACAGATGTGCACGATGTGTTGGTCTGAATCACTGCAAACAGCTGGATCAGAGTTTGTTTCTTGTGTTTTTTATTCAACTCAATGTAAAATGTTAAAGGTTGATCGATAAAGTCTGAATATGAGCACAAAGTATTATTTATTCACACTTATTCATTGTTGCTGTTCATTTTAAAGTTGAATCTGAGGCTGCAGGATGAACACGAACTCCTCCGTCTTTTCTGAAAGTTTCTACCTGTGATTGAGCTCAGAGCTGAGTTTCAGCAGCAGGTTTTACACGTCAAACTGAAGTTAAAGGTCAAAGGTGAAAAGCACATTCAGACACTTTATTGTGTCCTCACACTGATCCTGTTCATAGTATTGCAAACCTCAGATTTAATGTGATATTCAAGTGTTTTTAACTGTGCTGATGTTGTTTTATTTAAATAAACAAACAAATGCATAAAATAAATAAATAAATAATGTAAAACAAAAACAGCTGATAATGAATTATATGAATAAATGAATGAATAAAATGCAATAAAACAACATATTTGTATATATTGTAACATATTTTAGTGTAGATGATGTTGTTGTCAGTGTTGATAACTGCAGATTTATGAAAAATAAAAAGTCAAATCTGATCAGAGACAATAACAAACTGCAGCTTCTGTGTAAAAATCTGAAGAATTTCAACATGGAAACAAAATAAATAATTTCACACAAGAACAAAACAAAAAAAGATTTGCAACAGAATTCAGTGAAAGTGAATTATTTAAAACAGAAGGTTTGATAGCAACGTCTCATCCAAACTTTACTTTTCTCAACAGGTTCAGTTTATTTTACTAAACAACATTAAATAAATATCATTAAATATGTTTATGTTTATTTACCAGCTGCAGGTTTATTCATCGTCACGTCTCCGCTGCATTTACCTGAACTGACCAGCAGAGGGCAGAATCACACCACTGATGGAGGAGGCTCTTCTTTCTTTCTTTCTTTCTTTCTTTCTTTCTTTCTTTCTTTCTTTCTTTCTTTCTTTCTTTCTTTCTTTCTTTCTTTCTTTCTTTCTTTCTTTCTTTCTTTCTTTCTTTCATATTGCCTTGTAAATTCATATATTCCGTTATAGTTCCTCTCTATTTACGTTTCTCATGTACAAACAGAGATCAAGTCATTTTCAACCATTTTTTAAAATCATGTTAACTGAACATCATTGTCGCACATTCCCAATTTTAGTTCATGTATTCGTCTCACTTTGTAATAGTAATAATATGTGTTAAATAACATAAATAATAATGAGGTTTATTCTGATAATGAGTGATGTTTCATCTGCCGATTCTCTCTTGGGAAACTCATTTATTGACGATCGTCTATATTAATCAATACCTGATGTCTGATAATAATAATAATAACCCCTCCCACTTCTCATCTGGAGCTAATTAGAAATAAATTGATTGTTTTTCGGTCACAGACGTTTTCATCCGTCACTGTAGAAGCTGCTGGAGCTCAGATAAACAGTGAAGACGAGACCAACCACCGCTGGCTTCTGTGATGAGGGTTCGGGTGAGATCATGTTTCTGAACCAACGAAGGAGGAGGGTTGGTTTATTAGTTTATTAGTTTATTAGTTTATTGGTTTATTACAGAGCCCCATTAGTCACTGCCTCTGCAGCCACGTTTCTGCCTGGGCTCCACAGTTACGTCATTCAAACGTTTACAAGTTCATCTGAGCACAAAGGTACAAATACTTGTATACATGTTCAAGTATTTAACAAAGATGATTAATTATACTGAATCAAGTTAATAATAAAGCAACAACACCCGTAAACAATATAAAAGAAAAGAAGGAATAGTAAAGATGAATGAAAAATAAATAACTGAAGCAGACACATGGAAACTGAATAGGAAAAAACAAGTCTAAAATGATCACAGTCAGACACTGCACTGCAAAAACTTCTAGTCAAAACAAATAAAATTGTACTCAAAATAATCACTTGTCACATTAAAAAGCAGCTTGTTTTTAGACACTTTTTACTTCTTTCAAGCAGATTTTCCCTCGAAATAAGTAGAAAAATCTGATAGTGGAGCAAGTTTTTCTTTTTTATTACAAGCACAAACAAACCTGCTGCTTTCACCGGCAGATTTTTCTACTTATTTCAAATGAAAATTAGTTTGAAACAAATGAAAATGATCTAAAAACAAGTTCATTTTGAAGTGATGAGTCTTATTTTAAGAGAAAATAGTTTAGTTTTGACTAGAAATAAGACAAATATTCTTGGACAGATATGGAGTTTTCTTTTTTTTTTTTTTACAGTGTGGTCTTTTCTCAGGAAGTCAACCTGTTTGTTTTGACCCCAGAACTACATTTCCCATGATCCTCCTCTTCTTCTATGTGTGTAATTGATTTTCTTTTCTCTTGTGTAAGCCTCATATCTTGTCTTGTTGTTCCTGAGGTGAAACATCTGGATCAGACCAGATGTGATTAATGTCCCTCCACATTCGAGTCCCATGTATCTGAGGGTCCACATGCCCCCCCCCCTCCCTCTGCCCCCTCTGCCCCCCCCACCCCCTCTGTTACTGCTGCTGCTGCTGTTACTGAGGCAGGAGCTGATAAAGATTTCCTGTCATCAGAGGCAGATTAAAGCGCAGAGACGCAGACATTGATTTCTCAGAGAGAGAAGAGAAGAGAGAAAAGGGGGGAGGAGGGGGAGGAGGAGGGGGGAGAGGAGACCCCCCCCCACACCACATTTTGGGGGCAGGAAACTCATTCCAGGTCCGGGGGAGATATGATCAGCTTATTTGGAGGAGCGGGGTAATATGGAGCCGGCTGCAAGAATGAACTTTGAAAGAAGTAAATTGTAAATATTGATTTCTGAAATGAACTGTCAGTCTCAGCCAGTGAAGAGGAGGAGGAGGAGGGGGAGGGGGGAGGGGGGCGGGGGGGATTATTCCTTCCTATCATCGTGGTCGCTGCCGATTCAAAAAAGCAGACAAAAGGAAGGAGGGGGGAGGGGGGGCGAGGGGCTTTATTCACTTAGTGACGGTTGTTGAGTTTCATCTGATAAGAAGACGAAGACGAGATGTGAGAGCGGCTGTGACACCGTGTGGCTACGGTGGCCCTGAAGGCCCAGCTCACTTCAGACTTTAAAGGGATAGTTCAACATTTAGTCAAACTGTCCCATCACCATAACCCCTATAGTCATAGCAGTAGGTTCGTTACCTTTAATTGTCGGTGCAAGCTATTTTTAGAACGGCGGAGCAGAGCCGTGAGCTGCTCAGAGCTACGCTACGGAGGCTCATTATGGGATTTCTTGGTTTCCCTCATCAAACTCATCAAATACACAATCCAACAACTCCACAACGCTCTGGTGGACAAGTTGTGACCTGCACATTCACCACGCTATGAGATAATAACACAACGTTACCACACAGAGTTGTTTTAGAGGGAAATACAGAGACTGTTGATGTAAAACTGTCCCTGAAGGCAACGTGCATCAGAGGTTTTACATGAATTTCCTTCTAAGCTGCAGAGAAATTCAGACTTTAAATCCCTGTTTTATATTAATTTGTATCGATAAAATCATAATTATTATATTAATAAATCATAATTAAAACATTATTATATTAAAACTTCACAGACATTAAATCTTTTCCAAAAGATGAGAAGATTCACATTAAAAACTCTTTTATTTTACTGTTGTAATGAATGTAATCCATATGTAAATGAAGCCCCGCCCCCTTTTTACATCACTGTGTCTCTAAACTCCTGTGAAACAACTCAGTAAGATTTGTTATTACTATTATAATTATTATTATAGCCTATAATCATCATTAATATTATTATTATTAATCTGAGTCTGTTTCCTGGTTCTCGTGCTGTTTTGCATAAAACACGTCACTAGGTGGCGCCGCTCGTCTATGCAAATCACTTCCTCCTCGTGCTCCTCGTTTCATCAATGAGATTTTAAACACTCAGATGTTTGTTGTCGCCCCCCCCCCCCCCCCCCCCCCTCCTCCTCCACCGGTCTCCTTCAATTACACCGAGAGCTCTTTGAGTTAAAGTAAAACTAATGATGCTCATTCCCAGCAGCCACTGCTGCAGAGACCCCCCCCCACTTCACCCCCCCTCCCCCCCACCCACTCACTCATCCATCAGCTCAGGTTGATTCTGTTGAACTCGACTCTAAAAATAAAAAAATAAAATAAAAGTAAAAGTTCTGGTTCTGGACTCGGCTCGGTTCAGACTGGACTCATCACTTTTTCCATTACGCTTAATTGATTTAATGCATTGTGCCAGATTATTGCCCCCCCCACCCCCACCCCCCCACTCCTACCCCCCCACCTCCATCTCTGCCCCCCCCCCCCATCAGAACTGAGTGTGAAACACAAGGACAGCGCCCGCAGCACTTAGTGTCCTTTAATTGCCATTTACATAGTAGGCTAATCATTATTTTTTTTTATGTCCCCCTATTACCCACAATCCTCTGCCCCCCCCAACCCAACCCCCCCCCCCCTCTGGGCTGAAACAATAAGCCGTTTGTCAGAGGTGATGATACTGATGAAAACACTCAGTGTTTCATATTGAGATAAAAACTCGACCCACGTCACAGTTTCAGGATCAAATACATCAAATACAACGGAAACTTTTAATGTTTTCATATTAAATTAAATTCAAACCTTGAAATAACCGTTAATCTGAATAATGTTCATAATAATAATGTTTATTTTAGTCCATAGCAGTTCTTTATGTCTGTTTTTTAACAGTTTCACGCTGGTTCTTATATAAGACATAGAAAAGTTTTAGCAGCAGCCCTGACACTTGTGTTTTTCAAAATAAAATGTGTCAGTAAACGGTAATCAATCAATCAATCAATCAATCAATCAATCAATCAATCAACCAATCAATCAATTAATTAAAATATCTAAAATAGATTCAAATTGTTTCCGGAAACCATTCTTGATAAATAACCTGGATTATATATTTAATACATTTTACATTCATCACAATAGATTCAATGAGTTTCTTCACCTGAGGTTGTGATGTCATAATGTTGGATTTCGATCATTGGTTATTGATCATTGATCAGTGATCAGACGAGGCCTCGAGCAGAAAAAACAAAAATCCTCTGAAACCTAGAAGTTATTTATCTTCAGTCTAAATCCAGATTAATCAAACTAAAATACAGAAAATACAGTTAAATAAATCTAAATGAAGCGACTCATCGTCCTCGATAGCAGAGCTTTAATCTGAATGTGATGAACTTCCTCTGACCATTTAATAAATAACTTTAATTCTCTTCAATGATGTTAAAGTAAAACTGACTCATTAATAATGTTGATAAACTGATTAATGAGAACAGACCGAAACTTTGACACTTTTCTATATTTATTATCAGTTTAATACAGACTTTTATTTATCGACAGGAAGTAGAAACTCATTTGTGTTTTCATCAAATTCTCTTTCACTTCTTTTGAATTTTTCCGGTTTCATTTTCTCCGTGATTCCCCTGAACTACACACGGCACGTTGTTGTTTTCACCGATGGACGAACAAACATTCATCAACGACTTTTATAAACTTGAAGTAATAGATTACTTTGAAGTCCTCTGCAGCTCCACTTCCTGTCTCTCTCTCTCTCTGAGTTTGTGTTTGAACTTTTCGCAGCTGTTTGATCGTCTCTTTAAACTTTGACAACGCCGCCGCTCTGTGACCCCCCCCCCACACACACACACACAGACACACGCGCTGGGTTTATCCTCCTCTCCACGCATCACAGGCTGATAGTGACGGAGCGGAGGCCGATGTTTGCTAATGATTAGTGGAGATTGTTTCAGCTCAGTTGTAAAAGCCGCGTTTAAAAGCTGTATTTATTGTTCCATTTGCACATTTTGCGAGTGTGTGTTTGAGAGAGGACTAATCATTATTAATTAGGGTCATTGTTCCTGTGTGTGTCTGCGTTTTCGTGTGTTTTTTTGGCGTGCATATGTGTGTGTGTGTGTGTGTGTGTGTGTGTGCGTGCAGCCCCGAAGCCACACTCAGCAAGCTGTGACAAAGGTCCATTACCTTGTCTGATCACAATGGCCTGTGATCTATTAGCATCGTCTAAAAGCTACATTAGGATGAAGTGGAGACGCTCATAAACACAGACGCTCTGATCAGGCCTTTTTAATGGGTTCACTGGTTTTACATGGACCCCTCTCTCTGGCTTATTCCCCCCTGGTTTGTAGGTTAATGCATTTTCAAGTACCCACCAGACAACACTCAATCCACAATGAGGCGTATACATCAGCCATTTAATCCGGGAGCGGCGCGGACCCACCAGTGAATTCAGATGGAGGGTGAATAGCAGCTGTTGTTGCTCTGCTATTGAGATATTAATTCTGTATCTGCTGATGTGCAAAGCTAATGAGGCAGCTGGAGAATAATGTGCAACACCTCTCTGGTAAAAATATGGAGGAGGAGGAGGAGGAGGAGGACGAAGGCCCGAGAAATGTCTCCATTTGAACCCGATCGCAGCTTCTGAGAGACGAGTGTCGCGTATATTTGTAGAGGAACAAAAGATTTGCAGGTTGATTGAACATCATCATTATCACCATGTTATACTGTGTCTACGGTGGCCCTGGAGGCTCAACTCACTGCAGCTTCAGAGAAAGACACACAACGTCGTCAGTTTACTGTCAGAACTTCCAGCTCGACAGGAAGGAAGTGTTTCTGGGGACACGATACAGCGAGGGACCAATTGGGGACACATTTAAAGGATAATTACCGTTTTTTTTTAACAATCTGGACCTTATTTCTAGAATAAAATACAATCGTTTGCTCACCTAGATAACTTTGGTGTCGTTCCAAGTGGTTGTGATGAAATGAGCTCCATCCAGAGCCGCGTATATCCGTATAATGGAGTCTACAGGAGCAGAATGCAGCCTCTAAATAACACATTATCTGCAGAGAAACTCCTTCATTTCACCAAGATTTAGTTCTGATAGGCTAGTGCTGTTCCCCTCTGAGTCCAGGTTAGCTGGTATCAACATCCAGGGTCTGTAGGTTGACCTCTGACCTGGATGATGTCATCTCTGTAGGTTGACCTGCTGACCTCTGACCTGGATGAAGTTCAGCTTCCACAGGCTTCCTCTGCTCAACCTGGACTCACTAAAGCTCTGGATAGTTGAGCTCAGAGATGACATCATCCAGGTCAGAGGTCAACCTACAGACCCTGGATGTTGATAACAGCTAACCTGGACTCAGAGGGGAACAGCACTAGCCTTGGAACGACACCACAGTTATCTGGGGGAGGAAACGATCGGAGTTTATGATAGAAATAAGGTCCAGGTTGTAAAAAATGGCAATTATCCTTTAACATGAGCATTAAATTACAAAGTCTCTAAAAACAATAGAAACAAAAGACAAAAACCTTATACGACAACCTGTGTAGAACGAAGGTTATAAGAGCAGGTCTGTATTTGGCTTTGAGCTTCGAATGTAAAAACTTTATTTAAAAAAAGAAGCCAACAGTCTTTTTTACTCTTTGGCTCTGAAGCTCCAAACTTTCACAGCTTGTTTCCCTGTTTTGTTTCCTCTGAATCACTTGTTTTATTGTCATTTTACTGCTGAAATAAAACTAAAAGCGGTCTGAAGCCCAGTTTGCTGCTGCGTAGCTCTAGCGTCGTCGGTCGGTCCACTCCACAAATTTAAAGCCTCGTCTCCACCTTTGATCCGTCTCCACAGTGACGTGAAGATGGAGAGAAAACTTTGCGTTGCTCTTTGTGTTTTATTTCTCTGCTCCTGGATTCAATGAGATGAATAAATCATATTCAGCTACTTCAAAGCTGTTTTTTTTGTTTTTTTTTATCATCATGTCATGTGTGCAGCTTCAGACCTGAATGGAAATGAGGAGCAGACTTATGCATGAGGCCTGATGGACATAAAAGAAATGTTATTAAGAGGGAACAACACTGGAATCAATAGAGTGAACTTGAAACACTGTGGAATACATTTACGGCGGACGGATAATTAACGCACGCGCTCATATCTGCGGCGTGAACTCGTCTCTTCATTATGTTTCCCGTGTGATTCCTGAGATCCGCGGCGGCCGTAATGGTCGGACGAGTCTTCAGAGGAGAGATGAGATGAGTCGAGTGTAAACGCTCCGGTGTTTGATATGCAGAGCGGCAGCAGCGCCGGCCGAGAGAGAGAGAGAGAGAGGAGGCTTTTATTGTGGAAGAATTATCATAAGCTCCCCCACTTCCTGTTGAGGGACCTGCAGACTGAAGCCAGGTCACCGGCCGGCAGACGAGTAGGAAAAAAGAGGAGAAGAAGAAGGAGGAGAGGATAGATGAGTAAAAGACTGAAGAAGAAAAGGAAGAGGAAAGATAAAAGAAGAACTGAAAGAGGAACGGAAAGGAATGGAAGAAGGAAGAGGAAGAGTGGGAAGGAAAGGGTAGGAGAAGATTAGGAAAAGAGGAAAAGGAGGAAGAGAAAGAGGAAAAGAGAAGAGAGGGAGAAGAACCGAAAGGAAGAGGAAAAAGGAGTAGAAAGAAGAAAAGAAGAACTGAAAAAGGAAGACAGGAAAGAAGGGAGAAAAAGAGAAGAAAGGGGAAGAGAGGAAAAGGGTAGGAAAGAAGATTAGGGGAAAAGAAAGAATAGGAAAAGGAAAAGGAAAAGAGAAAGAGGAAAAAGAAAAGAGAAGAGGAAAGAAAGAAGGACAGGTAAAGAAAGGAAAAGGACCAGAAAGGAAGACAGAGAAGAAGAAAAAAAAAGAGGCTGGAAAGGAAGAAAGAATAGGAAAAGAGAAAAGGATAGAAAAGAAGAAGGAAAGAAAAGAAGAAGAGGAGGAAAGGAAAAGAGAAGAAAAGAGCAGGAGGAGGAAAGGAAGACAGAGAGAAGGAAGAGGAAAAAGAGGAAAGGGAAAGAGGGAAGAGAGAGAGAAAGAAGGGAAAAGAAACCAGGAGAGGAAGAAGAGGTGGTGAAGAAGGGAAAGAAAGAATAGGAAGGGAAGAAGAAGAAAAGGATGAAAGGAAAGAAGAGAGGAAGAGGAAGGGCAAGAAAAGAGAGAGGGAAGAGGGAGAGGAGAGGAAAGGAAAAGAAGGAGGAAGAGGAAGAAGAAAAGGACCAGAAAGGAAGAGGAAAAAGGAGTAGAAAAGGAAAGGAAGAAGAGGAGAAGGAAGAGGAAGAAGAGGACTGGAGAAGAAGATGAAGACCAGAAAGGAAGAGTGAAAAAAACTAAAGGAGTAGAAAGGAGGAAGAGCAGAAGAAAAAAAGAAGGAAAGAAAGTAGTGGAGGAAGAAGACGACTGGAGAAGAAGATGAAGGAAAGGAAAAGAAGAGGACCGGAAAGGAAGAGGAAAAAGGAGTAGAGAAGAAGAGGAAGAAAAGGAGGAAAGGAAAAGAGAAGAGAAGAGCAGGAGGAGGAAAGGAAGACAGAGAGAAGGAAGAGGAAAAAGAGGAAAGGGAAAGTGGGAAGAGAGAGAGAAAGAAGGGAAAAGAAACCAGGAAAGGAAGAAGAAAGAAAGAAAGGAAAAGAAGAAAGAAGAAGAGAAAGAAGAAGAGAGGAAGAGGAAGGGCAAGAAAAGAGAGATGGAAGCTCACTGGAAACCTGATGAAGGAAAGGAGAGAAAGACGTTCAAGAAAAACCTGGAACTCATGTTCTGAATCAAGGCCTCAGGGAGTGTGTGTGGAAGGAAGAGGAAGAGGAAGAGGAAGAAGAAAAGGACCAGAAAGGAAGAGGAAAAAGGAGTAGAAAAGGAGAGGAAGAAAAGAAGGAAAGGAAGTAGTGGAGAAGGAAGAGGAAGAAGAGGAAAGGTAAAGGTAGGAAGAAGAGGACTGGAGAAGAAGATGAAGGAAAGGAAAAGAAGGAGAGAAAGAGAAAAGTGAAACAAAACTAAAGGAGAGAAAGTAGAGGAGGAAGAGCAGAGAAAGAAAGAAGAGGAAGAGAAAGAGGAAAAGAGGAGAGGAAAAGAAAAGAAAGGAGAAGAGGAGGAGGAGGAGGAAGAGGAAGAAACTCATTAAACCTGTCGGTCGTGATGTTCATGTAAAAACCTGAGCTCATGTTCTGCATCAAGGCCTCAGTGTGTGTGTGTGTGTGTGTGTGTGTGTGTGTGTGTGTGTGTGTGTGTGTGTGTGTGTGTGCGTGCGTTGCCGGGTGATTGATATGTGACAGTCGGCCATATGGACGCCGTCACCGTGGTAATCGAATGGTAGGTCGACATCTGCGGGAGATGACTTATGACCGCCGGTGACATCATCAGCGTCGCTCTGCCAACACATTTAACTGATGAGGAGGATGAAGATGAGCAGACAAGACACGACACGGATCCACGGACCGGACTGGACCGGACCGGACGAGCTGTCCATCTCCTTTTGTCGTCATGGTAACCTTTATTAATCGGACTGCGTCAAACAGGATGTGAAGGTTTGAAGTGACATCACATGACATCATACCTACCTCATCTTTCTGATACTAATCGATCGAGGAGTGTTGCTACAAATCCAACACTCGGTGGACAATCTCCATTCATGGGCTTTTATTCTGAAATATCGCACAGGAAGATGGTGTGCAATGCAATGTTCTGTTTACAGCAACTTTTAAAAATGTAATTTTCAGCTTAAATTTGTTGAAATTTGTTATTTACCCTCAAGAGAGTATGACATAAGCTCTGAATGAGCCGTTCATCATCAAGTGTATTGTTTGGCCTCGTGCTGACGGACCACTTGTTTACATAGATGCTTGTATCACTCCCGTCAGGAGGGCACGGACCACACAGCTCTTGGGTTTTTACAGATGCTTTATTCGACCACGACCACCACCGTCATCATCATCATCACATCGTATCGTTTTGCATCGTCGAACTAAAAATACATACAACACATAATTAACATAATATATTTCACATGTACGGACGCATAACAACAGGAAATTAAATACCACTTTAGTTTACAACAAATACTTCCGTGGACTGAAGTGCCACATCAACCAAGTCCGTTATTAAACAAACAAAATAAATAGTTCCTTGAGGCTGATGTATTGCAAAGAACTTAAATATGTATAAAATTAAAGACTTTAAAGAGAATATTATATGAAAATAAAATCACAACATAAATGATATTTATGGCAGTTAAAGCTTGTTTATGTCGTTACCTGCAGCGACTCCGTCCGTCTGTCGTCTGCCCGATTTCACGTGAATGCAACATGAAAAATACGACTGAGTTGCTTGTGATCTACAACCTCAACGCTAGATGGAGGAATTCCTACACAATGGACCTTTAAAATAAAATAAATAACGGAAATGACGGGAAAAAAACAAATAAATCGGTCTGTAAACAAAGATGGCCGACGCCTCCGTGGCTCCGTCCACATGGTTTCTGAAGCTAAGCTTTAGCTGCTCTAATGTTGCCTTTTTTTTGCCAAGTTCATCCATATATGGTCAAAGAGGAGGAGCCTGTGTGGAGCTGAGACTTATGGCCACGCCCCCAATTACACAGAACCTGCAGCTTTAATTTCTGGCTGCGTGAGACTCACCCTAGTGGTCAGAACAGGAACTGCAGCTGCAGATGCTTCATGTTTGGAGTAAAACTGCCTCCATGTTCTTTACGATTCCTCCTCTGCCTGTTTGGTGTTTGTTTTTCACTCATTAAAACGTTCGTCTCGTTCGCGGCGGCCGTTAAAATAACGCAGCCGGGCGATACTTGAGCTTGATGTTTATCTTCACCTGCCAGGTGATCCCTGACTGCAGCCGCTGTCTGTTTCCACTCAGACGCCACATAATGAGGAAAGAATTTACTGTACATGCGAGATGATCCTGCAGTAAAGTGAGACGAGGGCTGGGTCGTTGTGTAATCACCACAGACGGAGCAGCAGACTGAGGATCCAGAGCCCGTCCGCCTCAGTCCTGGGTCAAACTAACAGCTCTGATTTATTCAAATGGGTTTAAAGAGTCTGGGAAACATCTGGTGTCAGGAGAAAACAAACTGATTATCAACAACGAGCCGCCTCTGAGCAACAGATCAGACACATGACGACAGCAGCATCATCTCCCACCGACGGCTCAGAGTTTCCCCGGAGGGAAATCCTCTTTGTCCGGGGGCCGCGCGGGCCCGTCGCGTCTTTCAACAGGATGTCCCAACAGAAGGTGAGGTCAACTATGAGCAAACTCCGCACAATAGGATCTGGATCTGGATTCTGATGTCTCGCAGAGCGGTCGGACAATATTCTTTGAAGATTTCGCCTCCTCCCTCCGTCGAGTCTGTGAGAGTTAATTAAACATTGGACGGCGTGGGGTCAAGCTTCGGCTCCCGGAGAAAAAGAAAAAGGACTTATTAAAAAATCATCTCCACTGGATGTTGCATGAATTATTTGTTGTTATGAAGCGGCGGCGGCGGCGTGAACGAGACGCTGAGATTTCAGCTCAGTCAACAAAAGAAAAGCATCAACGTCTTAAAAATCTAAATGATCATTCAGCTTCTTTCTCTTCTACCGACTCCTCAGTCACTTCAGCTGCTTTCAGTTTTTCAACTTTCAGCGCTCACAACTTAAACGGACACTTTGGCCTCGTCCACTTCGTCTAAACTCCTTTCAGTTCTTCACGTCTTCTTCTTTTAAACCACAACAAAACTCCAGCTTTTCTAACTAAACACATCCGTTCAGAGCTCTGACTGTTTCACCTGCAGAACATTTCAACTCTGAGTGATGAAGAGTTGAAGGTTCAGCAACTTCAGCTGAACCTTCAACTCAGAGTTTGTATTTAAAATAACACTGAGTTTGTGTCACATCAGCCAGAGTTTTGATTTGATTGATCTTCAGCTGATGCTTCAACTCGTTTCATTTTTCAGGCGACAACAACAACATCCTTCAGCTTTTCTAACCTCTACAACTTTTCAATGTTCATAAACGACACACTTCAACTTTCACACTTCAGCTTCAGCTTCAACCGCCAAAATGTATTTACTTTATAAGAAGAAGCTCTTTTCTTTTTTTCCATCTGACATTTCAGTTCCTTTCAGAGCTTCCACTGTAACCTTCAGCGGTTCAATTATCAGGTTTTCTCTTCAACAACAACAACCTTCAGCTTTTTTAACTTCCACAACTTTCTAATGTTCATATACAACACACTTCAACTCAAGGCCAAAACCACCAAACTCAGTTGGGGGGACTCTGAAACTTCTTCCATCCAGTTAGAAGTTCTTTGAGAGGCTTCAAGAAAAGTGTGTGTTCATTCTGGTGAACTATTTGGTTCTGGAACTGGTACTGGTTCTGGTCCATTCAGGTCTAAACTCCTTTCAGTTCTTCAGATCTTCTTCTTTTAAACCACAACAAAACTCCAGCTTTTGGTAACTGGTTCTGGTACTTCATCCGTTCTGACTTCTGAGCTCTGATTCTTTCACCTGGTTCTGGTACTGGTTCAACTCTGATTCTGAAGAGTTGAAGGTTCAGCAACTTCAGCTGAACCTTCAACTCTTCATCACTCAGAGTTTGTATTTAAAATAACACGTTTTAATACCAACCAAATTTATTTTGGAGTCTTTTAAGCTGCGCAGAGATGTGCTGTATGTCTGAAGTCTTTCAGTCCTGGCAACTGTTTTGTTTTTGTTTTCTTTTTGCTCTGTGTGCGTATATATGAATGGATGTGGGCATGCATCCATTCTGGTACTGCGAGTGCATGCATTCATGGTACGTGTGTGTATGTGTGCGCATGTGTGGGCATGTACTGTAGAAAAATATGTAGTACACGAGCATGTATTCCCTGTTCTCTTCTATGTGCCAGTGCTCTGTGCTTTGTTTTGTTTCAGTGTGTCTTATAAGCCCATGAGGGCTGGGCACCTATGGTGCATGACACCAAGTTTAAATAAAAAGAAACTACTACTACTACTACTACTACCAACACTGAGTTTGTATTACATCAGCCAGAGTTTTGATTTGATTGACCTACCGCTTTTCAACCATACTGCTTCAACTGGTGGAAGGATGGAGCAGAAGGAAGGATCCTTGGAGCAACCTCTAGGAAACTTTTCATGGATGTTCAGAAACGAGACATGGAACTTTCACACTTCAGGAGGGATGGAGCAGAGAGGAAAATGTATTTATGGAGCAGAGAAGAAGGATTTTCAGTAATTTTTTTTATCTGACATTTCAGGAACCTTTCAGAGGATGGAGCAGAGAGGAAGGATAGGTCTGGAGCAGGTCTTCAGTTTTGAACAAGAACAATGGAGCTTGGAGCAGAGACAACTTTGGAATGGAGCAGATACAAGGATGGAGGGATGGACTCAAGGCCAAAACCAGCAAATGGAGGGATGGAGCAGAGAGGAGGGATGGAGTTGGAGCAAGTTCTTTGTGGAGGGATGGAGCAGAGAGGAAATGGAGGGATGGAACAGAGAACAGTTTGGAGCAGAATTATGTGATTAAGGGATGGAGCAGAGAGGAGGGATGGAGCAGAGGTCCTGGTTCTGGTATGGTTCAGAGAATCGGTTCTGGAGTTCAGCAATGTTCTGAGACTGGAGCAGAGAGGGTACCAGTTCTGGAGGGATGGAGCAGAGAGGAGGTATGGAGGGATGGAGCAGAGAGGAAGGATGGAGGGATGGAGCAGAGAGGAAAGATGGAGCAGAAACTGGGATACTGGTTGGAGCAGAGAGGAATCGGTTGGAGGGATGGAGCAGATCCTGGTAAGGATGGAATGGAACAGAGAGGTTGGAGCAGAGAGGTAGGGATTCTGGGACTGGAGCAGAGAGGAGGGATGGAGCAGTTCTGAGGAAGGATCTGGTACTGAGAGGAATGATAGAGTTGGAGCAGAGAGGAAGGATGGTTCAGAGTTCTGGGATAGAGGGATGGAGCAGAGAAGGGATGGAGGGATGGAGCAGATTCTGGTAGGAGGGATGGAGCAGAAAGGATCTGGGATGGAGCAGAGAGGAGGGATGGAGGGATGGAGCTGGAACTGGTAAGTTCTGGAGCAGAGTCAGGAATCGGATCTGAGCAGAGGGGGGAATTGATAGGGATTTTTAGCAGATATCAATGATGGAGCAGAGAGGATTCCTTATCAATTCTGGAACAATGCCTGAGTAGATGGAGCAGAAAAAGGAAGTTCTATAGAGGGATGGAGCAGAGAGGAACACTTTAATGGGATGGAGCAGAGAGGAAGGATGGAGCAGAGAGTTTGAATGATAGAGAGATGGAGCAGAGAGTCAGGAAAATGGAGTCCAGTTTTAGGAGGGATGGATAAATGGAGCAGCATATTTGAAGGATTGACCTTTGGATGGAACAGAGAGGAAGGATGGAGCAGAATATTTTAGAGGGATGGAGCAGAGAAAATGGAATGGAGCAGAAGGAGGGATGGAGCAGAGAGGAAGGATGGAGCAGAGAGGAGGGATTAAATATGGAAGAGAGGAAGGATGGAGCAGATCAGGGTCCAAGGGATGGAGCAGAGAAAGGATGGATTTGGAGCAGAGATTTTAAGGATGGAGCAGAGTAGCAGGGATAGATGCCTGAAGAGGTGATGGAGCCACCTGTTTGATGGAGGATGGAGCAGAGAGGAAGGATGGACAGAAGGAGGGATTCAGGGATGGAGAAAACATAAACCTGGAAACATTTTAACATGGAGCAGCTCCATCAGGATTTTAGCAGATGCTGCAGTGGACAATTTAGTTTAAGTAAGGATCTAAAAGAAATGGAAAAATTATGAGAAATGTTGGAGCAGAAAAGAAGGATATGTGGATCAGAGAGGAAGGATAGAGAGATGGAGCAGACCTCCAGGATATTCTAGTTTATGGAGCAGAAAAGGATGGAGGGATGGAAAGAGTGACAGATGGAACAGAGTCATCTAACAGCTGTGTGGAGTTTGGTTGAAGAGTCTCCAGGATGGAGTTTATGACAGAACAAGGATAGCAGACTTGGAAGGATAGAGAGATGGAGCAGAGAGGAAGGATAAGAGTGGAGCAGAGAGAAGGATAGGAGATGGAGCAGAGAGGAAGTCTGAAACAGAGATGGAGCAGAGAGGAAGGATGGAGCAGAAACGCTCCGGAAATGGATTGATGGAGCAGAGAGAAGGATAGAGAGATGGAGCAGACCTGAGCAAGGATGGAGCAGAGAGGAAGTTCATCACCTGACAGATGGAGCAGAGCGTCAATCCCTCCTCTCATGGAGCAGAGAGGAAGGATGGAGCAGATGACGAAGGATCAATGGAGCAGAGATTTTGAAGGATGGAGCAGAGAGGAAGTTTAGGACTGGAGCAAACTTCAAGGATCCCAGAATATGGAGCAGAGAGGAAGGATAGGCATGGAGCAGGTTAACTGGAGGGATGGAGCAGAAAAGGATGGAGCAAATCCTCTAGAAATGGAGCAGAATTTAGGATGAATGGAAAAAAGGAAGGATGGAAATGAGGATCGTTAAGATGGAGCAGAAAGGATAACGTTTGCGGAGCAGATTCCGATGGAAGGATTAGTGGAGCAGAGAGGAAGGATTCCCATCCCTAGTTCTGGAGCAGAGAGGTTCTGAACTGGAGCAGAGAGGAAGGATGGAACAGAGTTCTGCTTCAACTGGTGGAGGGATGGAGCAGAGAGGAGCAGGGAGAGAGTCCTCACACCATGTTCTAAACAATTTTCAAAAATTAATATCATAGATTGTGGGAAATCCCCCACCCCCCAGTCATAAAAAAAAGTATGAAACTCTGGACCTTATTTGTCATTTGGTCCCAACGTCTACACCTGGTTCTGGCCTTGATTCAACTCCTTTCTTCAACTTCAACCTTCAGCGGTTCAATTATCAGATCTTCTCTTCAACAACAACAACCTTCAGCTTTTTTAACTTCCACAACTTTCAAATTGTTCATAACACACTTCAACTCCTTTCACATTTCAGCTGATAGGCTACCTAACGCCACATTTACCCCCAACGCTTCATCTGCTCCTTGACCTTTGACCTTCAGCGGTTCAGTTATCAGGTCTTCACTTCAACCTTTTTCATTGCTCACACTTCAGCTCTCTTCTCTCCAACTGGCACAGATCTCAGTCTCCTCGGGTCATCGACTCCTCAAAACGACGCTTCAGCTTCCTTCACTTCAACTTTTAACACCGTTCCACCTTCATTTTAATCAATATTTTTTTGCCACTTCAGCGGCAGAAAAAGGCGTTTTCTGCGAGAGCCGCTACATGGATGTCGGTAAATGTTTGGTTTTTCTTCATGTCCCTCCTGAGTGAGTAGAGTGAGCGGAGCTGGCAGCTCGGCAGCCGCCCGCAGCCGAGCTGTTGGCTGCCCTTCCATGTCTTCTCTTGTTGTTTTCCCGAGGCCTCGATGGGACGGCGAGTTGGTGAAATGACGGGACATGCCAACAAATTGCATCACTTCTGGCTCAGCGGCCAAGGACAATGCCATGCCATATGCCAATCGGGGGGGGGGGGCAGAGGGGGGTTATGGGTAGAGGGATGAATGGGTCTCATTTCCATGTGCTCCCTTCGAAGCCTGACCCCCCCTCCACCCCAAAAAACCACCCCACTCCAAACTCTGCGTTGCCCACTTCCATAAAGCCCATTGGTGGTGGGTGGGGGGGGGGGGGGGGGGGGGGGGGGGGGCTTGGCCAGTGGTCTGACACAGACATACGAGCTGACACATCAGCCATTAGCCATTTCAATACAACCCCCCCCCCCCATCAGAGTGACTCATACTGTAAACGTCGTTCAGCATCACGATGACGATGATGAATGAAAATATTTCCTTTTATTTAAAAAGCTCATTTAAAAACAAGAGTTTTGTAACAGAAACTTCATCACTCGTCAAAAACTTTAATTTATTTCACTTTTGTGTTTGAACTCCCATTTTTAAAAATACTATTTCCACTTTTTATTCTATTTTAAAGCAGAAGTGGATATATTTGTGTTAATATAAGTCTTAAATGAATTCTTCCGACAGCAATCATTTTGTTTGTCTGTCATTTGTTTCTGAGCTTTATCGTATCCTACAGTTTTTATCCAATGTGTTTTTGTGGCATCTTCTCTCTTTTTCGTCTTGTTGTGTTTGAACTCCCATTTTTAAAAATACTTTTACTTCAACTAACCTACTTTTTATTCATATTTTTACTTCCTGTTCAGTGTTTATTTTACATTTACGTCGAGTCGTTTTTCAGACGCTTTGACTCAAACTAAAACAGGAACTTCAGCTGCTTCAGTGTTTGATTTTTCCATATAATTTTTATTTCAACTAAAATTACATCTATTTGTATAATTATGATGCTCAAATTGGGTTTTTTTCAATTTCTCTTTTTTTTTTTCAAATAAATCTCCTTATTCTTGTGTGAAGGGGTTTTGATTTATGGGATGGGTTCACTGTAGTTTTAAAAAGACCTTGTTTTCTTCTGTTGTTGTGGAGCAGATGCTCAGTGTTGTGTTGGAGTTTGGACTCTTGTTCTGCAGCAGAACCTCCGACGACTCGGCGTGAGGCAGCAGTGATTTAAGAGCTGTTTCTGCCTTGACACGATACAAATGAGGATGGCACTGGAAGGTCAAGCAGCCTGCGCCGCCGCCATAATTGTGCTAATTGGGACAATATGTGCGTGATAAATCAGCTCAGCATCATCCAAAAGGCTTTTATTCTGAAAAACCAAACCAGAGGAGGATCGTTCTAATCAGCGCTCGTGGTTCAAAGTGTTTTCACTGTTTTCATTGTTGGAGTTTTGTTGCTGACCATATGTTTTTAAAGAGCATATGCTCAATGAGGGAGGGGGAGGAGGAGGAGGGGAGGGGGGGGGGGTGAGGGGGGGGGGGTGAAGCTGTGGGAGGGTTTTAACCTTCTACGTGGGGGAAGTTGTGTAGTTAATACTCCAGCCACCTCCACTGGGCCGCTGCCAAGTCTTCCTCCAGTCCCGAGGAGGAGGGGGAGGAGGGGGGGGGGCGGACCAGACCCCACAGATGCTTTCTCTGCCCCCCCCCCCACCTCACAGCCAGATGCTGAGAGGATAAACTCCAGGACCACAGCATCAAGGTTGTGTCCAAACCTGGAGCCTGAGATATTCGTCACAGCGCGGCGGCCGTGATGGACGACGGTGGCGCGTTGAGTTCTGGCTCCACGACGACGCCGGAAAACACGAGACGACACAAAATAAAAGAGTTTCAACTAAAAGTTCAACAATAACAACTAATGATATTAACATAATGGAGCTAATGACTGAACTAAACCTTCACTGACACAGAGATTCCTGCTGGAAACACAAGTTAAAGTTATGACTTCATTTAATTCCTGAACAACAGATAAACACAAAATTAAAGGAAACATGCTCAAAATATAAAAAGAAAGAAGCTGTTGACTAAACCAAAGTGATTACATATTATTTATCAATTTCAAATATCAAAATGTAGCATATTATAATGTGATAATGATAGGCCATCATCATTGACACGTAGGTTATTCTTCAATAATTTTACTTTTTAAACGTTGCCTGGCTACAGATTTTAGCTTAGCATCCAGCTATCAGGAAACATTTAGCCATGCTAAGCTAAGCTAAGCTAAGGTGGCTAAATGCAAATCCAGTTTAAAGCAACATTGCAGAGTTTTTCGGCCTTAAAATAATGTTTCCAGACTCATTGCAATGGTAGAAAAATAGTTAATAGGATGAATGAATGAATATCCTGAGCCGGGTTGCGTCGGCTGAAACTGCACGATGTAACTTGTAACTAATATTAATATATGTAACTAATATTTACACCAGAAACACAACATCTGTGCGTCTCCTGTTTCATTCCATCAATATCCTATTGGTTAATAACAGCCTTGATGTCATGATGTCATAGCCTGTTATAATATGATGTAATGGCCCTGTGTGCAGGTGCAGGTCTGTTTCCCAGCAGCGTTGCACCTGTTCCTGATGATGATGATGATGATGATGATGATGATGAAGCTCATTAATCTGCCTCCAAGTCAAACCAAAGAAACAAACAGAGCTCAGTGACGAAGGTGATTGGAAGCTTCCAGCTCCGCTAACGAGCTGTTTACAGAAACCAAGTCTCTGTCGTGTCCTGACGGAGAGACAGAGAGAGAGACAGAGACAGAGACAGAGAGAGAGAGAGAGAGAGAGAGACAGAGACAGAGAGAGAGACAGAGACAGAGAGAGAGACAGAGAGAGAGACAGAGACAGAGACAGAGAGAGAGAGAGAGACAGAGACAGAGAGAGAGAGAGAGACAGAGACAGAGACAGAGAGAGAGAGAGAGACAGAAAGAGAGACAGAGACAGAGAGAGAGACAGAGACAGAGAGAGAGACAGAGAGACAGAGAGAGAGAGAGAGAGAGAGAGAGAGACGCCACATTAAAACACAGGAAGTCTTTTAATTTGAAAATCCCACCAACCTGCTGCTGTCGTTGTGGGAACCTGTCATAATTAAACATGCAGATTAATTCTATCAATCTTACATCATCAGTTTCTCTCTTTACAGATAATATAGGGGGGGGGGGGGTGTTGGGGTGTGGTGGGGGGCGGGCGGGGGGGGGGGGGTTGGGGGGTTGGAGACCTGTGGATGATTAGCTTCTTTTTGTCCTCTGTTTTTTCTCTACTTTATTTTCCCTGAGAAGATTAAATATTTCTGCTTGAGAAAATCTTTTTAAACTGCCACTGACTGCTGTCCCCCCCCCACCCCCACCACCTCCTCTACCTCCATAACTGCCCCCCCACCCCCACCCCCACCCCCCCCCCATCTTTTTTTTCCCCCAAAACGTGGTGAAAAAATGTAATCTTCTAACAAAGAATAGAAAAGAGCGGCTATAGAGGAATTTTTTTTGCAGCGAGTGGCCTCTTTATTGGGGGGGGGGGGGGGGTGCATGGGGGGGGGGGGGGGGGGGGGGGGGGGGGGGGGGGGGGGGGGTGGGGGCTCCTCCACAGTGTCCACACACAACAGGGCTCCAATCTGTCAAATAATTAGCCAGTGTGCAGGGACAAAGGTTTTTATTTGCCCGAATTTCATAGATCAGTGCTTGAATACATCATCAGTGTATTGTGACGGGTCCTGGGAACCGGCGCCGTGGCGACCACGACCACGACCACGACCACGACAGAGCAACGATGAGGATTTACCAGGATTAATGCAGAATAGATGCTATATAAACATACACTGCAGACCAGCGACTTGTATCTTTATGTTAATGAGGAATAATCATAATCATAATGATAATAATAATAATGATACGTTGATCAAATGAATCAAACTGAATAATTCATATTTGAATGAAACACATCAAAGTGTTTTAGCATCAGTTTGTGTTTCAGGTGAGTTTTACACTAACACATAAAGACACTCATTAAAATGTTCATATGTGGATTTAAAACTCATTTAATTATCACTTCTGTGTTTGATGGTTAAAAAGTTGAAGCTGCTGAAACATGAAGTTAAGACGCCGCCAAAAAAAACAAAACAAAAGTTGATTTAAACAAAAAAAACACAAGAAAACAAGAAAAGAGGACGAGTGTCGTTTAGAAAGACAGAATTACACAAAATAACACAATAGAATCAATAAATTAGACAAAAGAAAACAGAAACTACAAAGATAAAAACCTGTTTTGTGTCGCTACGTGTTTTAAACTGATTCATAAATCAACTTAATAAAATTCATCATTGATCATTTAATCAATAAAATGTCGACGAACAGAGTTCCTCATGAAACATTACAGAGATTCATTTCACAGTGAAAATGATAACAGCCTATAAGTCACTTACAAAAACAAAATATTTGCCAATTTTCAGTCGTCAATAATCCTGTCGGATCAATCAGAGATGATTAATGACAAACACCATAAATATAAATATATTTATATTCAGGTTAACAGGCCTCAGCTCAGCTGCAGCTGCTTTAAGATCTAATGTGTTCTTGTATTTAATTTATTCATTTTTACAGTAAAACATCGTTACACAGTGTCTGTATCTGTTGCCATAGTAACAGCAGGTGTCAACATCAGTCGATATATATATATATTTTTACTGTAACTCAGTGGTTAAAGTTTGTGTGTGTGTGTGAGTGAAACTCCTCCTCCTCCTCCTCCTCTTCCTCCTTCTTCTTCTCTTCCTCATCCTCCTTCTTCTTCTCTTCCTCATCCTCCTCCTCCTTTTCCTTCTTCTTCTTCTCTTCCTCTTCCTCTTGTCGTCGTCTCTTCTTCTTCTTCTTTGTTCGCTCTGATTGAAACTTTCTCCTCAGGATTAAATCGATCCTGTTTCTGTTTCGTCTGTGAACGAGTCTCAGGTTTTAGTCTCAGGATCAGGAGCTGCTCCTGCTTTCTCCTTTATTAAAGTCTGCCTTTTATAATAAACCTGCTCCAGTCTCTCTCAGTACATATACATATATACACACATATATATATATATGTAACTCATCATCACGTTAATATTAAATTACATTTTCATCATTAATCACAGTTTTGTTTTGATCTTTCTCAGATTCTGCATTTTTCATTTGTTTGTTGGTTTTTGTTTTTTTCTTCTTTTACTAAAAACTGACCTGGCTGCTGTTTTTGTGCACATTACAAACACGCACACATACACATGCACACACACACACACACACTCACTCACACACACACACACACACACACACACACACACACACACACATAATCAGTGTGTTATTTGCAGTAACACACAGGGTGATTTTCCAGAAGGGAACAGGAACGTTAACAACATTTAACACGTCAGGAAACAAAAATATTTAGGAACCGCGGTCGTCGCTGTGTTGTGTTCAGCTACATGTTGTGTGTCTGTGTTGCTGTTGTTGTTGTTGTTGTTGTTGTTGTTGTTGCTGCTGTTGTTGTTGTTGTTGTTGTTGTTGTTGTTGTGTGCTGACCACCTGTGACACCTCATTAATGAGTTAATTAGTCGGTGCATTAATCATTCTGGCTCCGCCCACAACGTGACGACAAGACACCGACAGAACACGTGTCATCAAACATCAACACAAATGCTGTTATATAATAAACACATTAATACATCTAATATATTTATAATATATATATCTAATATACACACATCCCAAAGCCTGACAGTGTATATGTTCATTTAGTAAATGTATAAATATTGATGTTTGAATTTAATAAGAAATCATCAATAAAATCAGAGAAATTGTCCTTTAAATAAAGTCGAGCTAATTTATAACTTCATATATCCATGTAAATATATTAAATATAACATGAACATAATATATATATAGCTAGTGCTGTCACTTAAAGTACATTTCTTATTATATGTTTTAATACATACGTCATCTTCATTTACATGTTGAACAGATTATTGCTGCTTATTTTATTTGGGGAAATATATATATTTCTAAACATATACGTCATTATTATAAACACATGTATGTGATCCATGATTTAATACAAGTTTAAACTCATTATTATATATCATATATTAACACATTAATGTAAGTTAGGCCTATTAGTGAAAAACAAAATGTGTCACATAACATGTGTTTTTATATATTTCTTTGTATGTATTTATTATTAGTACAGAGACGTGTGTATTTAAGTTTTATCTCATTATTATACATTATTACATGTATAACCCACATTACATTAATGTCATTATACAGACATGTCATTATTAGTATATTGCCAGTGCACAGACGTATAAATATAAAACAAAATGTGTTTTTATATATTTCTTTACACGTATGTTATTATTATTTATTACTAGTGCATAGACATGTGTGTTTTATATAATTTTTATACATTATAAATACAGGCACATTTATATAACCCACATTACATACAAACACATGTATGTAACATATATTTTGAATTGTTTCTCAACACACACACATATATAGGTATATAGGCCTGTGTTTGTATATATAGTTATATTATAGTGTATATACTGTAACCTGTGTATTAAGTCACTGTGATTAACTAAAGCAGCTTTGTCACTTTTAACAGAGACACAAATATACTATATATATATATTTATATATATTTTATACTTTCTTATCCATTATTATCAGTGCAGGAACATGTATATAAGTTATGTTTTTATACATATCTTAACACATTAATGCAAGTTAGGCCTATTAGTTTGTTAGTATATATTTTTTTAATGTATATATTTCTTTACACATATGTTATTATTTATTGTTAGTGCAGTGACGTGTGTGTATATATAACCTTAATCATCTTGTATATAACCCACATTACAAAAACATGTATATAATGTGCGTTTCTCAACGTCTGAATCAAGTTTTACCTCATTATTATACATTATAGTGTAAACAACCTGTGATTTATCATGAACTAAAGCAGCTTCGTCACCTTTAACACAGAGAGAAACATATACGTCGTTATTATATACTAATAATGGAAAACTTTCTTATCCATTATCATCCTGCAGGAACGTACAGTATAACTTCTTTTTATATCTTAAGACATTAATGTAAGTTTGGCCTATTAGTAAAAAACAAAACAAAATGCATATATAACATATGTTTTTATATATTTTACACTTATGTTATTATTAGAGCTCATTATTATACACTAATACATGTATATAACCCACATTACATTAATGTCAGTTATATTATATTGTACATATATATATGTTTCTCAACACACACACACACGTCATTATTATATATTGTCAGTGCACAGACACATAAAGTTGCATCTCATTATTATACATGATAGTGTGATTTATCCTGAAGTGAAGCAGCTTCGTCACCTTTAACACGGACGGAGACGGAGACGGAGACGGAGACGGAGACGGAGACGGAGACGTTGTTCTCACATCTCAGTGTTTTTACTCTCTCTCTCTCAGACTGAGATTTACACTCACAACATGTTGCACAAAGGGAGCCTTGTTTTCCGAACGGGATCGCCTTAATGGAGACTTATATTTCCAGGATTATATCTGTATTCAGTTGCAAATGATTTGGGAGGAGGAGGAGGAGGAGGAGGAGGAGGAGGAGGGAGGGGGGGACGGGGGACGGAGGAGGTGGAGGTGGGGGTGGTGGGCGGTGGGGGGGTGTTTCAATACTCTTCCTCTCTCTATGAATAATAGTATCATTTGAATTAAGTGGACACCTGGTGCAGTGGGTGTGGGGGGGCCGCTGACCCGCCACCGCTGCCAACTTCCCTTTTTCCCAGCCGCTCCTTATCCAGCGCTCCGAGCCTCCGATTTCATTCTGCCTCCACTAAAATGCCACACACTTGTAACTTTAGTCCCCCCCCCCCCACCCTACCCTCCTACCTCCCCCTACCCCCCCCTTCGGCTAAAAAAGAGCTGGAAAAAAAAGAAGTTTAAGAGGAGGGGGGGGGGAGGGGGGAGGGGGAGGGAAGGAGGGGGAGAAATTCTTATCAATCTCCTCTTAGATTTTGGGGCGAAGTCGTTTGAAAGCGCGGTGTAATGTTTCAGGGAAAACTTCCAATTAAATACTGTAAAAAAAAAAAAGATAAAATAACAGCCCCCCCCCCTCTTCCTCTTTACCCCTCCTCCCCCCCACTCCTGTTAAAGCCCCCTTTTGTTGATTTATTGTACATTACCCAGCGAGCCGTGCAGCACGGCCACGTTTCTGAGGGGATTCTATTTGTATGCGTCCTGCGTCGCCTCCACACAATCAGGCCTGTATTGCGTTTTGCAAATTTATACCAGGATGTAGGTTTAGAGTGTCCCCCCCCCCCACCACCACCACCTCCCCCCACCTCCACCTCCATCTCCATCCCTCCTCCTCCTCCTCCTCCTCCTCCCCTGAAAGAAAAAGAAAGTTTTTCAACTAAGTGTCTGCTTTCATGAGCCACAAGTGATTGAGGCTCACAAACAAAGCTTTGTTTCTAAACTCACAGATGTACGGCCTCTCTGCTGTTTTGTCCCCCCCCCACCACCACCGCCACCCCCCCCCTCCTCCCGCCGCCCCCGAGAACCATTCACACGTTTTCTATCAAGAGCACAACATCAGATTGTTTTGGAAAATACTTTCAGTCATAGTGGACGCTCCAATAATACAGAAAAAATAAATGTAAAAAAAAGCTGCAGTTTCCCATGAGGAGGAGGAGGAGGAGGAGGAGGAAGAGGAGGAGGAGGAAGAGGAGGAGGAGGAGGAAGAGGAGGAAGAGGAGGAAGAGGAGGAAGAGGAGGAAGAGGAGGAGGAGGAGGAGGAGGAGGAGGAGGAGGAAGAGGAGGAAGAGGAGGAAGAGGAGGAGGAGGAAGACGAGGAAGACGAGGAAGAGGAGGAGGAGGAGGAGGAAGAGGAAGCTGCATGAGACGTCGTCCGAATACGTCTCTCCACGGAGGAAGTGAGCGGCTTTAAGGAGAGCGACGACGTCGTTCGGCTCGTTACTGTTTCACTCCGACGCCGACAGGAAGTGGAGCGCGGCCTGTTTCCCTACGGTGGCCCTGAGGGGTCAAACCGCCGCCGCCGCCGCCGCAGCTGAACACAACACCTGCAAAAACACAAAGCAGCTACGAATTCATCACAGTGACAGGAACCCCCAACACAACAGGAAGTGTTTCTGGGGATGCAGTGGAGCGAAGGACCAGGCCATGGACCAATCACTGCCCGTCACTTGGAAACAACTTAGCCTATATATCTTTTTTAAATTGTAGATACCCAGATCAAAAAACTTGCATTCATGGCAGGTTTTTCAACTTATTTCCATTGAAAATCAGTTTGAAACAAGTGAAAATTCTAAAAACAAGTTAATTTTTAGGTGATGAGTCTTGTTTTAAGGGAAAAGAGATTAGTTTTGACTAGAAATGAGACAAATATTCTTGGGAAGATGTAGAGTTTTTGCAGCATGTCACAAAACCTCTCAACAACACAACAGGAAGTGTTTCTGGGGACAGGATACAGCGAGGGACCGGTCTGGGGCCTGTAGAAGTTGTGTAGCAGCTTCCTGTTTGTGGGTTTGACAATAAGCTGAGTTTGTTTGGTTTATTGGAACGACAACTTCACATGATTCACATGGTATTGATCACACTGATCATGTTAGCTTAGCATTAGCCTTTAGCCTGGTCCTGCACTTTATTGTGTCCTCCAGAAACAACTTCCAAAACCACTTTCTTTTTACTCCCATTCATTGGCCTCAAAAAGAAAACCCAAATATTGTAGAGACAGAAAACTGACTTTTAAAAAAAATCTTTTTCCTCATTTGTTTATTTTCCTTTTTTTCTCTCTTTTTTGTAAATTTGTTGGATAATTTTCTTGATTTTGAGGGAGGGAGGGAAAAAAAAAACAACACTTGTGAATTTTTGATATATATTGTGTTATATTATGTACTAGTATTGACCCTAAGTGGAAAAAATAAATTTATTTAAAAAAAAAGAAAACTGACAGACGAGGCTAAAGAAGTGGGCGTGGCCTAAACAGGAAACACGACCATATAAGGTTAAGGTTGAAAACGTATAGAAACAGTTCATTGACTGTAAAAGAGAAAAAAATCTAATGAAATGAAAACAAACTTCAGTCTGAAAGACGATCGTGGCACGTGACCTTTGACCTCACAGCACACACACACACACACACGCACACACACACACACACATACACACAGTTGCAGCTCGATGATCGCGTGCAGCTGTGATGTCATTAAATCAATGATCCTAAATTACACAGACTGGACTTTAAACGGCGCGATGCCTTCACTGACCGTCGTCAGGCCACGACATGAAGGTTTCACGTTCAACTGAGAGAATAAAAAAAGAATCAGATTTTTTCTCAGATTTTTTTTTCCTTAATTAGAATCAAATTTTGAAATTGAAATGTAAGTTTTTTAATCTATTGAATGTGTTCTTTTATTTTGTTTAAAAGAAAACACAAATTTTATTCATTTCAAACAAATTAATCAGCGTTTTATTAAGTGACTTTTTTGTAAGTGACGTTTTTAAAATTAAGGTTCATCAATAATTTTAACTCTAACTTTTTATATTTATATATCTTTTTCCAAATAGTTTTAGGGCCACATTGATATAAATTAATAAATAAATAAACAAATAAGAACCTGTTCTTAATGATTTTTTGCCTGGTTAAATAAAGGTTAAATAAATAAATAAATTTACAACTTTTTTCTTGTAAATTTACGACTTTAGTCTCAAAGTCTGCGGTTTTGTTTTGTTTTGTTTTTTGAAGAAATTTTGAGGGAATTTTGAATTTTTGGAGGAATTTCGTGGAAACAAAAAGCAAATTATTTCCGTGTGGTTGTGTTGTGTTCCTCCTCTGTCTTCCTCTTCTCTTTATGATATTGCAAATCGATCGATCAGCGGATATTGATAATGAATCTCTGTTTATTTTGTTGAAAACTCGTCTGGTTCGTCTGCAGCTCCGTCCTCGTTTGTTGTGTCTAGACGACAGGAAATGCAGAATTGCATTTGTTTACAGCCACAAGCAGCTGAGAGGAGGGGGGTTTGTGTGTGTGTGTGGGGGGGGGGGGGGAGGGGGGGGGGGGTTCTGCTGCTGTTAAACTGCTGTGAAGCAGATTGGACCTTTTTACTGTTTGCATCATGACATTTGTTTTTCTCCTCCTTCTTCTTCTTCTTCTTCTTCTTCTTCTTCTTCTTCTCTGTTTGACGCACACGCTGCCGTTTTATGTGAGTGTGTTGTTGTGTTGTGGTTGCGTAGGCAGGTACACAAACACACACAGACACACACAGAAACACACACTCGGGGTTTAAACACAACACAACACACTCATGAACTCTTTTCTTCTTCTTCTTCTTCTTTGTCTCTCGTCGACTCGTCGTGTCTTTAAACGTCTCAGCTCCTCAGACATTAACACAAACATCTCCCTGACGACAGCCCCTGTCCACCCCCCCCCCCCCCCCCCCCCCCCCCCGTCCTGCAGCCTGTTGACCGTCCTGCAGAAACAAGCGACCCATGACCCCTCACACGGCTGAGAACCAGGCGACCTGCGGCTGCAGCTTCATCACATAAACCAACTCTCTGCCATCGAGCGTAAAAACCTGCTTTTTACTGCTTTTTACTGCAGGCCTTGAACGCCACGTGATGATGATGAGATGATGCGTTCACTGCCTGGAAGTTACAGATGCGGAAAAGATGCAGAAACGACAACAAACATCTGAAGTCCAGGAGGAGAGAGGATGATGATGATGATGTCGCTGCCTCCTCTTCCTCCTCTTCCTCCTCTTCCTCAGCGTGTTTTTGGTCTGTTTCTTCAGACTCATGGAAACTCCTGAAACAGACGCGACTGTAAATCTGTTGGTTCTGGACTCTGGAGGCCGTGATGCCTTCAGGTGCTTATTTTTTTTCTGTGCATTCAGTAAAAAAATAACATTATTTAACGTTTCAATAACACAGTTCTGTTGTTCTACGGACGACGGACGATGGACTCCTGAGTCCTGAGTCCTGAGTCCTGAGTCCTGAGTCCTGAGTCCTGAGTCCTGAGTCCTGAGTCCTGAGTCCTGCTCATGTTGCTGCTGCTGTGGAAACTTCAGGAATAAAATAGGAAACTACAGCTTTTACTGTTGGAACGTTAAAGGTTTTATGTTTCAGCTGTGACAAACAGAAGCTGAAACGTTCAGTTCCATCCACTCAAAACAAGTTGAAATCAGTTTCAGCCTAAACTCAGCTTCTCCGTGTTTCATGCTGTGCAGAAATGATCGATTGATTAGAAACCTGATCGATGATCTGACCGAACAGAGACTGAAACCTTGAGGATCAAACATAATAATAAAAGCTTCAAAACTGATCGATCGATTGATGATCTGGCCCGTAAACCTGGTCGAAGCTATACTTGTAGTCAAGACCGCCTCATCCGAGACCAAGACACTACCAAGACCAAGACCAAGACAGACCAGGTCAAGACCAAGACCAGTTCAGCTCAAGACCGAGACCAAGACCGAGACCAAAAAAAAAAAGAAAAGTTTAAAAAAAATCTAGTTACACCATATTTTGCTATAGGGTTCAGCTGCTTGGTTTAAATATGAGATTGTATTATTTCAACTACAGGCACAACAATAGAGACAGTGCATGTCTTGTGTGTGAACTCACTATTTTTCATCAATTTCATCAAATTTTTTAAGTTTTCATCAATTGGCTGTGATCAAATAGTGGCATTATTGCATATTTTCTAGAGGATTGACTGACCATTAACTAGTCCCAAAGTCATCTAACAAAATTCTAATGAATTGAAAATGTTACTGATTTAAATTGTAGAACTACTTAATTTATAGATGAAACCATGACATATTATCAACTTGGAATGGCATTATTTCCCAGTAGCCAAATTACACTGTATAATATCAGCATCACTGAAATGGCATAGGCCTGATGCTTAACTCATTCACTAGTTCTTTTTCCCCTCAGTGTAACTACAGCCAGTGCACTTTTGAGGATTTAGCCTATACTACTATTATTCTAAAACTGAATAACTGTGCTTTGGCGATAATGTAATGACCTTATTAGTCAAACCACAAACGTTAACAACCCCAGCAAAAAGCTAGATTTGTCGTTATTAAAGTCGCTTGGTCACCAAAAGTTTTATTACATTATTGTGTCACAAAATTATTGACACTATTATTGATTTAAAAAACAAAAAAACAGCTTTATTAAATCCCATTTCCGAGACATTGCGAGACCAAGAGACCCAAAATTAGACCAAAGACGTTAGGCCGTTGGTCCGGTCTAGAACTACAAGTCTTTTGGTTGTAAAGAACAAGGAGCTGAAATGAACATCTTTGTCACGTCTGAAGTAAAACCAGGTCCTGGTCTCTCTGGTCCTGGTCTCTCTGGTCCTGGTCTCTCTGGTCCTGGTCTCTGTGTCTACATCCTTCATCTCCGTGCTTCGTGTTCTCAGATCAATCAGTCAAACTAAACCGATCAATAATCAGTAGGAGACAGAACTGAAGAGTCGTCAGGTGAGTGAACCTCCTGTTCACCAGGTCTTACCTGACCCCAGGTCCTGGTCCTCCTGGTCCTCCTGGTCCGGTCTCTCTCTGCAGGTCTCTGGAGCAGTGAACAGCGGTGGCGGTGGCGGTGGCAGCAGCGGCGGCGGTGGCGGCGTTGGCCCGACTGAAGCCCTGGGAACGTGCTGTGCCATCCTGCGTGATGATGAATATCAGGTCTTGTTCGCGGCTGCAGACTGTGAGTCACAGGAAGTCCCTGCAGCAGCAGCAGCAGCAGCAGCGGGTTTACACAGATGGAGACCATCATTCTCTCAGTCTCAGTCCACATCCACATAAAACCCGTCTGGGCCCTTCCTGCTCTTTTTTCTGCTTCAACTCTGTTTTTCTTCTAGAGTTTTTTTTATTTTTACAGCTCCACTCAAAGGAGGAAGAAGAAGAAGAAGAAGAAGAAGAAGAAGAAGAAGAAGAAGAAGAACAAGAACAAGAACAAGAACAAGAACAAGAACAAGAACAAGAACAAGAACAAGAACAAGAACAAGAACAAGAACAAGAACAAGAACAAGAAGAAACCTTTATTTGTTTGCAGGATCTTTGTGAGTTTGAACTTTAACGACAGAGACTCAGAACTCGACTCCAGGATCCAGAGGATTCGTGTCAAACAGGCCGCCGCCGCCGCCGCCGCCATGTTCCTCCGTGCACCGACTATTAAAGGTAACAAACAAACAAAAGTATGGTGATGGGACAATTTGACTAAATGTGGAACTATCCCTTTAAACGAAGCAGAATGAAAACAGACAAACTGCTCTATAATTATCTTGTCTCTTCATCTCGTGCTCAGGTGAGTTCAATCAGGTAAATGAGGGGTCGAGGCTGGAAACAGGAGCCAATCAGTGATAAGGACAAGACAGGAAGTGAAGACGTTTAACTCTTTTAATTTGAAAATCCTCTGAGACGACTCCAGTAAATAGCCTGGTCCGAGCGAGGCCTGCTGCCTCCGTGGGGTCTGGTCTATTTCCAGCAGCGGAGCCGTAACGAGCTCAGAGCTTCTAATGAACTCTTTTATTGCTTCTATCGCTCTAATTGTCACGCGAGTTTGTGAGAGAGAGCGGATCTCTTCCTCTTTGTTGGCCCGTCGTCACGGGAACAGGCGTGTCAACAAAGTCCCACCAGGCTTTTATGTGTCAGAGGACAGCAGCGTTCTTCCTCCTCCTCCTCCTCCTCCTCTTCCTCCTCTTCCTCCTTCTTCCTCTTCCTCTTCTTCTTCCTCATCCTCATTTTTCTTTTTCTTCCAACTCCTTCTCTTTCTCCTCCTCTTCTTTCTTCCTCCTTCTCCTCCTCTTCTTCCTCCTCGCCCTTCTTCCTTCTCTTCTTTCTCCTCCTCTTCCTCTTCTTTCACCTCCTTTTTCTCTCCCTCCTTCTCTTCTCCTCTTCCTCCTTCTTCCTCTTCTTCCTCATCCTCATTTTTCTTTTTCTTCCAACTCCTTCTCTTTCTCCTCGTCTTCTTTCTTCCTCCTCCTCCTCCTCCTCTTCCTCCTCTTCCTCCTCGCCCTTCTTCCTTCTCTTCTTTCTCCTCCTCTTCCTCTTCTTTCACCTCCTTCTTTTTCTCTCCCTCCTTATCTTCTCCTCTTCTTCTTCCTCATCCTCATTTTTCTTTTTCTTCCAACTCCTTCTCTTCCTCCTCCTCCTCCTCCTCCTCCTCCTCTCCCTCTTCATCCTCCGCCGCCTCTTCCTTCTTCTCCCCCCTCCTTCTCTTCCTCTTCTTCCTCATTCTCCTCTTTCTTTTTCTTCCTCTTTTTTCTTCCAATCTCTTCCTCCTCCTCCTTCTTCTCTCCCTCTCCTCTATGTCTTGTTCCTTCTTCTCCTCCTCTCCCTCCTCCCTCTCTCCTCCAGGAAACATTCACTCTCGTCCTGTTTTATTCCAAACATATTTGATTTTCATTCATTTCTTTTTTTTCCAGCTCAGCTTCAATTCAACCCTTCCTTCTTCTTCTTCTTCTTCTTCTTCTTTTTTGTATTTATATCCTATACTACTCCTTCATCCTCCTCCCCTGCAGCTCGGAGGCGACGCTGACACTCAGGCCGTCGTCATGTGAGACCATGAAGGACAGGAGGCAATAAGCCGGAGAATAGCAGCAATCTTCAGGAAAGTTCTCCATTCAGTGCAGCGGCTGCTGCTCCGTCCTCTTATCCCGCCGCGCAGATAAAGAGGAGAAAATCAATAGAGAAACACAGTGTTAGATAAAGGTGGAGGGGGTGTAGGCAGAGAGGGGGGGGGGGCACCCGGACAAGTTGGGTGTGTAGTGAATTAAAGCGGCGATCAGAAATTTCCCGGCCACTCAGCCCTCGGTCTCCGTCTCCTGTCTCCTGTCCATCACCGTCCTTTTGTCCACGTCTGATTCCCTCGACTCTTTCTCTGCCGCGGCTTTGTGTTTGGATGAAGAAGAAGAAGAAGAAGAAGAAGAAGAAGAATCAGCTGCAGGAACTCATGACTGAAGGATCTGGATATTAACAGGGAGGAGGAGGAGGAGGAGGAGGAGGTTGAGGGGTCCAGCGTCTCTGGTCTCTGGAGTCGATGTCCATGGTTTCGGTTCTGGAATATTTCTTTCATAGACATTCATTGTCCCTTGATCCGGTAGCGTAGCCGACATCCATAGTAATCGATCAGAGGATCTAAGTTCCCTGGACCAAAGACCCTCAATGCTTTGGACTTTTGTACCTTTACCAGGAAGTAGCGGTGGTAGCTAGCGCACACGTCTACACGCTAAAGGAGCGTTCACACTGGACCTTTTATTTTTATCGCTGGCGACAAGTTTAGTCCTAGGCGAGGCTAACATGTTAAAGCAGAAGTAAGTGGTCCGGTCGTTTTCGCTAATGCTGCGTTCCAGGCAGGCTTTTGAAATCGTAAATTACAGCTTCAAGTCACAACTTACGACTTTGTAGCAAAGGCAAACTGCGTGTTTCTCCGACCTTGAAAGTCACTATAACAGCCACGTGACACCGACAGCCTCCACATGTTCAACTGGTTCTTCATGGAAAAATACATTTCCTTGAACGCAGCATAACAGTCCTCGTCCCTACACATTCAGCCCCTTGGCTGCACACACGTTGCCGCTCTCTCATTGGATAAAAACTGTTATACCTCCTCGGCTCAGAGCAGAGCAGAGTGACTGACAGACCCGTGTTTTGGTCCAAACACTCTATGTAAGTGATTGCTGTCGGAAGATATAACTATTTAAGACTTATATTAACACAAATATATCACTTACTTCTGCTTTAAGTCAAAGCAAACGAACGACTGAGCGAATAGTCACTCTGGCAAAAAATCGCGACCTTTAGTCTCTCTACACACGTGACACGTCAGCCTCCACATGTTCAGGTTCTATGCATTAGCATACACGTCTACACATTAGCCTCCACATGTTAGCCTCTACATGTTAACCTCTACACATTAGCCTCTACACGTTAGCCTCTACACATTAACCTCTTAGCCTCTAGCCTCTACACATTAGCCTCCACACATTAGCCTCTACACATTAGCCTCTACATGTTAACCTCTACATGTTAACCTCTACACATTAACCTCTTAGCCTCTACACATTAGCCTCCACACGTTAGCCTCCACACGTTAGCCTCTACACATTAACCTCTACACATTAGCCTCCACACGTTAGCCTCCACACATTAGCCTCTACACATTAGCCTCTACATGTTAACCTCTACATGTTAACCTCTACACATTAACCTCTTAGCCTCCACACATTAGCCTCTACACATTAGCCTCCACACGTTAGCCTCCACACGTTAGCCTCTACATGTTAACCTCTACATGTTAACCTCTACACATTAACCTCTTAGCCTCCACACATTAGCCTCTACACATTAGCCTCCACACGTTAGCCGTTAGCCTAACCCCTACTGTACACATTAGCGTCCACACGTTAGCCTCTACACATTAGCCTCCACACGTTAGCCTCTAGGACATGTTAACCCCTACACGTTATCCTCCACACGTTAGCCTTCACATGTTGTATGTAACGTGGTCCAGTGCGTCCCTGACCGCCTCTGGAGGTGGTTTGGCTGATCGGATCACAATCCGTCCTCAGTGTGTCTTGGGTGCGTTTCCTCCCGTACTTTCATGTGGTCCAGCTCCATCTCAGGTGGGAACAGGATGAACACGTCAGTCTGGTGTGAAACCAGAACCAACCAGATCAGATGGAGACGATGGAGCAGAAACACCTTGAACCTGGTGCCTACCTCCGGTCCACATGTGTCCAGATGTGTGCCCCCCCCCTTCCTCCCCCTCCCCACCACCTCCAGTTACCAGATCAGCTCGACAGCCGATGAGCTGCAGCAGATATCGGGGGCGTATTTCACAGGTCTGGAGGTCGTATTTCAGCGTTTCAGGGCTCAGGCCGCTGTCGTGTATTAATTAAAATCCAAATACCCAGTATTGATCGTGTTATCAGGCCGGTGCAGCCCGGGCCGGACGTATCGATCCGGCCTGTGATTTATGATCATTTTCAAGTAAAAAAAAATCCCTTTGTGTGATTATATGAGGAAACAGAGGCTGAGTGAATGTAATTCTTTCAGATCTAGGCCTAACCCCCCCCCCCCCCCGCCCCCCGGACCCTTTAGACCCCCCAGAGAGAGAGGGAGAGACGTTATGATGCAGTCGTTTTCACTGAGGAGTAAATTAGAGGTGAGTGTGAGTCCAGTTTATTCACTGTTGAGTTCATTTATTTATCAGTTAATCTGTCAGATCCTGTAAAACATGAATCATTCTTCCATCTAATTAAAGAGGAGTGAATCACCACGATACGATGTTATCACAATACTTCAAAATCATGATACGACATCAGATTAATTATGTTCATTTTGTCCCCCAAAAAAAGACAACGACATAAACATTCTGTGATATCCTAAATATTATGTGTTTCATTACAGTGTTTTTCAACTGGAAATCTGTCACAAAAGTTATTTCTATTTGTGCAAAATGTGATTTTCAATCTTCTTGTACTAAAAACTTCAATTCTTATTTGTAATTTACATAATTAATGATCAGTTCTTGTGTGTCAGTACAATACTGCAAAGTCACAAAGTAATGCGATACTACAATAGAATAGAATATGTTTTTATTGTCTCTGTGGGGACATATTTGAATGAATGAATGAATGAATAAATAAATACACATGCAGCAGCCAGACAAACTACACGGTTTAGAAACAGGTTTAAAAACATAAAAGCCATTAGACACAACCCAGTAAAAACACCATATAGATTATAGGTGTAAATTCACGTAGTTTAGTTTATTCTAAATATAAATCTGTGATTCTTGATCTGAACAAACTGATTTTATTTACTCATTTATTTCATTTGTTTTTATTGATTCATTTACTTTATATGCAAAGTAGAGTTGGTTCTGAAACAGAGGAGCTGTTTTCACTAAAATCAAGTTTATGACAATAAACCTGAAACTTAAAGGTTCAGTTCACCTAAAACTGTACTAACATGTTGTTCAGGTCGGAGGAAGTAGTTGTTGTTGTTCACAATAAGATATTTATTCTAAACAGTTTTAAAATGAGTTTGTGGTGAAGACTTAGTTCATCACAAACCCTCATTTTCATCCTGTATCAAAATCATCTCATCTCTCAGAGGAGGAACTGGTCTCGGTCTCCGTGTCTCTGAGCGTCGGTCCGACTCATTAACTCGTCATATCTTCATCTGAGGCCTCGCATTCCTGAGCTGACAGGACGACGCTCCACTCCTCTGAGTTTTCAGGAGTCGGAGTCACTTTTCACTTTTCACTGAACCTTACAAAATAAAAGACGCAGTGAAAATAAATTAGGCTCCTTTAACGTGAGTTTGGAGTTAAATTTAAACACAACGATGTGACTGAACCTTGTTCATCTGAAAGGAAGCAAAACTAACTTTAACCACACACACACAAACACACAAACACACCACCACCCACTCCTGACTCCTCCACCCCCCCATCCCGAGTGCCTGTTATATATCAGTTTTCTATGGAGAAGAAGGAAAATAAAAAGAACAAAGTGAATGAAAACTGGAAATTCACACCTTTGGCACTAAATTTAATTTATTCATCATAGTTTTAGTCTTGTACTGAGATTTGGTTCAAAAATAAAGTGCATCACAAATTAAATGTATTATTATTGTTGAAATAATAATAATGACGACTAACAGCAGAGACAGGAATCAGAATAAACTCATCACCAAATTAAAAAACACTTTTCCAGGATTAATGTTCACCTGAGCTTTTATTTTGAAATCTCGGTGTCCCTCTTTGTTGACTCTATAAATATATTTTTGAATCATCATTTAAAAAACATTCAACAAATTTCACAATTCTTGGTTCCAATGACACAATTAGATAATAAAATAAAACAAATAAAATAATGTCTGTCTTTTAAAAAAAATTTTTTTTTAGCTCTCTTCACATCTGTGCTTGTGTTTTTAAGACACAACAAATTCAGGAATTGTCAACTCAGCTGATTAAAGTAACTCATGTAGCTAATAATAAATTAAAATCTTTGCATTAGGCTATTATATATATGTTGTGTTACCTGGGGGTCTTTTATTCTGAAAATACCGCTGTTATCTTCTGCAACACTTTGACAAAACAAACATTTACAATAATCGATTATTGAATCTGATTTATTTCAGAGTCATTTCAACATGGAGTCAGTGCAGAGGGCCGAGGAGTGAGTGTGTGTGTTGTGGGGGGGTTGTGGGTGCGGGGGGGGGGTGGGGGGTGCAGAGGGGGGTCTGCAGGAGGAGATCATGGTCAAGTGGTCGCTGCTCGTCTGATCCTGTTGTTACAAAAGAATCAATAGTGAATCAAGGAGGTTGAGTTTCCTGATAAGCTGCTGCAGTCGCTTCATCATAAGAGAGAGAGAAGGGGGGGGGGGGGGGTCGCCTTATCGCCACACAGCAGGGGGGGAGGGGGGCGACACGTGGATCAATACCAGGCCGTTGTAGCACCTGCAGTTATCAGCTGTTTCTCCTCCGCTGCAGCAACAGCAGAGGAAACAAGACCAGGACCAGGACTAAGACCAGGACCAGAGACTATCTATCTATCTATCTATCTATCTATCTATGACATAGAAACAGGAAACACTCAGACCACGCCCACCTTCACCTCCACCTCCACCGAGGTCAAAGGTCAAGGAGACGGTGGCGGGTCAGAGGTCATCTGGACTTTCTGTTCTGTTCTGTTCTTCAGTCTAAACTGTGGAGGAGCTTAAAGGAGGAAAAGGTAAAGATGAAATAATGAGAATAAAACTGATTATTATTGATATTATATATTTAAAAAAATAAAGTAGTAAAAAGTGATTTCACATCAGGAAGTTGAACCTCTCGTATCAGGTGGTCGAGTGCAAAAATAAATAAGAGACTTTTCATTGATCCCATGGTGGGAAATTCACTTGTTCCGCAAAGAAGGAATTACAAGCAAAATATTATTATTATTTTTTTTTTTTTACAAAGATCCCACTTTATACCTGTATATATTAGACAAACATAGACGGTTTTGTACTAATATGTGCAAACTGTATAAATAAAAAAACAACTAAAAATATAAACTTGTGCAAAGACAGAAAAAGTGTAAAAAGTGTCAAAAAGCTGCAGAAAAAAATCAATGGATTCTTCACAAATAAACAAATAAAGATGATGTAAATAGCTGTAATAATGTAAATATATAAATATATAAATCCAATAGATGAGCACGTTTTGATGAGTTGGATAAAAGTTGAACATGTGGAACTAAAGTTGTTTGTGTTAAATGTTGAACTCTAAAGTGTTCGATTCCCAGGTGACGTCACTGTCAATCAAACATCACCTGAGTAAAAACTACAAAGATGGAGTCAGTCCGCTCCTCTCCAGGTGTCTTCTTCTTCTTCTTCTTCTTCTTCTTCTTCTTCTTCTTCTTCTTCTTCTTCTTCTTCTTCTCTGGAACGTGTCTCAGATCGTAGGAGGTCGTTTCGTTTCCTTTCGTTACCGGCCGATCGGGGCTCGAGCTCCGACACCTCCCGTGGTCTCCTTGGCAGCAGCCTATCGCAGCGCGCGGCGGCTCCGGGCACGGGGACACCGGCTGATGGAGCGCGAGGAGGAGGCGGAGAGAGAGAGAGAGAGAGAGAGAGAGAGAGAGAGAGTGTGTCGGACAAAACCTCGGTGTCAGTCTCGGGTCGGAGCTTCACGTCTCAGCGCGTCTTTTTACGCACAAAGTTTGAACTTTACGCACGAATTTCACCAGAACTGTGCGGAGTTTTTGTTGTTTCTTTTTTTCTGTTTTTACGTCAGATTTAACGCGGAGGAAACTGGACTTTACGTAGTTTGACTCAACACTCACTCACTCAGCCTCATGTGGAGGGAGAAGTGTGTTTGAGCCGGGACACGTTGATCCGGAGCCGGGTTGGACCGAACCGGACCATGTCGGAGCCTCCGGACAGGAAGTGAACTAATTATTATTACCCCCCCCCCCTCCCTCCCTCCTCCTCCCTCCTGTCCCTCATTAACTGGAGCGAAGCCAATCACCCCGCGAAGGGCAGTGAGAGTCGTAAAGCGGGTTGTTTTTTGTTTTTTTTAATACCCCACCTCTCCATCATAATTACACTGACATGCGCAATCTGCACGCGGTGGGCATCATCATCATCATCATCCTCATCCTCAGCAGCAGCAGCAGCAGCAGCCTCAGCCTCCGTCCGGCGCCTGTTTGACCCAGACCGAGCAAGGATCAGGATCCCAGTCCGACTCCGCTGCGGCTGCCGCGGTGCATGGTGGATGCTCCAAGCCGGGGAAGGAGCAACATGTCCCGGCGCAAACAGGCCAAGCCGCAGCAGCTCCGAGCCGAGGACGGAGCCGCGCAGCCCGGGCTGGCGGGCGGCGGGAGGAGCGGTAGGTGACGGAACCTCCACACACTCCACACACTCACAACAACAAGAACTTAGACAAACTAACACTGTGGAGTAGCAGCTTCACTAGTGGTTCACTTTTATATTCTAACATCGATAAAAACTAAACTAAACTTCACTCAAAACTTCTTTAAACTGAATCGAGACGAAACTTTTCAGAATAAAAGCAAAAAAAACAAAAAAAAGAGTTTGTTCCAGACGCTGGAGGTTGAGTTTCAGCTCTTATTTAATCAAATTTAACAACTCAACACTAAACAACTAAAATAGGAATAAATAATAATTCACCAAAATGAAAGTTTTCTTTTACTTTAGTTTCCGGCCTGTTCATGACGGATTTAACATTTATTTCCTCACATCATCAGGTTTCAGGCTGTTGTGTGTGTGTGTGTTTTAGAGGATGGGGGGGGTGTGTTTTAGGTGTGTGTGTGGGGGGGGGGTTGTACGTTTCCATGACAACTATTTAAATAAACTGAATTTTAATGAGAAACACTGATCAAAGAGGCCTCAACTGAAAAAAAACTATGGGATGTTAAAGCCTAGCTATATTCAATTATGTTCTTATGATTAGTTTATTCTAATGTATGAGGCCTGTACACTGACTATCTGATACAGCCCATAATAATAGCCAACCAGTGCAAATAATATATATATTTTAAAAAAAAAACAGGACAGTGATGGAGATTCAAATTCCCACCGTCTCACAGCAGCGTATTGAATTATTATTATTAATAATAATAATTATCACATATTATTTGTAACCAGATCTCATCATTCAATCACGTTTCCAGGTTTGTTGTCATGAAACACCAGCAGACACACACACACACACACACACACACACACACACACACACACACACACACACACACACACACACACTTCACGCTCCAATATTTAAATATTTAATTCAACACTTTGTTATTTGAACCTTTTTTAATCAGCTGTAACAGACGAGCTGCGACAGAGAAACGAGCGCTGACCTGACGGATCCGGATCCTCAACACTCTCTGCTTTTTAAACAGAGTTCAGTCGCGCGTGCAAATAAAAAGAAAAACAAAATTCAGTTTTACAGAAACTGAATTAAACTGAAGTATTCTAATGTAACATGATGCATTTATTTATATTAATGTTTATCTTTTATGTTTATTATGTAAGATCCCCGTTAGGGTCAGACAATAAAAGAATACACATTCACACTGGACAATATAGACACAGACACAAAACAACACAAACAAATAAATAGGGACAATGTAGACAATGTAAATACAGAGTGTAACCCAACAACATTACAACCACGTACTTCTACTACAACCCACGTATTTACATCAAGTGCATCATCGTGATTAATGGAAGTTCATTTTTAAATAAAAGCATAATATTATTTAGTTGTTTATTAATTTAACTTGGCAACGAGTTCGTTTTTATGAGTTTTTTTATTCTGAGACGCTTTAGTTTGAAACTCCGTCTCTTCCTGTCGTCGTTCATGTTAATATTTGATTATCTGTGGCTGTGAAAAGGTGCTGAAGTGGAGACGAGGAGGAGGAGGAGGAGGAGGAGGAGGAGGAGGAGGAGGGGGTGTTTTCAAGTGGTGGGGGTTGGGGGGGGGGGGGGGGGGGTTGTTGGGGGGCTTTGATTGACTTAACCCCGGCGAGGGGGCAAGTGCTTCACGTCTGGATCATAATACAATTAGTACACGTGACCCGGTGACCTCTGGGGGTCACGGCGGAGAGAGAGACGCCACCGCCACGGCCTCTCTGTCTGTGTGTGTGTGTGTGTGTGTGTGTCTGTGTGCATGTGTGTGTTAGTGTGTGTGTGTTTGCTCTGCAGCGCACTGTAAAAACTCACAGTATTTTTTGTCTCATTTCTGGTCAAAACTAAACTCTTTACACTTAAAACCTCAAAAATTAACTTGTTTTTAGATAATTTTCAATTGTCTCAAACTAATTTCCACTAGAAATAAGTAGAAAAAATTGCCAGTGAAAGAAAGTTTTTTTGTGTGTGTTTGTAATAAGAAAGAAAAACTTGCTCCACGATCAGATTTTTCTACTTATTTCCAGTGAAAATCTGTTTGAAAGAATTAAAAAGTGTCTAAAAAGAAACTGCTTTTTATGTGATGAGTCTTATTTTTAGAAGAATTAAATTAGTTTTAACTAGAAAAAACATTCTTGGTAAGTTTTTAGAGTTTTTAGAGTTTTTACAGTTTTTAGAGTTTTTAGAGTTTTTACAGTTTTTACAGTTTTTACAGTGCAGCTCCGTCGTCGTCGTCGTCGTCGTCGGAGCCGCAGAGCAACGACGACATAAATCTGTCGGCTGCTCCTGACAGCGTGGATCCATCCAACCCCCGCTGACACGTTCAAATAAATTCCTGTCTGTGTTATTGTGTTTGGAAACACACACACACACACACACACACACACACACACACACACACACACACGGCCTTAAATCAAACCTTTCTCTTTGTGTGTGTTTGGTTTGGAGGTAAATCTCACCGAGCACAAACCAAACGTCTTCCCTGCAGCTTCATGAAACAAGTCAAAGTGTTTTGGCTCCTCTGTGTGTGTGTGTGTGTGTGTGTGTGTGTGTGTGTGTTTTTGGGGGTGAATCGCCGTGGTGACGGTGCATGGGACCACCCACACACACACACACACACACACACACACGGAGGCCGAGCTGCGAGCGGAGAGTTTGACTCTGCAGCTCAAACACGTTCACGTCAGGTTTTATTGTGTCAGACGTCAGTTCAGATTTAGAGCCTCACTTCAACTCATTACATCACCGACACACACACACACACACACACACACACACACACACACACACACACACACACACACACACACACACACACACGCTCAACATGCTTTACATCCATGCACATATGTAGAACGCACACACATGCTTTTATAAATTATTTTTTACACAAAAAAACAAAATTATTTCACTTTCACTTTGCAAACAACAATTTTTAATTTAAAACTAATTCAAACTTAAATTTCAAATAATAAAAATACTAATAATGTAAATTTAAACACATTTTTTTGAAGCGTTGCTCTTCAGGGAGACGAGACGAAGCCAGAGTGTGTTGTTGTTGTTGTTGTTGTTGTTGTTGTGAAACAATGATTTACTATTGATTCCCAGGCAGGATCTTTCCATCTGCTGCCTCGGTCTGTTTCCTAATGGGCCGAAGCCTCGACAACAGACGCCGCCGCCGCCGCCACGACGACGATTCCTAAAGTCAGACTGAACCTTCGAAATATAGACGACGTTATTCTACAGATAAAATAAAACAAAAAACAACTGTAAAAACTGTAAATTGTAACAAAAATTTTAAAATTAACAGGCGACTAAAACTAGAAGCCAGAAATAAAAATAAATCCAAATCCTATTTTATTTTTATTCTAACAGAAACAGCTGTGGTTGTTGTAAATAAACACATTGCATTAAGATTAATACAGATGATTATTGGTTAGATGTTCTTAATGTGAAAAAAGTGAAAAGTTTATAACATGTTTTAAAACTGATGTGATTTACCACATTGAAAAAACACAGCAACACTCAGATTAACTACACTCTCCTGGTGCAGTGAACGCCTCATCGTGAAAGTAAAAATTTTAGTTTTTGGTCAAAATAAGACACGTTATTGAAACGTATGATGAACAGAAAATCAGTGCATTGGTTAGAGCGTTTATTACTGTAAATAAAACTAAAGAATGCATTTCCTGAAGGAAATACGAGTGAATGCTGAAAGCTGGAGTTTTTGAAACACTCGGATTAACGACACTCTCCTGGTGCAGTGAACGCCTCGTCGTGAAAGTAAAAATTCAAATTTTTTGGTCAAAATAAGACACATTATTGAAACATATAACATAAAATCTGTTTATTATATGTTTAAGAGGTTAAATCAAACTAGAGAATGCATTTCCTGAAGGAAATATGTGTGAATGCTGAAAGATGGAGTTTTTGAAACACTCAGATTAACGACACTCTCCTGGTGCAGTGAACGCCTCGTTGTGAAAGTAAAGTTTTAGTTTTGTGGTCGAAATAAGAAAATTGAAACATATGATGAACAGAAAATCAGTTTATTATGTGACAAAATAAATCAATATCTGAAGAGTAAAACTATAAAACATGTAAGAAGGAGGATATGATGTAGAAACACCCTAAAAAAAACTTTATTGAAAGTTTAACATGTGCAAACAGACAGACTTCTTCATGGACGTCTGTAAATATTTAAACAGTTGGGAAAACTTTATCTTCTTTTTATAGTTTATTATCATCAGATATAAACAGGAAAATAAAGTGGTTGGTATTAATATTATTATTATTATAATGAACTCTCAAAGTTAAAAAATGATGTTTTCCATGTATGTGTTTGCTCGGGGGTGAAAGACAGAAGAAGTTTTATTTGACTTCAAATCGTCTGTTACACGGTTTTTAAACAAACGTCGTGTGATTCTGTTTCGACGTGTTTGTTTTCTTTGGATCCGCTGAGGAATCTGGACCGAGAGGGGATTCATTACTGTGTTGTTAAGTCTTCCCTCTGTTTTCCTCCTCAGGCGTGGCGGACGGCGGCGGCGGCGGCGGCGACGGCGTGGAGGAGACGGCGACCGGATGCTGCAACAACGGCGCAGAGGAAACGCACGTCTGTGAGAAATGCTGCGCCGAGTTCTTCACGTGGACGGAGCTGAGCCGCCATCAGGAAGTCTGCAGCGAGGACGACGACCCCCCGGTGCTGATCGTTAAGGACGACGACGATGACAACGGGACGCTGGCGGCGGCGGCGGCGGCGGCGGCGGCGGCGGCGGTGGCTCCCGATGGCGGCGAGGAGGAGGAGGAGGAGCCTCTTCCTCCTGCTGCTGCTGCTGCTGAGGGATGCTCTCCGGTTCCCAGCGTGGCGTCCAGCGACTCATCGTCCGCGGCCTGTGAGTCCATCATCGTGGACGGCGGCGGCGGCGGCGGCGGCGGCTTCGAGCTGGGAGAGAACGACAGTCTGGATAATATAGAGGACGTGCGGATGGCGCCGGATGAGGTCATGATGGAGCTTCAGGGCAACAGCGTGCCGAGCACCAACGTGACGCTGGAGATCCTTCACAGCACCAGAGTCGCCGTGGCGCAGTTCTCCCAGGGGATCGGCGGCGTTGGCGGCGTTGGCGGCGTTGGCGGCGTTGGCGGCGTTGGCGGCGTTGGCGGGAAGGCGTCGGCGGCGGCGATCCCCGTCATCCTGGAGCATCTGCTGGCGCTGCAGCAGCAGCAGGTTCATCAGCTGCAGCTCATCGAGCAGATCTGCAGCCAGGTCGCCGTCATGAACCGCCAGCCCACGCCGCTGCAGCAGCAGCACGCCGCCGGCGGGTTCAACGCTGCGGCGGCGGCGTCCAGATCTCTGTCTCTGGCGCCGTCGTTGAACCCCTCCTTCTCCGCCTCTCAGGGCGCCGTCGGCCTCCTCGCCGCCGTCCCTCCTCCTCCTCTTCCTCCTCCTCTTCCTCCTCCTCCCATCCTGCCGCTGTCGGGGACGACGCCGTCGGCCGTGAACGGACAGGCCGCCGTTTCTCTTGAAAAGACGCAAAACAACGTCGCGACGTCTCAGAGCGGATGTGTGACGTGTACCTCAGAACATTCAGCTCCTCCTCTCTCCGGCGGCGGCGTTGGCGGCGGCGGCGGCGGCGTTGGCGTCTCCACGCTGCTGCCTCCGTACGCAGGATCCCACTCCTCCGGCCTCCTCAGCTCTCCCTCCAGTTTGCCGCCGTTTCTACCTCAGAGCTCCTCTCCTCCCTCCAGCGGCGGCGGCGGCGGCGGCGGCGGCGGCGGCATCATTTTCCCCAACCCTTTAGCGAGCATCGCCGCTACCGCTAATGCACTTGACCCTCTGGCGGCGCTGATGAAGCACAGGAAAGGCGGGAAACTGCCCAACGTGTCGCACTTGTTTGAAGCGAAGCCCAACGGCGGTGGCGGCGGCGGCGGCGGCGGCGAGGAGCAGCAGCAGCAGCCGTTCTTCAAGCATAAATGCCGGTTCTGTGCCAAAGTGTTTGGCAGCGACAGCGCTCTGCAGATCCACCTGCGCTCCCACACCGGCGAGCGACCCTTCAAATGCAACATCTGCGGCAACCGCTTCTCCACGAAGGGCAACTTGAAGGTTCACTTCCAGCGCCACAGGGAGAAGTACCCGCACGTGCAGATGAACCCCTACCCGGTGCCAGAGTATCTGGACAACGTGCCAACCACGTCCGGGATTCCCTACGGCATGTCCATCCCTCCGGAGAAACCCGTCTCCTCGTGGCTGGACAGCAAACCCGTTGTAGCGGCGGCGGCCGTGGCGGCCATCGGTCTTCCGCTTTCCTCCTCCACTATGAGCGGTCTGGGCTCGAATGACGCTGTGAGTGTAACACCATCCGTTAAGTCTCCCTTCCCGCCGGCTCCGGCTGAATGTGTGTCTTTGTCACCGAGCCACGGAGGCGGCGGCGGCGGCGGCGGCGAGGCTCGCTTCTCTCCTGTTTCAGAGTCTCAGGCGCCGTCGAACCGTGAGACAGAAGCAGCCAATGTGCTGCAAGCGGAGGGGGGGGTGCACCTGCCCCAGAGCTGCAGCCTCAGACTCAGAGCCAACACGGTAACAGAAGCAGCCAACGCCGCCGCCGCCGCCGCCGCCACGCCTGAGCGCCCTCTCACCTCGGCCCCCAGCTCGCCGCCGCCGCCGCTGCTGTCGCTCCACTCCGACCTCCTGGAGTCTATGCAAACGTCCGAAACCTCGAAGCTGCAGCAGCTGGTGGAGAACATCGACAAGAAGATCAGCGACCCCAACCAGTGCGTGCTCTGCCGCCGCGTCCTCAGCTGCCAGAGCGCCCTGAAGATGCACTACCGCATCCACACCGGCGAGCGGCCCTTCAAGTGCAAAGTGTGCGGCCGCGCGTTCACCACCAAAGGCAACCTGAAGACGCACGTGGGCGTGCACAGGGACAACCCGCCCGTCCACGTGCAGCACTCGTGTCCCATCTGCCAGAAGAAGTTCACCAACGCCGTCGTCCTGCAGCAGCACATCCGGCTGCACATGGTCGGCCAGATCCCAGACTCGGCGGCCATGATGGACAGGCTGCAGGAGACGGACACTGCCGGCGGCGGTGACGTCAACGGCGGGAAGAGCTTCGACAGTCTGAGCAGCAACGGCAACGACCTGATGGACGACTTCTCGATGGAGGACGACAACGAGGAGGAAGAGGAGGAGGAGGAGGAGGAGGACGAGGTGGAAAACATGGAGGAAGGCGTGAGTCCTTCCACCAAAGCGCCGCTGATGTCCGATTGTAGCTCGCCTCCAAAGCCCTTCGCCGCCGTTTCCAGCTTAGCGGCGCTAGAGAACCAGATGAGACTGGTGGACTCCACGGTGAACCTGAGCCACTGCTTCGGCCTGAAGCCTCCGACCAACGGCTTCAACCACCAGCTCAACATCAGGTGTTCTCTGTCCGAGAAGATGTTGGAGAGCTCCAGCGCCAACAGCCCGAACGCGTCCGAATCCTCCTCCTGTTCGCCTCGCGCGTCGGCCGCTCTGTCGCCCGTTCAGAGCCACTCGGAAGGCGGCGTGGCGATCAAATCACCCACGGCGGCGGCGACAAACCACGGCCCGCCGGACCAACCTCAAGACCCGTTGGCGGCGTCGGTGAAGAGGGAGCGATGTGAGTCTCCGACCCCGGAGCGGAGAGGGATTCAACCCGGAAAACTGTGCGTGAAAGAGGAGGCGACCTACAGCATGTCCTTCCAGCTGAGCCGAGACAGAGGTACGGTTGGAGCTTGGACCCATTAAAGGGATAGTTCAACATTTAGTCAAACTGTCCCATCACCATAACCCCTATAGTCATAGCAGTAGGTTCGTTACCTTTAATTGTCGGTGCAAGCTATTTTTAGAACGGCGGAGCAGAGCCGTGAGCTGCTCAGAGCTACGCTACAGAGGCTCATGGGATTTCTTGGTTTCCCTCATCAAACTCATCAAATACACAATCCAACAACTCCACAACGCTCACAAGTTGTGAGCTGCACATTCACCACGCTATGAGATAATAACACAACGTTACCACACAGAGTTGTTTTAGAGGGAAATACAGAGACTGTTGATGAAAAACTGTCCCTGAAGGCAACGTGCATCAGAGGTTTTGCATGAATTTCCCTCTAAAACAACTCTGTGTGGTAACGTTGTGTTATTATCTCATAGCGTGGTGAATGTGCAGGTCACAACTTGTCCACCAGAGCGTTGTGGAGTTGTTGGATTGTGTATTTGATGAGTTTGATGAGGGAAACCAAGAAAAACTAAAATGAGCCTCCGTAGCGTAGCTCTGAGCAGCTCACGGCTCTGCTCCGCCGTTCTAAAAATAGCTTGCACCGACATTTAAAGGTAACGAACCTACTGCTATGACTATAGGGATTATGGTGATGGGTTGATTTGACTAAATGTTGAACTATCTCTTTAATTCTCGGCCTGTACACAGCCAAAAAACCCTAACCGTGACTGAGCCAAGGAAGGAGGCGGAGCCTATAAGAAGTTTAACGGGAGCTGATTAACTTAAACAGGAACAACAGAAACATTGGAGAGGATTTTACGTCTTTACTGAGCAGGAGATCTGTTCTAAAGTCTCTGATAGAAGACGGTTTAGTTCAGCAAAGGAGGATTTCCTGTACATCACAGTTGTTCTCTTGTGTCTCTGCAGGTCAGAACCTCCCCGTCACCACATCATCATCATCATCATCATCATCATCATCATCATTAGGCCTCATAAAGACAGAGCTGAACGGCCACAGTCATCCAACCCACCACCACCTGAGTGACGTTCAGCAGCAGCAGCAGCAGCAGCAGCAGCAGCAGCAGCAGCAGCAGCAGCAGCAGCAGCTTCCTCTGTTCAGCGGCGGCGTCCACATCCCTCCGGCGGCGGCGTACCCGTCGGTCGGGAGCCCGTCGGGCGTCACCTCGCTGCTCGGCCCGGCGCTGCCGCCCAGACGGATGCCGAAGCAGCACAACTGCAACGCCTGCGGGAAGAACTTCTCGTCGGCCAGCGCCCTGCAGATCCACGAGCGCACGCACACCGGGGAGAAGCCGTTCGTCTGCTCCATCTGCGGCAGAGCTTTCACCACGAAGGGCAATCTGAAGGTACGGGGACGGATGCTGTGGTTCACGGACAGATGTTTTTCCTTTTTATAACTCCTGAGTCGTAAAGAAAAAGCAACGAAAAATGTGATAAACAGAGGAGTTGGAAAGGATCGATGATGATGATGATGGAGGATCCTGCACAACTACAGCTGATTTCACCAGTTAATAATTAATACATCTTCAAATCAAAACTCAAAAAGCATCACGAATCAAACTCTTCATCTACATTCAGGCCTACAGTAACAGTACTTAGTTATAGAAAATCAAATTGTTCGCAGATTTATCTAATTTATATTCCAGGGAAAAGTTCATAAAATACACAACATCTCCCAGAATTCTGCATTTCAAACTATTTATTCTCATAAGAACATGTTTAATCTTTACAAAGGGTGTAAATCTGAACCTTTCAAAATAAAAGCATGTGCTAAATCCACTTTACTGCCACATGAGGCCATGAAGACTTCTATTGACCTGATGAAGCAGTTTATTATTGACAAATTCATTCTGAAAAATACCGGTGAACATCTGCAGCTATTAATTATTTTCATTATTTGTTAGTTTGCCAATCATTTTTGGGAAATGTATTGATCATTTGGTTTATAAAATGTCAGAGAATAGAGATAGAAGACCAGAGGAACTTTTTTATACACTGCAAAAACTCACTTATTTTTATTTTGATTATCTGTCCTTTTTCTTGTCAAAATGTCTCATTTCTAGTCTTTCCTCTTAAAATAAGACTCATCACCTAAAAATAAACTTGATTTTAGGTAATTTTCACTTGTTTCAAACTAATTTTCACTTGAAATAAATAGAAATTCTGCCAGTGAAAGCCAGATTTTTCTACTTATTTCAAGTGAAAATCTGCTTGAATGAAGTAAAAAGTGTCTAAAACAGTCTTATTTGAAGTATAACAAGATTTGTTTTGACTAGAAAGGACATTTTGACCAGAAATAAGACAAATATTCTCGGTAAGATATTTGAGTTTTTACAGTGTAAATTGCTAGTTTAGTCCAGTTAATCCTATTAATGTAAATCACATGATGTTGAGGTGTTTAACGACGATATCAGCTTCAAATAATTTCAAAAGCCACTCAGGTTGAACTCTAATAATTAAAACTATTTACATCTAAAATACTATCTTCGTCTCAGAGTCTCAGACCCCCCGCTGTGCTTCGTCTCCTCCAGGTTCACATGGGAACCCACATGTGGAACAACGCCCCGGCGCGGCGCGGCCGGCGGCTGTCGGTGGAGAACCCCATGGCGCTGCTGGGCGGAGACGCCGTCAAGTTCGGGGAGATGTTCCAGAAGGACCTGGCGGCTCGGGCCATGAACGTGGACGCCGGCTTCTGGAACCGCTACGCCACGGCCATCACCAACAGCCTGGCCATGAAGAACAACAACGAGATCTCAGTCATTCAGAACAGAGGCATCGCCGCTCAGCTCCACCCGCTGACCGCCGCCATGGACCGGGTCGCCGGCGGCGCCGCAGGAAGTCCGATCAGCAGCCTGACCAAGACGGGCATGGACCTGGGGAATAACAGACACTTTTCTATGCTGATCGACGACAGCAAAGAGATCGGAATCAATTGATCAAAGCTGAACACTGATGAAATACTTATGCAAACCATTACAGACGTTTAAATATTTGTAAAACATCTTGTTTCTTGTTCTTATGTATTATATATATATAGACTTAAAAAAAAGAACTTTTTATCAATTGACAGAGAATAAGTAGGGGATTCACATTTTGCTATTTTACTTTGCGGTCATTTGTGAATGTTTTTTTTTCTTTTCTATACATTAAATAAGTTGTTTTAACTTGTACCTGAGGATTCCTACGGTGCTCAGACGTATGGTCGCTCTGACGAAGGGAACATATGTTCAAATCAATAATGCAAAGAGTCTGCTCTCTCTCTCTGTCTCTCTCCTCTGGACAGCTGCCCAACGCTGCTAGCTGGTGCAAAAGCACAAAATATGCTCATAAATACCCACGACTACAAACTGCAATGGTCTGTCGTCACTGTCCTGGTGAGAAATTGTTGGACTGAATAAAAAAAAAATAGAACAAACTGTCTGTATGTTCAGTTCACTGTAGAGATGTTTCTGCCTTTGTGTCATTTCACACATTTCTTCATCCACATCACACCTCGTTTTCATGGATCTGCAGAAATAATTTTGCAAACTTGTGCGTTCTGTGTTAATATAAAACAGAAGAGAAGAGCAAACTAAAAGTCTTCCTGTGTCTGTTCCGGCTGCAGTGAATTCAAACCCTTCTTAAACCACAACATTTTGTAAAACTATTCATTCAAGATATTTATAAAAAAAAAATAATAATAATAACAGACATTCATAATAACTATTTTTTAATCATTTCGTTCCAAACTTGACTTTATGACTCTAAAACCAGCTCCCCTGAAAAGACGAATGGTTTTCATGGAGGGAAACTTAGCTATTCCTTTATCGGGAACACGTCGGAATAAGTTCGGATTAATGGAAGTTTCCTCTGGAATTATTTTGTAGGACATTAAAAAATCATTAAGATGTTTATCTGGAACATTATGAGGTTTTAAAATAAATAAATACATATATAAATAAGACAAAGTGGGTAGTTTTTAAATATAAGCAGGAACTGAAGATTTAAAGAGGACGATTAACTTTATGGGAAAAATGGTCTGAACTCAAAGTTTCTCTTACTAACTGGCTTTTTGTGGAACTTTTGACTCCATCACAGTGAGACGGTGGTTGTCTGGTACTCATTTGATTTTTTATACACGTTTAACACTTTGTATTCTGGAGGATATAAATCTCGTTAATGCCCTGCAGTTCCTTTTTTTCTTGTCAGAAACTATAAACATCACTTGACCACACACATTAATGCTCCATTAAATTACCCTCTGGAAAACACATAACCCCCCCAATGTCACGTTCAATTGTGGGTACAAAAATAAATAAATAAATAAATAAATAAATAAAGCAAAAGAAGCATATGAATTATTGTAAAATTACTTACTTTCATTAATTTGTTGTGACAGTATTTCAATTCAATTCAATTAATTACAGTGGAATTCTTATGTACCTTTTGGTAGTTGCATAAAAATACAAAAATATAAGGTAAAATATTTAAAGGCAATAGAATAGAGAGGTAGTAGAAAGTATTACTGGTAGATGTAGTATAAAGTATGACTGAAGTAATGTAGAAAATACACTTTAAAGTTCTGCTCCATTAAAATACTCCTGGAAAACACACAACTGCCCCAACGTCACATTCAATTGTGGGTAAAAAGCATAGACTGTATATAAAAAGGGTAAAAAGCAGAAGAAACGTGCGTAATATTAGTATAAAATTGCTTTGTTCAATCAATTCATTGTGACAGTTTGACGGAAGAAATCTGGAAAGTACAATTTTTGTGTATATTCGCTTCAAAGTTCGCACTACGTTTCTTTGCCCGTAAATACCAGAGAATCGATTTTTTTCGCCTGGTACGTGAACGCAACCAAATCCTAACCGTCTTTTTCAGTGACGTCAGGATGTGAAGGTACTGCCCCAGCCAAGATGGCTGATAGCATCCCGTTAAATCCGGTGCGGAAGAGCTCGAGGAGAAACCCGTATTACAACTCGGCCAGACATTCAAGGTACGGAGCCGGGCCGAAAAAACCGGAAAAAAAAAATCCGCCGTTTGTCGGACATGTTCACCTCCCTCTTCCCCTTCTTCTTCCCTCCTTCCCGCCGCTGGAACAGAGCCCGGGAACCAGCGGAGGCTGCCTACCCCGGCTGCCCTCGCTGGTTCCCGGGCCGTGCTCCGTTCCGCTGTGTTCCATACTGCTATAGCAACGGGCCCGGGAACGAGCATGATGTTGCTAGCTGTTAGCTCCTCCGCATTTTCTCCGCTGACAGCTCCTTTCACCGACTCCCCTGAAGCTAAAACCCCCGGTAAACGTTCAGTGTACCCGGCGGGCTGGTCCGACAGAAGCAGCCGTAACCAGCTCCCCCAGTGTTGTTGCTGTTGTAGTAGTAGAGTAGGTTAAATAGGAGTTAGCTTCCCTGTTTGAGCAGTGCACTGGTATTTAACAGTCACATGACAGCTTCTCTCTCTGTATGTGTGTATGTTGTGTGTGTGTTCCGCTGTGGACTGACACACACCACTCAACAGTTTGTTTAATTTTTCAGACTGGACCAGGATGAGCTAGTAAAGCCCAACAGGTGAGGACTGGACAGGAAGTGAAGTGAAGTAGCCAGACGCATGAACAACAGGTACTTTTAGTATCTCAGGCTAAGTAGCTAATGCTGGAGCTGCTAGCCCATTAGCAGCTGTGGTGGTGACGTAAACGTAAACAAACTTAAACATGACATGACAGTCAGCTGATGCTGGTGATGATGAAGCTCTGACCGACAGGAAAGTGAGAAACTGAGTGTGATTGTGCAGCTTTATCCAACTCACTGTTGTGTTGATGTTATATCTGCTGCTGCTGCACAGGAAAAAAAACACACAACACATCATTATTTGCTAAGTGCAGAGTATTGACATGAAACAGGCTGTGGACTGAGGTCATTTCATCTGCTGCTGATTGAGGTTTTGTTAAGTGCTATGGTTTGTCTCCATCAGCTGGAGTCAGATAATGTGAGTGTGTAAGTGATGGGCTATTAATAGTAATGGTTATACGTTTATTCATGGGGTTGACTAGCTACTTAGCTAATACTGCTAATAAAAGTAAAGGGAAATAAAAGCACACAATAAAAAAAACGCCAAAACAAACCAAAACAATATGCAAAATGTGTTCCAACAGCTTTATGAATGAAACATAATGCAGATTTGCTGGAGCTGGCAGGTGTTTCCTGATGTGTGTTGTTCTGTCCAGAAGCCCCGTCCCCTTTTAACCTCACCTCACCTTTTGTATATAACAACAACCATAATTTACGACCTGTGCAATTAATTCAGAGTGAGATACAGTCTGGAGTCTGGATTTAACAGCCTGAAGCAGGACTTTAATATACGAGTGCAAACAAAATCCATGCAAACGCTAATTAAGCGAATGCTTGTCATGCAGCCCTGTCTGCTACAGTTGATTTTGTATAAAAGCAGCTGTTTTGTTGATTTTTGAAGGGTAATAATCACTTTTGTGTTGTTGTGTTTGTTGAGATTACAGCAGTGATGTCGTCGTGTTAAGTCAGAGGCAGAGCCATAATGTTAAATCCGTCTTTAGTCACTACATCTTAGCCTTTCTTAACTTCAGTTGTAGAAACTATTAGAAATGTTATTGTTTATTATCGGCATTGGTTATGAGAAGCAGATAGTACCAGTAATCCTGGGTCTGGTTTTCGTCCTGGTAGAAACTTCACAGGAGGAGATTTTTTCCCTCTGTGACACAGTGAACAAAACAACAGTTGGCTGTTTATTCTTAAAACAAACCTTTTTACAAACCAGCCCACGTTTTCTCTCTGGATTAAGAGTTGAATTATTATGTAATCAGACGTGGGAGTTCCAAAGCAAGAAAACACTGGGGCTATTAATGTACCTGCCTGGATGGGCCGCGTCCAGCCGTTTGTAACAGGAAACATAAAGGAAAAAACACAAAGAAAACAAAGAAAACAGGAATCGGAGGCTGTTTGTGGTGATTTATTTTATTTTATTTCATCGTACGTTGGTTAGCGGTCGATTCACAGGGTTAGAACCAAATCCAACAAGTCAACATCTCTCAGTGTTTGCACAACACAGAGCTGCTTTTTAATGTTTAATGTGTGTAATCCTCTAACTCTATAGTCTTTTTTTAAAACGTGCACGACTCTGTGCTTTTCTTTAGCTTTGATCTGTCTTGATGTTGTCGTCCGTTAAAAACCTTTCCCTCCCTCTCTCTCTCCTTCCTTCTCTCTCCTTCCTTCTCTCTGTCTTTCTATTTTCTGTCTACAACAACATTTCTTAAGGTTTATGTTGCAGAATTAAAACAACTCTTTTAGAGCAGCAGGAGTAAAATAACTGTTGGTTCGAGGAGCAGAGCCAGGTTTTATTTTGGACTCATTAATCTGACTCGTGTTGGTAGAAACAACACGGCTGTTTCTCTTCTCTTCTGATGTGTCACATGGTTTCAACTCTAAAAAGTTAAAGGGATAGTTCAGCATTTTGGCAAATTGGCCCATTTCCATAATCCCTATAATCATAGCAGTGGGTTTGTTACCTTTAATTGTCGGTGCAAGCTATTTTTAGAACGGCGGAGCAGAGCCGTGAGCTGCTGAGAGCTATCTGGTAACGTTGTGTTATTATCTCATAGCGTGGTGAATGTGCAGGTCACAACTTGTCCACCAGAGCGTTGTGGAGTTGTTGGATTGTGTATTTGATGAGTTTGATGAGGGAAACCAAGAAATCCCATGAGCCTCCGTAGCGTAGCTCTGAGCAGCTCACGGCTCTGCTCCGCCGTTCTAAAAATAGCCTGCACTGACAATTATAAAGGTAACGAACCTACTGCTATGACTATAGGGGTTATAGTGATGGGACAGTTTGACTAAATGTTGAACTATCCCTTTAATCTGTAAAGTTGGAGCAACATGATGACCTGGTACCTGACGCTGTTACTTTTAACGTCTCAGCTGGTCTGTTGTGTATTTAGTTAAAACACACGTTGTGGTTGTTACTGTACTGTAACTGCCTGCTGTTCCTTGTGCATATATTTACTCACCGTCAGTAAACGCCGTCCATGTTTTTCCTGCTTTTACCTGTTGCTCCTCTAATGTTTCATCACAAAATAACACTGACTGAAGCTTTTATAACAGCTTCCTGAATAAGACGCAGGATTTAATGCTCCAGATTTGGAATTAAGGGATTTTTATTTGCTCCAAATGCTTTTTAAAAAAATGTTTGTTTGTTTTTGAGTTTATCTCTGCAAGGATTTTCAAAATAATTTCAGTCTGAAAAGTGCAGACTGAATCCTTTCACGTGCAGAGTTACAGAAAATAAAGATTTTGAAGTTTATTTCGACAATATTCAAACAATATGCAAAACAAATAAATAAGTTGCATACTTGAAAAAGTTTACAGTGTAGCCGAAACAAAGCACAAAACGTTTGAGGACAGGACAAAACACAAAACGAGTTAAAGGGATAGTTCAACATTTTGGCAAACCTCTGTCCTGGTTACACTGTAGGTCGTTTCTGGCTTAATAACCACAGTATCATCACCACCATCATCATCATCATCATCATCATCATCATCATCATCATCATCATCATCATCTTTATCTCTCCTCCATCCTCTCGCTGAGCTGCTCGTGTCGATGGTTGATCTTAAGCTCTTAATCCTCCTGTTGCCGATTTTTCATGTGTTGCTCGTTCTTCATACGTCCGTGTTTCTGTAGGTACGAGAAAGAAAGGGACAGAGGACTGAGAATCCACAGTTTGACCGTTTAAATTCAGACTTTTATTTGTATTTTATTGTGAATGCTGATGTTTTACACTCAGCTAAGTCTTGTCCTCGTCTCTCTCAGCGTCTGAACTTTTCCCTCCAAATCCCCCGTTCCCAGATACTCCCTAGAAGATGAGCCGTCCAACCTGGACGAGATGCCTCTGATGATGTCGGAGGAAGGCTTCGAGAACGACGAGAGCGACTACCAGACGCTGCCCCGCGCCCGCGTCAACCAACGGCAGCGCGGCCTCGGCTGGTTCCTGTGTGGGGGGTGGAAGGTGCTGTGTGGCAGGTGAGTCCCGGTCTGCACCGCCGTCCACCGCCGGGGGGGGGGGGTGACATGACACGGTGTTGTAATGACTTATGATGGCGATGAAAGAGGATTTAAAGGAACTAAGCTGGATATTTGTAGCCCAACAAAAACTAACTTTGCAACTATCTGTGACGTACGACAGTCGCACTTAACTGAATAAAGTCATTGTGTTACAACAGTATGGTTGTAATTCTGCACAAAAAGTCATGAAATTATAAGAATAAAGTCTTGATTTTAGGTTTTTTGACTCAGGTCTTGTTGTTTCAGAGGGGAAACATCAGATCTGCTTCACTGTTTTAAACAAACCAAGTTCTTTTCGTGCCGTTTTATATAAATTTCATCATGATTTGGATGCAGCATAATTTCACTCTGGTCTGCATTTGCCTTGTGTGGACTGTGGACAAGGAGAAACTTCTAAAAATTATGTTTTTTTTACTTAAAATTCTACATTTTTAATTCTCAAATATTAATATTTTGTAATCTGATAATTAGATAATGACTTTATTCTTATAATATTGTGACTTTTTGTCTTGAAACAATACTTAAATTCTGAAATATTATTCTGGATGCTGTCAGATTTCCCACAGGACTGCACACAGGAAGTCAGTTCATGTTGTTGTTGTAAAGTTTGCATTAATAACTAAGTGTAAATACAACGATTCAGATTAAAGTTCACACGTTTCTGCTGCTTTTAACCTGAAATAACTGACTCTGCTGCACAAAGTCAGTCCAGTCGTCGCACCTTTAACTGCTCTGAACTCAGAGTCGTCAGTGTTTAGTCATTCAGCTGCTGTGTGTGTGTATTAGTGTGTATGTGTGTGTGTAAATGTGTGTGTGTGTAGTGTATCATGTCAGTGAGTGATGATCAGTTTGGCTTTCCAACGCACCGGTAGCTGTGCGTGAAGTGAGAAGAGAGGATAAAGAGTCGAGGGCATATTTTTGGGTCGAGTTCCTTGATGCGCACCATCAGTCCAAAAAGATTTTCAGGTCAAACAACAAAACACCACGACGACGACAACGACGGCTCGGCTTGATTTGTTTTATTATTATTTTTTTGTTTTTTATCCTAGTGATTCATTCATTTAGTTTTTCAGTTTCGTCCTCTAATAATAAAAGAAGAGTCACGTTTATTAAACAAACGTTTGTGTCCAAACATTACGGAGGAATTTTCATCGCCTGTTGTTGCTGCATATTGATCCCCCCCCCCCCCTCCTCCTCCTCCTCTCCCCCCTCCCTCCCCCACTAATGAACAAATCGGATTTTTCACAGCTGACCAGTTTGATGCTTTCCAGTAATTTTATGTGTGCTTAGTGTGGGATTATAAAACACAAATAATTCACCGCCGAATAAGCCCCCGACTGTTCAAATGCCATATTATTTGAATAGCATTCATTTGCTCAAATAATCGCTCTTATGAATCTGGAGCGGTGGCAGCGAGGGGCGGGTGGCGGGCGGCAGCGGGTGAGCGGCGGCGGCGTTTAGAGACGATGAGCGAGCAGCGGCGGCGGCCGGCGCCAACACAAACACACAGTTTTAAAAAACCCAAAGTTGATTTATTTAGTTTTTAATGTTTTGCCAACTTGCTTAAAAAGTGGAAAAGCCAAGTCGATCAGCATGACGGTATACACACACACACACACACACACACACACACACACACACACACACACACACACACACACACACACACACACACACACACACACACACGGCTGGCTGTTTGCATTAGATATCAGATATGGCCGATAAGCTCCAGTGTAGTCATTAGCAGGGTGATAGAAAGTCAAATAGTTTTTAAAAAGTAAATGTCAGTGTCGGATCCAACGCTCTGATGAGGTCACACTCTAGAATAATATGTTTTTATAGGACGCGGCTCCGGTCGCGGTTGTGTGAGTTTGTTAAATGATGATGATGATGATGATGATGATGATGACGACGTCCTCGACCTTTGTCTTATCTGATTATTTATTATTAATGTCGATAACGTTCATCGTTTGTTTGTTGTTCTTGTTTCTAACTGTTCGTCACTGTATTATTAGGATTATTATGCGTTAAAGGGATAGTTCAACATTTTGGCAAATCGGCCCATTGCCATAACCCCTATAGTCATAGCAGTAGGTTCGTGCAAGGTATTTTTAGAACGGCGGAGCAGAGCCGTGAGCTGCTCAGAGCTACGCTACGGAGGCTCATGGGATTTCGTTACCACACAGAGTTGTTTTAGAGGCAAATACAGAGACTGTTGATGGAAAACTGTCCCTGAAGGCAACGTGCATCAGTATCTCAAAAGGAGTTTAAATCGAACGCTAAGAACCTATGAACTCTGACCTGGACAAATGAGAATATGCACAGGCCAACGTGCATCAGCAGTTTTGCATGAATTTTCCTCTAAAACAACGGCGTAACGTTGTTTCCTGTATTTTATATTCTAGGGGCTTGAAGATGTGAAATGCATTTGTTTTAATCATGTCACTGTTTTTAAAGAAAATAGGAAATTTTCTATTTTATAAAGGTTAAGTGTTTAGATGTAGTATATTGTATCGGTTTCCTCCTTTAAACTAGGAAATGATGTCATAAAGGTGAGCTCATGGTTCTGTTTCTGGACTCCTCTTACTGCTGTGGGACACGGTGCTTTAAGTAAAATGAAGGCTGCATTTACATAGTCATTTTGCACAGCCCATAATAGCCTCGAGCTGGAGTTGAGAAGTTTAAACAATGACTGAGCCGAGACAGAGAGACAGAAGCTCAGCTGAACTCCTGGAAACACACGACACACGAGGATGAAGATGACTAAAAGGTTTCACCTCTCTGCTTCATCGTCTCATGATGACTCCGCTCGGCCTCTCGTCACGTTTTACTCACGTTCACCAACATTTGTGCGGTGTAAAAGTGCGTTATGATTGTTGACTTGTGTCTCTCTCGTCTCTCTCTCTGTCTCCTCCAGCTGCTGCGACTGCCTGATCCACGTGTTTCGGAGGAAGAAGGAGCTGAAGGCTCGGACCGTCTGGCTCGGCTGCCCCGAGAAATGTGAAGAGAAGTTTCCCAAGAACGGCATCAAAAACCAGAAGTACAACGTCTTCACCTTCGTGCCTGGGGTGAGTCGACAACACACACAAACACACACACCTGTCGGACTCGGTCCTTTCACACAAATGCAACAAACGAAACAAATGCACCTGGAGGAGAGGAGGGTTAGAGACACAGAGGAGAGAGAGACGCCACACCTGGAGAGGTCAGGTTTAAATAGTTAAAGCAGATATCAGCAGTTCGGTGGTTTCGTCTAATGCTGCGTTCAAGGCAGGCTTTTGAAACCGTAAATTACGGCTTCAAGTCACGACTACAACTTTGTAGCGTTCCAACCCGTAGCTCATGTTTTTACCGTCCTGTTGTCTGTGAAAGTCACTATAACGGCCTCTCGTAACTTCCGACCCAGATGGAACTGGTACGACTTCACAGGTCGGAATAACACAAAGTACGAGTTTCCTTGAACGCACCATGAGTTAGCAGCCCCCGCCCTCGTCAGGCATCTATTGGTCCTCGTGCTACGTCACCACATTCACGATGCAGCGATGCATCCCTTGGCTGCACACACAGCCCTTCATGCCGTTCTCTCTCCTCATTGGATAACACTTGTATCCCACAAGGAAAGTTTTCTCCTGGTTTACAGCAGAGCAGAGTGACGGAGAGACCAGACACTCTATGGAAGTGATGCTGACCATGGAAAACAGGAACATTTAGGACTTAGAGGAACTAAAACATTCACCTGAGATCTGCTTTAATCACAATGCTTCACAATTAATGAGTCAGTCTTTATATTTTGTTTTGTTTTATTTTGTAGATTATTGTCAAAATACGGTTGAATATACACTCATACTGGCCATTTAACTATTCACTTCTAAGATATCTTTATATTCTTACGTAATGGTGATTAGTCATTCCTATAAATCTAGAAGTGACATCATCTACATTTCTGTGTTAGTCCTGTCGTAACTCAGCTCTGAGACACTTCAGATTCACTCAAAGTGTGTGTAAGACGCTTGATAACTTAAATAATTTGTTTTACTCTCAGTAGTTGTTGTTTCTAAGAAGCGTGAAAAAAACAACTCCTGATCTTCGGCCTTTAAACGCAGCAGCAACGCGCTCCCACTTTTATGAACCTTTTACGGCGTCTACAGTTCATCCTGTCGCTGGTTTTACAGGTGGACAACAGTGTATAAAGCTCAGTATCGTCATCGTTAACCATCCTGAAGGGTTTACACTCTGTGTGGGGGGGGGGAGGGGGGCGGGGCGTTCAGGAGTTCAGGATTCATCACGTTTACTTATTAAAAAGAAGAAGAACCGGCCGCCACCACACCTTTTGGCCCCGGGCTGCTCCATAAAATGTCAACTGTCTATATAGGAGACGTTAAGAAATCCTCTTGGACAGTGAACGCATCGCCTCCATTTCTCCACTTTGAATTATTAAATACACACAAATTGAGTTTTAGCAGCGTGTGAGACAGAGAGAGAGAGAGAGAGAGAGTTTCCCTAAAGGTCAGAGGGTTCATTAAGCGTCGCGGGCGTCGTCCATCGATCCCGTTGTCTCTGATAATCTGTGACCACACACGGGACGCTCATTATTGCAAACATTATTCAAAATCTGACCTTAGATGATGAATACGGGAGCTTAAAGACTTCCTGTTGATGGATGACGGACCAGTAGTGAAGACGCAGGCGGCTCCGTGTCCGCGTGCACGTGTCATCCATTCTTCTTTCATTATTTGGTGGTTTGTGTTTATTCTGCCAAGCGTGACGTTTCCAGACGTGAAATCTGCACCTGAACGCCACTTGAAGTTTTTTTTTTTTTTTTCCATTAGCTTAATGTAAAGTTACAGCAGGGACAGGAACAGTGTGGATCTTATTCCACTTGTGACGGACAGTAACTCATCCTCCTGTCGTCCTCGTCTCACCTCTGCTGACACCTGACTGTCCTCACCTGTCCTCACCTGTCCTCACCTGTCTGAATCCCTGTCCCAATCAAGTTTATTTGGTAACCCTTTACTTTACAGGCCGCTAATTACGTGATAATGTCAAGATACAGCCAAGAAATAACAATTAATTGCATAGTGATGTCAAGAAATAGCCTAGAAATAACAATTAATTGCAGAATGTCAAGAAATAGCCTAAAAACAACAATTAATCGCATAATAATGTCAAGAAATAACAATTAATTGCATAATAATGTCAAGAAATAGGCTAGAAATAACAATTATTTGCATAGTAATGTCAAGAAATAACAACTAATCACATAATAATGTCAAGAAATAACAATTAATCGCATAATGTCAAAAAATAACAATTAATTTCATAATAATGTCAACAAATAACACTTAATTGCAAAATAATGTCAAGAAATAACAATTAATCGCATAATAATGTCAAGAAATAACAATTAATCGCATAATAATGTCAAGAAATAACAATTAATCACATAATAATGTCAAGAAATAACAATTAATCACATAATAATGTCAAGAAATAACAATTAATCGCATAATAATGTCAAGAAATAACAACTAATCACATAATAATGTCAAGAAATAACAATTAATCGCGTAGTAATGTCGGGAAATAGCCTAGAAATAACAATTAATCTCATAATAATATCTAGAAATAACAATTCATTGCGTAGTAATATAGAAGTAGCCAAGAAATAACAATTAATTGTGTCATAATGTCAAGAAATAGCCTAGAAATAACGGTCAATTTCATAGTAATGTCATGTTTTTTCATAAAGGCAAAAGAATACACATGATTTTTATGCTTTGGGAATTTTTTGGGAAAGGCCAGAATTTCTCTTCACCAAGTCGCTGCAGTTGCCCGTTGTATTTCTGGGCTATTTCTACACAATCAATCATTATCTCATGACTGAATTCCTCGACATTACTATGAAATTGGCCGTTATTTCTCGGCTATTTCTTGACATTGTCATGTAAGTAACAGCCTGTAAATTGAAGATGTGGTGGTGACTGTGTATTAAAAATGAAAACCCAATCTTTCCGTTCTCCTCAGGTTCTCTACCAACAGTTCAAGTTCTTTCTCAACCTCTACTTCCTGGTCGTGGCCTGTTCCCAGTTTGTGCCGTCGCTGAAGATCGGATATTTGTACACGTACTGGGCGCCGCTGGTAAATAATACATTATAACATTATAATGAATAAAATATGTATATTTATACCACAGTCCTAAATTGTTTCCATATTCAGTGTTAAAATGTGTTTTGTATCTTTGCAGAGTGAATTTCTTTGGGTTTGCGACGTCACATTCAGCTCCGACAGTCTGTGATCAGAGAGTTTTAAAATTTCTTCCGACACCTAATGAACTAAACAACAATTAATCTGAAAACTGAGAAAATAACCAAAAGATTAATTGATATTAAGGGGGAAAAAAGCAGATAAATAAATAAATAAATAAATCATCATCATGTTAACACACGTTTCATCAACTGAAGTTAAACTGTTATGAACTGGTTTTGTGTCGCACTAATTATGAAGCTGTTAATTTAGGAACACAGTGGATGTGTCACTACACGAACGATGGATTTCTCTTCATTATTAATTAGTTTCTGTTTTTATTTTAGACAGAAAACATCAGTTAAAGGTATAGTGCGTAACTTCTACGTGTCTGTAAATATCCGTTTCACCCAAGCCGCTACAAGAGGAGACGATACCGGGCCATACGCCGTATTGAGGCGGCGGCCGTATCGTTGTAATAACGCAGAAATCCTCTAGGGGGCGGTAGAAGTTATGCACTGTAGCTTTAAGTTTCTCGGTCTCTGCAAAAATGGTTAAAACATATTCATTTATTAATTCTCCATCATATTCAGAGACACAGAAACGAAAGTGTCAGTTATGTGTGGTATGATGTCAGCGTGACATCACAAGTGAGACGGTGACGAATCTGTAGGTCACATGACGCAGCTGTGAGGTCACAACCAGGTGTTGCTTTAACCTAGTGGTTCTCAACATGGGGTCTAGAAGTTGTTTTTTTATTTTTACCTCTTTTCCTAGATTTTTTGTTTTGTTTTGTTTTGTTTTGTTTTAGAAATTTTACCACTTTTCTCTAGAGAAATTTAACTTTTTTAATTTGAACATTTTCTATGAGAAATTTTACCACTTTTTTCTAGATTTCTTTTAAAAAACTTTTTTGTTTTAGAAATTTTACCAGTTTTCTAGAAAATTTTTACTTTTTTATTTTGAACATTTTCTATGATAAATTTTACCAATTTTTTCTAGAGTTTTTTTTAACCACTTTTTCTAGATTTTTTTAAAAAACTTTTTTGTTTTAGAAATTTTACCAGTTTTCTAGAAAATTTTTACTTTTTTATTTTGAACATTTTCTGAGAAATTTTATCACTTTTTTCAAAAGTTTTTTTTTTACCACTTTTTCTAGATTTTTTTTTTTACTTTTTTGTTTTAGAAATTTTACCAGTTTTCTAGAAAATTTTTCCTTTTTTATTTTGAACATTTTTCATGAGAAATTTTACCTTTTTTTTTTCACTTTTTTTCCAGAAATTTCTCTATAATATTTCCAAAAATTCACGCCATTGGCCCTAATTTAAAAGAAAAAAAAGTAATGTTCTTCAGTGTCAGAACAAATATTTGTGTATTTCTGGTGTTAACTTCTAAATTTGGTCCAATGGGGTCCGTGGTCCAATTTGTGTCAGTTTATGGTCCTTGATGTACAGAAGGTTGAGAACCACTGCTTTAACCCACATCCACTGTGTTCCAGTTTTATTTCAGTTATTTATATTTAACAGACGGCTGCTGTGTGTGTGTTTGTTATTTAAATGTTGACGTATTTGTCTGCGTGTGGTCACTCAGGGGTTTGTGTTAGCCGTCACTATGGTGCGAGAGGCCGTGGACGAGATGAGACGTTACCAACGCGACAAAGAGATGAACTCACAACTCTACAGCAAACTCACAGTCAGAGGTAAGTGTGTGTTTGTGTGTGTGTGTGTTGATGTTGTGTGAACAGATCTCTCAGCGCTGCAACGACCGACACTTGAAACTCGAGTCGTTTTCTTCTCATTGATTTTCTCCGTCTCTTCAGACTCTATGATCTAAGCTTTGTTGAATGTGTGGTGAAATCCCCCTGTGTGGTATTTGTGACCATGGGTTCTGAGGACGAGTGTGTGTGTCTGTGTGTGTGTGAGTGTGAGAGGTGTTAGCGGATATCGAGGCGGTCGGTCTAATTGAGAGTGACCCTCTGTGCCGTTGTTTTTAGTCTGAGCCCGAGGCCAGAGATGAAAACAGAGGAGTGTTACGTTATCACACCAGAGGTCATCAATCTGAGAGAAGAAGAGCAAACAGAAAAAAAAAAAAGATCTGAAGAGTCAGCGCCATTTTTGTAAAGCAGGACATCAGCACCTCCATGATGATGATGATGATGATGATGATTATTATTGTCTGTCCTCACCTTCGTCTCTCTCTCCGTCCTGTTTCTGTGTCTTCAGGTAAAATTCAAGTGAAGAGTTCAGACATTCAAGTCGGAGACATGATCATCGTGGAGAAGGTAAAACCCTCCTCTTCCTCAGGGATGAAGGTCGATTTAATTAATCATCTTTATTGTCGGTGCAAGCTATTTTTAGAACGGTGGAGCAGAGCCGTGAGCTGCTCAGAGCTACGCTACGGAGGCTCATGGGATTTCTTGGTTTCCCTCATCAAACTCATCAAATACACAATCCAACAACTCCACAACGCTCTGGTGGACAAGTTGTGACCTGCACATTCACCACGCTATGAGATAATAACACAACGTTACCACACAGAGTTGTTTTAGAGGGAAATTCATGTAAAACCTCTGATGCACGTTGCCTTCAGGGACAGTTGTTCATCGTCAGTCTCTGTATTTCCCTCTAAAACAACTCTGTGTGGTAACGTTGTGTTATTATCTCATAGCGTGGTGAATGTGCAGGTCACAACTTGTCCACCAGAGCGTTGTGGAGTTGTTGGATTGGGTATTTGATGAGTTTGATGAGGGAAACCAAGAAATCCCATAATGAGCCTCCGTAGCGTAGCTCTGAGCAGCTCACGGCTCTGCTCCGCCATTCTAAAAATAGCTTGCACCGACATTTAAAGGTGACGAACCTACTGCGCTGACTATAGGGGTTATGGTGATGGGCCACAATTTGCCAAAATGTTGAACTATCCCTTTAAGGTTTACTCTGTGCTGATTGGGACCGATATAAATCACCAGGAGCCAGAAGACGCTCCTCCGTGTCATAAATTGAGGCTTCAGTTTGTCTGTGATATTATTTTGTCACTTTGAATATGACGCAGAGTCTGGGATTTATGGTCTTCATCTACATCATCAGCCAAGCGTCATTAAAACACCAAATACGCCGGATCTAAAGCAGCACGTTTTAATAAATCTGGACGAAAGAGGCTCCTGTTTTTAAACTTTAACGTCCGTGTGCATTACTGGTATTAAAGTGTTGCTGCGACGGCACGGCGCTCATTTTAATGCGAGTTACTCAGCACAAACGGCCGCAATGCAGAATCTTTAATTCACCAGCTCATACCAAGAATTTAAAGGGATACACCAACATTTTTTTTGTCTTGCCTGACTCTCGAGTCCATGACCGTATCGCCGCTAATTAGCTTAGCTCAAACACTGGAAGTGTATGGGTAGTGTTAGCCATGAAAAAAAAATGTTGGCGTATCTCTTTAACTTTGAACTTGTTATTTTTGCAAAAGTTGAAGCTGAATTTTGCTGTTTTGATTTTATACTTAGTGTATTTCATCTTGACGGATGGAGACAGAAGGTCACAGCTGAGTTTTAACCGACAGTGTTCAGGTTTTGATGCTCTCACCTGTTCAGCTCTGCAGACCTGAAACCAGACTGCTGCTGCTGCTGCTGCTGCTGCTGCTGCTGTTAATGCTGCTGCTGCTGCTGCTGCTGCTGCTGCTGCTGCTGCTGCTGCTGCTGCTGCTGTTAATGCTGCTGCTGCTGCTGCTGCTGCTGCTGCTGCTGCTGCTGCTGCAAGTTAAATTTCCATTAGTGCATTAGTGACAGACTTTAAAAATCTGATTCTCCTTCACCCTCTGGTCAAGGTATATTGACCTTGTTTAATTATTCAGGAAGATTCACTGGGCTTTAGCCACAGTGCTCAATAACACTCACACCCATTTGCACTCTTTTTATTTTTTCTATCTCTCTTTGTTTCTTTCTCTCTGTGCAGAACCAGAGGATTCCTGCAGACATGATTTTCCTGAGGACGTCAGAGAAAACCGGTGAGCAGGAAAAAGTGTCTGTATGACTCAATGTGGAGCTTTATTTAAGGATAAATCCAGTAGATATGAGAATAAACAGCGGGCGGAACCGGATACCTGTAGGAAAAGTGTTTTCTTTCTATGCTTTCTATAATGAGATGAGTATAAGTGAAGGAGCTGCAGGATGCCTTCAGTGGCCTGTCTAAGTGTTGTAAAACAGAACCACATCTTCAAGGTCTCGGTCTCAGTCGAGCTGGACTCGTCACAGCTGCAGCGACTTCTTTTTTGTTGTTTATTTTTGTTTGATTATTTTCATTATTGAGTAATTTGTCAGTTGTTTAAAGGAGTTTCCCACTGTAGCGCTGTTATTTCATCACTTTATTAAGTTTTAATACTTTTTCATGCGTGAGAGTAAGGGTTTAGATCCCCAGTGTGCAGTTAGTTTATCCAAACGACGGCTGCAGAGCTCGTTAACCGGCCAAACTACGTCGTCATACCGGGGGAGGAAACGATCGTTGATTAACATAGCAATTAAAGGTAGGGATGCACCGATATGAAATTTTTGGCCGATACCGATATCCGATATGAATTTTTCTGTTATGGCCGATATTTACCGATATCAATATGTGTTTTGTTTTTTTTAAGTTTCTGAGATGATAAATTTCTGTACAGACTGAAAATCATGCAAACTGAATTTTTGAATGTCTTCCTTTATTTTCAGAATGTATTTTACTTCCAAATAACAAGGTTACAGGCTGCCATCCTCCTCGCATTACCTCAACTTTGCAGCTGTTGCATAGGCTACTGCTTTTCGAGTGTCTTCTTATGACACAGTGAAACACCAACTAGATGGATATACATCGGTTGTGCATATCGGCCCAATTTTACTCATCGAACCGATACCGATATGTTAAAAAATATCGATATTAATGCCGATATATCGTGCATCCCTAATTAAAGGTAACAAACCTACTGCTATGACTACAGGGATTACGGCAATGGGCCAATTTGACAAAATGTTGAACTATCCCTTTAAATATCATTTAGATTTTAGAGTAAATAATCTTTTCTTTTTAAGCTGAGGAGGAATAATATGGATATCAAGACTGGGACTTGGTACAGTGACGGTCCTGGTGTTTCAGAGGAGTTTTATTCTCTGAGGTCTTGACTCCATTGAGACCAAGATGAAGCAGATTGATCTGATGATTCTGGAGCTGTAGTCGATTTACTTTAGGTTTGTTTAAACCGGTTCAACAGCAGCTGAAGAGAAATGTGACTCTTCCCTCTCACGCCTTCCTTCCTTCCTCCCGTCCTTTTTACCGACATCGTCCGATGATTCATATGATTTATGTCACATTGTTCAAGTGACTGATGGTGTAAAAAAAAAAAAAGAAAAATCTCAATTAATCAATGAGCTGCTTTCTGCTGCGCTGGATCCCGGCTCCTCTTTCTCTTCCAGGAGGGAAGGAACGTCCGCGAGGAAGGAAATGTGTCTGAGGACATCGTTTCCATCAATCTCTGATGTGTCAATATGTTTGGCAGAGATTTGTTGACGTCTTTATGCCTTTAAAACACACACACACACACACACACGGACGCTGTGTGTGTGTGTGTGTGTGTGTGTGTGTGTGTGTGTGTGTGTGTGTGTGTGAGAGAATGAATCATCCTCCTGGTGTTAATGTTTTCCCTGGGGGGCGGTTTACAGCCGGCCTTTAGCCCCTCTGCTCTCATCCATCAGCTTCATCTCTAATATCGCCTCCCATCGATCGGCGGCGAGCGGCGAGGTCACGGCTGCTCAGCGTTTATCTATCGTCGTGTTAATGCACTCGATGCTCTTTGACACACGCTGCTTTATTATATTAACATGACAATAAAACATAACAACACTGTGAACGCGTTCTGGATCCAACGGGTCAAACTTTTTAAAATCTGCTTTTTCCTTTTTATTATTTCATTGAATTACGAATGAAATTATGCAAATTAATTATTTTTCTGTGTGATGTAACGATAGAAGCAACTTCGACCTGAGTAATTAACAATAAACATCTCTAATTAAACCTCCTGTTGTCACCTGGGTCAAGGAAGGAAGGAAGGAAGGAAGCAGGGAAAAGGGAAAGAAGGAAGGAAAGACAAAGGGAAAGAAGGAAGGAAGGCAGGAAGCAGGGAAAAGGGAAAGAAGGAAGGAAGGCAGGAAGCAGGGAAAAGGGAAAGAAGGAAGGAAAGACAAAGGGAAAGAAGGAAGGAAGGAAGGAAGCAGGGAAAAGGGAAAGAAGGAAGGAAAGACAAAGGGAAAGAAGGAAGGAAGGAAGGAAGCAAGCAGGGAAAAGGGAAAGAAGGAAGGAAGGAAAGACAAAGGGAAAGAAGGAAGGAAGGCAGGAAGGATAAAGGGAAAGAAGGAAGGAAGGAAGGAGAGAAGGAAGGAAGGCAGAAAGGATAAAGGGAAAGAAGGAAGGAGGGAGGGAAAAGGGAAAGAAGGAAGGAAGGAGAGAAGGAAGGAAGGCAGGAAGGACAAAGGGAAAGAAGGAAGGAGGGAGGGAAAAGGGAAGGAAGGAAGGACAAAGGGAAAGAAGGAAGGAAGGAGAGAAGGAAGGAAAGAAGGACAAAGGGAAAGAAGGAAGGAGGGAGGGAAAAGGGAAAGAAGGAAGGAAAGACAAAGGGAAGGAAGGAAGGAAGGACAAAGGGAAAGAAGGCAGGAAGGACAAAGGGAAGGAAGGAAGGAGGGAGGGAAGGAAGGAAGGCAGGACAAAGAGAAGGAAGGATAAAGGGAAAGAAGGAAAAATGGAAGGAAGGAAGGGAGGCAGGACAAAGGGAAAGAAGGAAGGAGGGAAGAAAGGAAGGAAGGAAAGATGGATGGAGGGAGGGAACAGATTGGATCAGGAAGGAAGGGAAAAAGAATTCCACGTTTCAAAAGAAGAAGTTTTCGTTTTCTCGGTTTCATAGATTTCCCTCCAGGTTTTCTGTGCAGTCGCTTCCGTCACCCGTTCATGTTTCTGGCGTCACCTCAGCCGATCTGAGCCGATACTAGAACATGACGTCGACCGACCGCCGGCCGCCGATTGGCCGAGTCGAGTCGAGCCGTAGCGGCGTCGTGGAAAAGGGCCGTAAAGTAACGGAAGCCTGAGGTATTAACCTGAAAATCTAAATGTATATTAAATTATTTACGTGCAGCTGTGACGAGCGAGGCCTCGGTCGATGATGTCACAGCGTGAGAGTCTAATCTCCGTCTCCGTCTCCAGGAGCCTGTTTCATCAGGACCGATCAGCTGGACGGAGAAACAGACTGGAAACTGAAAGTTGCAGTTGGCTGCACGCAGCGGCTTCCTGCCGTCGGGGTACGTACCGCACCGTCCGTCTGGATCCATTACGACTTAATCTGACTCTCTGGTAACACACACACACACACACACACACACACACACACACACACACACACACACACGCACACACGCACACACACTGCCATCAGTTAAAAGCATTGGTCATTAGACATTAGAGTCGTCTGAGCTGCGATGGAAACCGAATCAGTGGTGACGGACGGCGGCGGCGGCGGCGGCGGCGGCTGCAGCTTCCTGTCGCTGCGGGCGACGACACTCAACACTGTCGATTTAAACTGATTTGATGGCGTTTGTTTTGTTTTGTTGCCACTTAATGTGATCAGAGAATTAAAGTTTCAACAAGTGGCTCCTGATGAAAGAGCGGCTGATCGGGTTTCACAGAGCTGTCGCTGGTTTTAGTTGGATTTGACCTCGTTAGCGGGTTATTAATCGGTTTAATCTTCTTTTTTTTCTATCAGAATGAATCGCAACAAACCACGTGACCCCAAATTAATATCAGTTAAAACCTGCTGAGTCATGATGAGCCTGTGAAGTTTAGTTCTGCAGCATCATTAACGACCGTGTCTCTGTCTCAGGACCTGTTCTCCATCAGCGCCTACGTCTACGCCCAGAAGCCTCAGCTGGACATCCACAGCTTCGAGGGAAACTTCACCAGGGTACGATTCATTTTATTTTATTTCATTGGCTCGTTGACGTCTTAAAGGGATAGTTCAACATTTTGGCAAATTGTCCCATCACCATAACCCCTATAGTCATAGCAGTAGGTTCATTCAATGGTTTTGTTTTCATATTTATCACTTTTCTACATTCAAACTGAAAACTGTCACGAAATAATAACGTGGAGCCGTTTTCGATCTGATTTTCTGAAAAACTGTCCCTGAGGAACGTGCATCAACATTTCTTATGTTAAATATTCAAATTATATCCAAACTTTTAATGTTTTTTTTTAGCTCATAATCTACACCTAACTTGTCCACCAGAGCGTTGTGGAGTGATTATTTTGATGAGGGAAACGAAATCCCATAATCACCTGTTCACTAAAATGTTGAACTATCCCTTTAAAGTCTGGACACACCTTCTCATTCAATGGTTTTGTTTTCATATTTATCACTTTTCTACATTGTAGATTCAAACTGAAAACTGTCAGTCGTCCTCACAAATCAGATTTGAATTTCTAACATTTCTTATGTTAAATATTCAAATTATATCCAAAGTTTTAATGTTTTTTTTAGCTCATAATCTACACCTATACCGGCTTATTATTACGTCACCTGTTCACTAAAGGGCATTCCAACCAAATCTGTTATATAACATTTGCAACACACTTAAGTTTTACCAACTCAATAAAAAACTTCAAGAAGGGAAATTGAAATATTATAAATTGCGAAGTTTGTCCTGACAGAAAATCTAATCTATAAAACACATTCTGCTTTGTTTAAAGGGATAGTTCAACATTTAGTCAAACTGTCCCATCACCATAACCCCTATAGTCATAGCAGTAGGTTCGTTACCTTTAACTGTCGGTGCAAGCTATTTTTAGAACGGCGGAGCAGAGCCGTGAGCTGCTCAGAGCTACGCTACGGAGGCTCATTATGGGATTTCTTGGTTTCCCTCATCAAACTCATCAAATACACAATCCAACAACTCCACAACGCTCTGGTGGACAAGTTGTGACCTGCACATTCACCACGCTATGAGATAATAACACAACGTTACCACACAGAGTTGTTTTAGAGGGAAATACAGAGACTGGTGATGAACAACTGTCCCTGAAGGCAACGTGCATCAGAGGTTTTACATGAATTTCCCTCTAAAACAACTGATTATAAGAAAATTGAATGAGAAGGTGTGTCCAAACTTTTCACCTGCAGCAGAATTATCATTATTATTATTATTATTAACCACGAAGCGACATCCACTGTGACGTGTCGACAACCAGCAGCTTGTGCGTCATTATCTCCAGCAGCTTCGGCCTCTTACATCACAGCCAGCTCCTCCTCCTCCTCCTCCTCCTCATCCTCGCTGCTGCTCCTTCATCCCGTCGTGGTCGTGGTCGTGGTCGTCCTGCTTGTTGCTCAGTGATTTTTTTTTTTTTCCCCCTTTCTTTTTTTATTAATAGCAGATTAGCGCGGCCCCCACAGAGAGCAGAGCCGCGGTACAAAGGCAGGCTTTGTGGCCACGTCTTCACTCTTGGCCACACACCAGGCTTAGTGAGCGAGCACTTCCTCCGCTCATTCATCCTCCGCGGCCTTTCCTTTGCAGAGCGTGTGCTTTTTAAGTCCCAGGCAGGATGGGAAAAAAAAAAAACGGGTTCCCACAGATCAGATCCGCAGCAAATGAACTTACCTATGTATGAGGGTTTGTTTAGTTTTTTGGAGGTTTTTTTTTTTTTTTTTTTTCCTCCTGCAGGCGGATATTGTGGCTTTGTTTGTGTGGTCTCTTCACTGAGACCCCGAGCACTTATGAAGCCAATGTCAGAGCCAACGTCCTGGAAACTGCCACTTATTTTTCATGCAGGATGTGGCGGCGGCTGCTGCTGCTGCTGCTGCTTAGGTATCATAATTATCATATCAGTGAAAGATATTTGAGCCGAAACTGGAGCCTGCTTGACTCTGCACTCCTGACTCATGACATTTTCAGCATTCATCTTTATTTAAGCTGCAAGAGGAGGAGGAGGAGGAGGGAAACAGGAGGCTCCCTGGAGGCTTGTTTATCGCTGAAATCTCATCTATGTGCACCTTCTCTCTCTCTTCCTCTCTCTATACTGTTTTTAAAAGCAGCCAAACCCAGGCAGCAGTGAGTGAGTGAGGAGTATTGATAAAGGAGCTTCTGTATCGCTACAGTCGGCACAACTGTGTCGCTTCAGTCAGGTGCTGCTGCAGATGAATGAATGGAGCGGCAGAGCTCAGCTGTTCTGTTCAGGCTGCATCAGGGCTTTACAGCCAGAAGAGGTGTTTTACATTTAAAAAAAAAGAAAAGAAAAAGAAGAAGCCGTGTCACTGCAGTTTGTACAGATCTGTAAGCGTTGCATGAGGAGGATGCATAAGATGAGACTTTATTTATCTCTCAATTATGCAAAATTATAAGTGAAAGCATCTCAAGCAGGTGGAGGTGGAAGGAGAAGGTGATGAAGGAAAACTCTGAAAAACACAAACTATGTGCAGAACGCACACATGCAACATAAATATGAAACGTGTTTGTAGATGAAAATGAGTGTCGACATTATTGTGCATCGTTTGCACCTTCAACATGTTCGTATGTGCAGCCAGAATGAGTATTTTATATGACAAAATAAGTTATATCACTGTGCACAAGGGCAAAAGGTTTTAAAACAACCGCCACAATGAAGAAAAATGAAGAAGTGCTGCACAACTCCTTGACATAAAGAACATAAATTACAGAAAAGTCACGTGTAATGTCCATGTTGCAAGAGCTGCAGTTTATTTTTTGATAGAATTCTACTTTTTTATCCTTTTAATGGGCAAATTGTAGAATAAAGAATAAACACAAAAGAGTCGGTGCAACATGTAACGACTGCACCAAATAAAATGTCGACATTATTTCACCTTAAAAATGTTTGTCTTTATATTTTTTCCAGTGGATATAAAATGCTAAAATCATCTGTGCAATGTGATTTTTTGATGCAAACGGTGCAGCCATGTAAGAAATGTTAAAAAAAGTCCTGCTTCAGTTTTCCTCTCCTGCTGCAGGGCGACGCTGACGAGATGCTAATTAGCAGTCGGCTAATTGCAGAAATAAATTCCCAACATTGAAGACGTTTTATTTTTTTCCTCTCCTCCTCCTCCGCGCGGTGGGATTTATCGTCCACAGAGTTTAAAGTAAAATAAAAGTGACTGTTGTGTCTCTGCAGGAGGACGCCGACCCTCAGATCCACGAGAGTCTGAGCATCGAGAACACGCTGTGGGCCAGTACGGTCGTGGCGTCCGGTGAGTGGACGAAACCTTTTCACGATAGTACATCCATCTTTTTTCTTTTCTTTTCTTTTTAAATCTTGGAAGTTTCTCCAGATGAGAGAGAGTGAGTGAATGAAGGGTTAAAGGGATAGTTCACCCTAAATTCAAAATTCACTCATCATCTCCTCCCCCTCATGTCGACTAAGAGCTGTGAGAGTTTTCAGAGTCCTCCGTTCCTTCTCTGAGTTACGGGGGGTCCTGGTCCAGAAACTGTTCTGAAAAAAATTAAATAAGTCTATATTTTAAGCTTGTTTGTAGCGGAAGCTCCCAGTGTCTCAGTTCACTGCTCTTCCTGACGGAGGAACAGTTTCTCCTGTGGGGGCTTCAACACCAGAGGGACATTACAGACCAGAATTTGGATGTTTGTTGGTGGTGAACTTATCAAATCCTTTAACATGTTGTCCCATAAAATAATGAGTGAAATTTGAATTTTGGGTGAACTATCCCTTTAACATGTTGTCCCATAAAAATACACAGAAGTTGTATCAGCTGATTCCAACACAAAACAACATTAATTCAATCAAAAAAAGTTGCTTCAAACAAAAAAACCTTCACTTCAATCAAAGAAAAACTGCGTTCAAACACTTTTTTTTTTGATTGAATTGAAGGGTTTTTTTTATTGAAAATCTTTTTTATGGTCGAAGGAACCTCTTTTGATTGAATAGTGAAGACACAAATCTACCTTCATAGTTTTAGATTGTGAAGCTGTTGTGTAGCTGCAGTTGTGTAGTTGTGTAGTTGTGTGTCTGTGAGGTGAAACCCTCTCTCTGTCACTTCAAACCAACGATTCCCCACAGGAACGTTCCCGTCAGTTGAGAGCGTTGGTGACGCTCCGGGTGACGATCATGCCATTGATCTGCGGTGTCGCTCTCCTCTCTGGCCTGACCTTGACCAGAACAACACACACACACACATAAAGCCTGGCTTCACCCCCTTACATCATCGCCCCCCCCCCCCCCCCCTCGGGCTTCGGTCCAGCTGTGACGAGAGAATTAAACTGTTCGTATATTCAGATTGAAGCGGCGCCGCACGCTGAGCCGCGCCCCATTTGTCACGGCGCTCAATATTTCTGAAGTTGGACGTCAGCGAGGAGTCGTTTATCACCGGCCGACGACCTCCTATCGGCTCCGAGTTTTACTTTAATTCTATTCCTTTTCCTTTTTAAAACGCCTGAACGACGGTGAACGGGTGAATGTTCTGGAGGCTGAAGGTCAAAGGGCGAGATCGCAGTGAACAGAGGCCCCGTGATACGCTATTGAACATTTACTAAAGTTTCCAATTCTTATAATAAAAAATCATTGTTTTAGAGGTTAATTCAGAGACTGCTTGCTGAAAAACTGTCCTCGACGGGAACGCACACAACGAGTTTGATGAGGGAAACCAAGAAATCCCATAATGAGCCTCCGTAGCGTAGCTCTGAGCAGCTCACGGCTCTGCTCCGCCGTTCTAAAAACATCTTGCACCGACAATTAAAGGACTATAGGGATTATGGCAATGGGAGAATTTGCCAAAATGTTGAACTACCCCTTTAAAGATGAAAGATGGACGTCCTTCTGTTTTATGATTTAGTACAAAATGAATGGAAACACCTTAAATTGCAAGAAAACAATTCGACTCATCAATGTGATCTCAAAACGTCATTATGCACGATTTAATTTTATTCGATTCAAAGGTCTGAGATGGAAACCGGCCGTTATTCACATTAATATTTTTATCGATCTTTAGATGATTAGATCGACGACTGGATGGAACGATGGTTTATGTGGCTGTGGATGAACAGGATGTGACTGGGACTAGTCTGCGTGGCGGAGGGATACGACTTCACTTCCATTTTCAACTTTCTTCTTCTCTGTTTTTTTTTTTTTCTTCTTCTTCAGGTTCAGTGTTATTGAGGTTTATTAGCGGCTTCGCTCTCTCCCATCAAGCTGCTTTAATATTAATGACTCATTAATCCTCAGTAATAAGGCCACCGTAATGAATCGGCAAATAAAGACGGGGAGCGTATTGATCTGGTTTTATGAGGTTCCACAGGGCGACGGACGGATTAAACTCCTGTCGCTCGGCTCGAGACAAAACGGCCTTATTGTGTTTCCTCGCATGCAGTTCATCTTACTCGACCAAGATGAGTGTGTGTGTGAGTGTGAGAGTGAGGCCTGGTTAATGAGCAGCATTACTTTCTGTGTCTCTCGCTCTTGGCAGGAACCGTGATCGGGGTGGTGATCTACACGGGCAAAGAGACCAGGAGCGTCCTGAACACGTCGTACGCCAAGAACAAGGTGAACACGGCGGCGGCTGCTGCTTCTTCTTCTTCTTCTTCTTCTTCTTCCTGCAGGAAAGTTGCCAACGAGATGTTTCGCTTCCTCAGATTTGAACTTTTTAGAGTTTATTCGACATAAATACACAATATATTCATTAGAATTTCCTTCAACTAAACCCAAACAGGGATGTGTTTTAAACCATGTGTGCGTTCAGAGAAGCTGTGTTTACATGTGCAAAATTTTTTAATCAGATTAAAAATCCGAATCCACTGTTTACATGGGCACAAAATCAAATAATCCGATCATGACGTGTGTACACATGCACCAAGCTTTATTCAGAATAACAGCATTTTGACATGCGTAGAGCCGTCTACTTCCTGTACCAGGGTTCTTACAGATCCTTAAAAAGTCTTAAAAGGCATTGAATTCATTAATATAAAAACAAGGCCTTAAAGGGATAGTAGTAGTTTTTATTTGGAGCTAACCAACTGCTGATCGGCGGGCGCTAACCCTGGGCGGAGGGATACGTGAGGTGGTTAGGTCCAAATAAAAACAGTGTTTTTTCTGCACTTTGAAGGGCTGGAAAAAATTATATTATAGCAAACAATGGAACTGTGTTTTTATTTTCAGGTAAAACCTCTTTTAGGCCGTGAAAATAGGCCGTTTCTTTGGGTCCATTCACAACAATGTATGTTGTAAATCTCTGGGCAGGGCTATTATGGGCTGGCGTTGCTAACGGGAGGAGTGCAGAGAGTCTTCTACTGCAATTAAAGTACTTAGGGGCTATTTGTAGATCATACAACCACACTTTAAAAACATGGTACTGTCCCTTTAATTGGCATTAAAATGTCTTAAATCTTAATCTCTTAATCTTAAATGTTAAGTGGTGTTTTATGATTGGAATTAGTCTCAAATCTCAAAATAATTGGTAACATTTCCACTAAATCTCTCACCGCCACCAGCCCCCTGGACTTTTTATGCATTTATTTTGAAAGGACAGCTTCGTTTCCTGTTCCTGTCTCTCCTGTGTGAGGTGACGCAGCGTAAACATGGCGGCTCCACTCTGTAAAAAAAAAAACAACCTAAAACCCTCCAGAGTAAAAGAACACGGAGTAACATCTGCTCTAAGTTCCCCGCTGCCGTCTTCCCTCCCTCGGCCTCTAATCACCAATCAATCACCGCGACAAGGTGCTTCTTTAACCTTGACTCCTCCTGATAACGTCGTTGGCCCGTCAGCGCTAAAGGTCAGCGGCGCCCGGCGCTAATTAACCAGGAGGGAAATTAACTAGCGGAGGATTAAAGTCACATTTTCAACAGGAAGTTTAATCCGACCGAGTCTCCGTCTCCGTCTCCGTCCAGAGTTTAGTTTAGTTTTCCGTTCCCGCGTCGAGGAGACGAATGGAACCGACCGGGTTCAGCTGACGGAGGAAGAAGAAGAAGAAGAGTGTTAAAGCTGCTGGCGCCGCTGAAGCTCCGCCATGTTGGGGCCTCGCTGTGACAGTTTCACCTGCAGCTCTAACACTCTTCTTCCTCCTCCTCCTCTTCCTCCTCTTCTTTCTTCCTCTTCATCCTCCTCTTCTTCTTCCTCCCCCTTTTCTATTCCTCCTCTTCCTCCTCCACCTCTTTCTCTTCCTCCTCCTCTTCCTTCTTTTCCTCTTCTTCCTCCTCCTCCTCCTCTTACTCCTCCTCCTCCTCCTCTTCTTCTTCCTCGTCCTCCTCCTCCTCTTCCTCCTCCTCCTCTTCTTCTTCCTCCTCCTCTTCTTCCTCTTCCTCCTCCTCCTCTTCTTCTTCCTCTTCCTCCTCCTCCTCCTCTTCTTCCTCTTCCTCCTCCTCTTCCTCTTCTTCCTCTTCCTCCTCCTCTTCCTCTTTCTCTTCCTCCTCCTCCTCCTCTTCCTCTTCTTCTTCCTCCTCCTCCTCTTCCTCCTCTTTCTCTTCTTCGTCTTCCTCCTCTTTCTCTTCTTCCTCTTCCTCCTCCTCTTTCTTTTCCTCCTCCTCCTCTTCCTCCTCTTTCTCCTCTTCCTCCTCTTTCTCTTCTTCCTCCTCCTCATCCTCTTCCTCCTTTCCTCTTCTCCACCTCTTCCTCCTCTCTCCTCCCCTTCCTCCTCCTCTTCCTCTTCCTCGTCCTCCTCCTCTTCCTCTTCTTCCTCCTCCTCCTCCTCCTCCTCCTCCTCTTCCTCTTCTTCCTCCTCCTCCTCCTCTTTCTCTTCCTCGTCCTCCTCCTCTTCCTCTTCCTCCTCTTCCTCCTCCTCCTCCTCTTCCTCTTCTTCCTCTTCTTCCTCCTCCTCCTCCTCTTTCTCTTCCTCGTCCTCCTCCTCCTCCTCTTCCTCCTCCTCCTCATCCTCCTCCTCTTCCTCCTCTTCCTCTTCTTCCTCCTCCTCCTCCTCTTTCTCTTCCTCGTCCTCCTCCTCTTCCTCTTCTTCCTCCTCCTCCTCCTCTTTCTCTTCCTCCTCCTCCTCCTCCTCCTCTTCTTCCTCCTCCAGCTCAGTTTTGACACCAGTGTCTTTTATTATGAACACTGATGCAGCCGGTCGAACAGGAGGAGGTGGGAGGAGGAGGAGGAGGTGGTGGTGCTGGTGGGGGGGGGGGTGTTGGAGGAGGGGGGAGGGGGCCGGCTGAGGAGCAGGTGGGAGGGGGGGGGGTCTTTGGTCAGCGGTCGGTGGTGTTTTGTGTAAAGCTTGGCAGCTGAGAGGAATTCAATATTTCAAGGAGATGATGTCAGAAGTGCCAATATGGAGGCTGGAGATTGCGGCGGCGGCTGCAGAGAAAGTCGATGGCGTGCGACGTGCGTCCTGGAGGTTCTGGCCTCATATAATCTGTTGTGACACGGCGCCGGACAAAGAGCTTCAACCGGATCAATCTGACAGGACGACGGAGACGCAGCGACTCGCTTTGGCGCTGCCTTTGTCTCCGGACGGTTTGACAGAGCGAAGAGACACAACAATGTCGTTTGACGAGCTGCTCAATAAAGATTGTAGGTTTGAAGTGTCGAAGCGTCCGCAGCAGCAGCAGCAGCAGCAGCAGCAGCACTTTGTCACGTCCAGTTGGTCTGATGTGATTTGTTTCAGCTCCAGTAACAGAGTCGCTCCAGACCTGCTGCTCTCAGTAGGATAAAAAAACTACGAACAGCTCCTTTAAACTTCAGTAATAATCGTTATGACTGAGATTTCAGAAGAAACCAGTTTATTACCGTTAAGAGCTTCCTAACGAATCTAGGAAACGCGGCTTTTATCATATCAATTATGTGATTAAATTCTGGTTCTGGAATCGGTTCTGATACTGGTACAGATTCTGGTACCGGTCCGGTTCCGGTTCTGAACTGATTCTGGTATTGATTCTGGTACTGGTACCGGTTCTAGTACCGGTTCTGGTACCGGTCCGGTTCCGGTTCTGAACTGGTTCTGAACTGGTTCTGGTACCGGTTCTGCTTCAACTGGTGGAAGGATGGAGCAGAGAGGAGGGATGGAGGGATGGAGCAGAGATGAGGGATGGAGGGATGGAGCAGAGAGGAAGGATAGAGGGATGGAGCAGAGAGGAGGGATGGAGCAGAGAGGAGGGATAGAGGGATGGAGCAGAGAGGAGGGATGGAGCAGAGAGGAAGGATAGAGGGATGGAGCAGAGAGGAGGGATGGAGCAGAGAGGAAGGATAGAGGGATGGAGCAGAGATGGAGGGATGGAGCAGAGAGGAGGGATAGAGGGATGGAGCAGAGAGGAAGGATAGAGGGATGGAGCAGAGAGGAGGGATGGAGCAGAGAGGAGGGATGGAGGGATGGAGCAGAGAGGAAGGATAGAGGGATGGAGCAGAGAGGAGGGATGGAGCAGAGAGGAAGGATAGAGGGATGGAGCAGAGATGGAGGGATGGAGCAGAGAGGAGGGATGGAGCAGAGAGGAAGGATAGAGGGATGGAGCAGAGAGGAAGGATAGAGGGATGGAGCAGAGAGGAAGGATAGAGGGATGGAGCAGAGATGGAGGGATGGAGCAGAGAGGAAGGATGGAGGGATGGAGCAGAGATGGAGGGATGGAGCAGAGAGGAAGGATAGAGGGATGGAGCAGAGAGGAAGGATAGAGGGATGGAGCAGAGAGGAGGGATGGAGCAGAGAGGAAGGATAGAGGGATGGAGCAGAGATGGAGGGATGGAGCAGAGAGGAGGGATAGAGGGATGGAGCAGAGAGGAAGGATAGAGGGATGGAGCAGAGAGGAGGGATGGAGCAGAGAGGAAGGATAGAGGGATGGAGCAGAGAGGAAGGATAGAGGGATGGAGCAGAGAGGAGGGATGGAGCAGAGAGGAAGGATAGCGGGATGGAGCAGAGATGGAGGGATGGAGCAGAGAGGAGGGATAGAGCAGAGATGGAGGGATGGAGCAGAGAGGAGGGATGGAGCAGAGATGGAGGGATGGAGCAGAGAGGAGGGATAGAGGGATGGAGCAGAGATGGAGGGATGGAGCAGAGAGGAGGGATGGAGCAGAGAGGAAGGATAGAGGGATGGAGCAGAGATGGAGGGATGGAGCAGAGAGGAAGGATGGAGCAGAGATGGAGGGATGGAGCAGAGATGGAGGGATGGAGCAGAGAGGAGGGATAGAGGGATGGAGCAGAGATGGAGGGATGGAGCAGAGAGGAGGGATGGAGCAGAGAGGAAGGATAGAGGGATGGAGCAGAGATGGAGGGATGGAGCAGAGAGGAAGGATGGAGCAGAGATGGAGGGATGGAGCAGAGAGGAGGGATAGAGCAGAGATGGAGGGATGGAGCAGAGAGGAGGGATAGAGCAGAGATGGAGGGATGGAGCAGAGAGGAGGGATGGAGCAGAGAGGAGGGATGGAGGGATGGAGCAGAGAGGAAGGATAGAGGGATGGAGCAGAGATGGAGGGATGGAGCAGAGAGGAGGGATGGAGGGATGGAGCAGAGAGGAAGGATAGAGGGATGGAGCAGAGAGGAAGGATAGAGGGATGGAGCAGAGATGGAGGGATGGAGCAGAGAGGAGGGATGGAGCAGAGAGGAAGGATAGAGGGATGGAGCAGAGAGGAAGGATAGAGGGATGGAGCAGAGAGGAAGGATAGAGGGATGGAGCAGAGAGGAGGGATGGAGCAGAGAGGAAGGATAGAGGGATGGAGCAGAGAGGAAGGATAGAGGGATGGAGCAGAGAGGAAGGATAGAGGGATGGAGCAGAGATGGAGGGATGGAGCAGAGAGGAAGGATAGAGGGATGGAGCAGAGAGGAGGGATGGAGCAGAGAGGAAGGATAGAGGGATGGAGCAGAGAGGAGGGATGGAGCAGAGAGGAAGGATAGAGGGATGGAGCAGAGATGGAGGGATGGAGCAGAGAGGAGGGATAGAGGGATGGAGCAGAGAGGAAGGATAGAGGGATGGAGCAGAGAGGAGGGATGGAGCAGAGAGGAAGGATAGAGGGATGGAGCAGAGATGAAGGGATGGAGCAGAGAGGAGGGATAGAGCAGAGATGGAGGGATGGAGCAGAGAGGAGGGATGGAGCAGAGATGGAGGGATGGAGCAGAGAGGAGGGATAGAGCAGAGATGGAGGGATGGAGCAGAGAGGAGGGATGGAGCAGAGAGGAAGGATAGAGGGATGGAGCAGAGATGGAGGGATGGAGCAGAGAGGAAGGATGGAGCAGAGATGGAGGGATGGAGCAGAGAGGAGGGATAGAGCAGAGATGGAGGGATGGAGCAGAGAGGAGGGATGGAGCAGAGAGGAGGGATGGAGCAGAGATGGAGGGATGGAGCAGAGAGGAGGGATGGAGCAGAGAGGAGGGATAGAGCAGAGATGGAGGGATGGAGCAGAGAGGAGGGATGGAGCAGAGAGGAAGGATAGAGGGATGGAGCAGAGATGGAGGGATGGAGCAGAGAGGAGGGATGGAGGGATGGAGCAGAGAGGAAGGATAGAGGGATGGAGCAGAGAGGAAGGATAGAGGGATGGAGCAGAGATGGAGGGATGGAGCAGAGAGGAGGGATGGAGCAGAGAGGAAGGATAGAGGGATGGAGCAGAGATGGAGGGATGGAGCAGAGAGGAGGGATGGAGCAGAGAGGAGGGATGGAGCAGAGAGGAAGGATAGAGGGATGGAGCAGAGAGGAGGGATGGAGCAGAGATGGAGGGATGGAGCAGAGAGGAGGGATGGAGCAGAGAGGAAGGATAGAGGGATGGAGCAGAGAGGAAGGATAGAGGGATGGAGCAGAGATGGAGGGATGGAGCAGAGAGGAGGGATGGAGGGATGGAGCAGAGAGGAAGGATAGAGGGATGGAGCAGAGAGGAAGGATAGAGGGATGGAGCAGAGAGGAGGGATGGAGCAGAGAGGAAGGATAGAGGGATGGAGCAGAGAGGAGGGATGGAGCAGAGAGGAGGGATGGAGCAGAGAGGAAGGATAGAGGGATGGAGCAGAGATGGAGGGATGGAGCAGAGAGGAGGGATGGAGCAGAGAGGAGGGATGGAGCAGAGAGGAAGGATAGAGGGATGGAGCAGAGAGGAGGGATGGAGCAGAGATGGAGGGATGGAGCAGAGAGGAGGGATGGAGCAGAGAGGAAGGATAGAGGGATGGAGCAGAGAGGAAGGATAGAGGGATGGAGCAGAGATGGAGGGATGGAGCAGAGAGGAGGGATGGAGGGATGGAGCAGAGAGGAAGGATAGAGGGATGGAGCAGAGAGGAAGGATAGAGGGATGGAGCAGAGAGGAAGGATAGAGGGATGGAGCAGAGATGGAGGGATGGAGCAGAGAGGAGGGATGGAGGGATGGAGCAGAGAGGAAGGATAGAGGGATGGAGCAGAGAGGAGGGATGGAGCAGAGAGGAGGGATGGAGCAGAGAGGAAGGATAGAGGGATGGAGCAGAGAGGAAGGATAGAGGGATGGAGCAGAGAGGAAGGATAGAGGGATGGAGCAGAGATGGAGGGATGGAGCAGAGAGGAGGGATGGAGCAGAGAGGAAGGATAGAGGGATGGAGCAGAGAGGAAGGATAGAGGGATGGAGCAGAGATGGAGGGATGGAGCAGAGAGGAAGGATGGAGGGATGGAGCAGAGATGGAGGGATGGAGCAGAGAGGAAGGATAGAGGGATGGAGCAGAGAGGAAGGATAGAGGGATGGAGCAGAGAGGAGGGATGGAGCAGAGAGGAAGGATAGAGGGATGGAGCAGAGATGGAGGGATGGAGCAGAGAGGAGGGATAGAGGGATGGAGCAGAGAGGAAGGATAGAGGGATGGAGCAGAGAGGAGGGATGGAGCAGAGAGGAAGGATAGAGGGATGGAGCAGAGAGGAAGGATAGAGGGATGGAGCAGAGAGGAGGGATGGAGCAGAGAGGAAGGATAGAGGGATGGAGCAGAGATGGAGGGATGGAGCAGAGAGGAGGGATAGAGCAGAGATGGAGGGATGGAGCAGAGAGGAGGGATGGAGCAGAGATGGAGGGATGGAGCAGAGAGGAGGGATAGAGCAGAGATGGAGGGATGGAGCAGAGAGGAGGGATGGAGCAGAGAGGAAGGATAGAGGGATGGAGCAGAGATGGAGGGATGGAGCAGAGAGGAAGGATGGAGCAGAGATGGAGGGATGGAGCAGAGAGGAGGGATAGAGCAGAGATGGAGGGATGGAGCAGAGAGGAGGGATAGAGCAGAGATGGAGGGATGGAGCAGAGAGGAGGGATGGAGCAGAGAGGAGGGATGGAGGGATGGAGCAGAGAGGAAGGATAGAGGGATGGAGCAGAGATGGAGGGATGGAGCAGAGAGGAGGGATGGAGGGATGGAGCAGAGAGGAAGGATAGAGGGATGGAGCAGAGAGGAAGGATAGAGGGATGGAGCAGAGATGGAGGGATGGAGCAGAGAGGAGGGATGGAGCAGAGAGGAAGGATAGAGGGATGGAGCAGAGAGGAAGGATAGAGGGATGGAGCAGAGAGGAAGGATAGAGGGATGGAGCAGAGAGGAGGGATGGAGCAGAGAGGAAGGATAGAGGGATGGAGCAGAGAGGAAGGATAGAGGGATGGAGCAGAGAGGAAGGATAGAGGGATGGAGCAGAGATGGAGGGATGGAGCAGAGAGGAAGGATAGAGGGATGGAGCAGAGAGGAGGGATGGAGCAGAGAGGAAGGATAGAGGGATGGAGCAGAGAGGAGGGATGGAGCAGAGAGGAAGGATAGAGGGATGGAGCAGAGATGGAGGGATGGAGCAGAGAGGAGGGATAGAGGGATGGAGCAGAGAGGAAGGATAGAGGGATGGAGCAGAGAGGAGGGATGGAGCAGAGAGGAAGGATAGAGGGATGGAGCAGAGATGGAGGGATGGAGCAGAGAGGAGGGATAGAGCAGAGATGGAGGGATGGAGCAGAGAGGAGGGATGGAGCAGAGATGGAGGGATGGAGCAGAGAGGAGGGATAGAGCAGAGATGGAGGGATGGAGCAGAGAGGAGGGATGGAGCAGAGAGGAAGGATAGAGGGATGGAGCAGAGATGGAGGGATGGAGCAGAGAGGAAGGATGGAGCAGAGATGGAGGGATGGAGCAGAGAGGAGGGATAGAGCAGAGATGGAGGGATGGAGCAGAGAGGAGGGATGGAGCAGAGAGGAGGGATGGAGCAGAGAGGAAGGATAGAGGGATGGAGCAGAGAGGAGGGATAGAGCAGAGATGGAGGGATGGAGCAGAGAGGAGGGATGGAGCAGAGAGGAGGGATAGAGCAGAGATGGAGGGATGGAGCAGAGAGGAGGGATGGAGCAGAGAGGAAGGATAGAGGGATGGAGCAGAGATGGAGGGATGGAGCAGAGAGGAGGGATGGAGGGATGGAGCAGAGAGGAAGGATAGAGGGATGGAGCAGAGAGGAAGGATAGAGGGATGGAGCAGAGATGGAGGGATGGAGCAGAGAGGAGGGATGGAGCAGAGAGGAAGGATAGAGGGATGGAGCAGAGAGGAAGGATAGAGGGATGGAGCAGAGAGGAGGGATGGAGCAGAGAGGAAGGATAGAGGGATGGAGCAGAGAGGAGGGATGGAGCAGAGAGGAGGGATGGAGCAGAGAGGAAGGATAGAGGGATGGAGCAGAGATGGAGGGATGGAGCAGAGAGGAGGGATGGAGGGATGGAGCAGAGAGGAAGGATAGAGGGATGGAGCAGAGAGGAGGGATGGAGCAGAGAGGAAGGATAGAGGGATGGAGCAGAGAGGAGGGATGGAGCAGAGAGGAGGGATGGAGCAGAGAGGAAGGATAGAGGGATGGAGCAGAGAGGAGGGATGGAGCAGAGATGGAGGGATGGAGCAGAGAGGAGGGATGGAGCAGAGAGGAAGGATAGAGGGATGGAGCAGAGAGGAAGGATAGAGGGATGGAGCAGAGATGGAGGGATGGAGCAGAGAGGAGGGATGGAGGGATGGAGCAGAGAGGAAGGATAGAGGGATGGAGCAGAGAGGAAGGATAGAGGGATGGAGCAGAGAGGAAGGATAGAGGGATGGAGCAGAGATGGAGGGATGGAGCAGAGAGGAGGGATGGAGCAGAGAGGAAGGATAGAGGGATGGAGCAGAGAGGAAGGATAGAGGGATGGAGCAGAGAGGAAGGATAGAGGGATGGAGCAGAGAGGAGGGATGGAGCAGAGAGGAAGGATAGAGGGATGGAGCAGAGAGGAGGGATGGAGCAGAGAGGAAGGATGGAGGGATGGAGCAGAGAGGAAGGATGGAGGGATGGAGCAGAGAGGAAGGATAGAGGGATGGAGCAGAGATGGAGGGATGGAGCAGAGAGGAGGGATGGAGGGATGGAGCAGAGAGGAAGGATAGAGGGATGGAGCAGAGAGGAGGGATGGAGCAGAGAGGAAGGATAGAGGGATGGAGCAGAGAGGAGGGATGGAGCAGAGAGGAGGGATGGAGCAGAGAGGAAGGATGGAGCAGAGAGGAAGGATAGAGGGATGGAGCAGAGAGGAGGGATGGAGCAGAGAGGAAGGATGGAGGGATGGAGCAGAGAGGAGGGATGGAGGGATGGAGCAGAGGCAAACGACTTGCAAACGTAACGATTGGCGGGCCGCCACGAATAAATGAATGTGTGGGAAAGTAAAATCTGCACTTTTTAAAAACGTATGTATGTGTGTGAAGTTGAGGAAAAGTTAAAAAGAGACTTTTCTAGTTTTAGTAAAGGAACAAAACAAAACCGTTTAAACTCAGATTAAACATTAGATTAGTTCTTTGGGATGAATGGAAGTTTAAAAAAATGCACTTTTTTATTAATTGATAGCATCTTTTAGGTTTGAGGTAATTGAGTCCTTTTCTCCCCCTTCACCCCCCCCTCCTCCTCCCTCCTCCTCCCTCCTCCTCCTCCTCCTCCTCCCTTGACTGAATGAAGAATGACTTCATCTGATCCTGGAAAATTTTAGCCGGTCCATTGTCGTAGCGTCAGGAGGAGGAGGAGGAGGAGGAGGTGGGGTGGGGGGGTGTGTGTGTGTTGGTGGGGGGTGAGGGGGGGGGGGGGTTGAGCGCTCTGTCTTAATTTTTCTTCATTTTAATCCCGACCCAAACCCTATTTTTCTCAAGAGCTGAACCATGAACCAAGTAGTGGAGCTCAGTGCTGCTGCTGCTGCTGGTGGAGGAGGAATGTCTCCTCCTCCTCCTCCTCCTCCTCTTCCTCCTCCTCCTCCTCCTCCTCCTCCTCCTCCTCCCTCCTCCTCCTCCTCCTCCTCCTCCTCCTCCTCCTCCTCCTCCTCCTCCTCCTCCTCCTCCTCCTCCTCCTCCTCCTCCTCCTCCTCCTCTTCCTCCTCCTCCTCCTCCTCCTCCTCCTCCTCCTCCCTCCTCCTCCTCCTCCCTCCTCCTCCTCCTCCTCCTCCCTCCTCTTCCTCTTCCTCTTCCTCCTCCGGGGGACGGGCGCTTCTTTTATTTGACGTCTTTTTCCCACATGCTCCATTGGCTGCTGGAGAGACACGGGAAAAATAAGACGACTCTGACCCCCTTCTCCTGATTCTTCCTCTTCTTCTTCAATATGGGAACTCTCTCCATCTCTGTGTGTGTGTGTGTGTGTGTGTGTGTGTGTGTGTGTGTGTGTGTGTGTGTGTGTGTGTGTGTGTGTGTGTGTGTGTGTGTGTGTGTGTGTGTGTGTGTGTGTGTGTGTGTGTGTGTGTGTGTGAGAGTGTGAGGCCTTTTGACTTTGTGCTGCATTCAAGGACTAAAACTTTCAGAATGACACAAATAAACGCATTTATGTTTTTGAGAGGAGGAGTTTTTCTCCGGCGCCGTGTGAGGTTGAGGGAAAGTTAGAAAGAGACTTTTCTAGTTTTAGTTTTTAACAAAAGGAAATAAAAGATGTTTTTATGTAATTCATTCTGTTATTATGGGCTGTTTAATTCTGTTATTATGGGCTGTTTAATGGAAACTCAGCTCAGATTAAACATTAGATTACAGTTCAACCTCCTCATCTCCTTTTACTCCTTCTTCTCCTCTTTACTTTCTTATTTCTTCCTCTTTCACCTCTCTTCCTCTCTTCTTCTGTTTCTTTTTGTTGCTCTCTGTCTCCTCTTTTTTTTCTTTCTTTCCTTTTTCTCCCGCTCTCTTTTCCTCCTCCTTCTTCTACATTATTCCTTCTTCCTTGTGTTTATTATAAACCTTTTGATTGTTTATTTTCTTCTTCCTTTTCTTCTTTTATCTATCTATATATACCTATCTATCGTTCTATCTATCTATCTATCTATCTATCTATCTATCTATCTATCTATCTATCTATCTATCTATCTATCTATCTATCTATCTATCTATCTATCTATCTATCTATCTATCTATCTATCTATCTATCTATCGTTCTATCTATCTATCGTTCTATCTATCTATCTATCTATCGTTCTATCTCTCTGTCTATCTATCTATCTATCTATCTATCTATCTATCGTTCTATCTATCTATCTATCTATCTATCGTTCTATCTGTCTGTCTATCTATCTATCTATCTATCTATCTATCTATCTATCTATCGTTCTATCTATCTATCTATCTATCGTTCTATCTATCTATCTATCTATCTATCTATCGTTCTATCTGTCTGTCTATCTATCTATCGTTCTATCTATCTATCTATCTATCTATCTATCTATCGTTCTATCTATCTGTCTGTCTATCTATCTATCTATCTATCTATCGTTCTATCTATCTATCTATCTATCGTTCTATCTATCTATCTATCTATCGTTCTATCTATCTATCTATCTATCGTTCTATCTATCTATCTATCGTTCTATCTATCTATCTATCGTTCTATCTATCTATCTATCGTTCTATCTATCTATCTATCGTTCTATCTATCTATCTATCTATCTATCTATCTATCTATCTATCGTTCTATCTATCTATCTATCTATCGTTCTATCTATCTATCTATCTATCTATCGTTCTATCTATCTATCTATCTATCGTTCTATCTATCTACTATCTATCTATCTAGATTCAAGATTCAAGATTCAAATTTGCTTTATTGGCATGACAGTTACAGGAACTATGTTGCCAAAGCATAGGAAACAATGAAAGCAAATACAACAATATATACAGATACAAAATATACAATATACAAATAAGTATACATGAAATTATTTACCCTATGCATATACACGTGTGTTACTGTAATACTGTAAAACATACACATATTTTTCTAAAATGATGAAATTAATAATAAAATAAAATAAAAAAAACAACAGCAATATTAAATGACATCAATAATACATTCATGTGTTTTTCTGGTGTCATGGCAGAATTTTACATATTGTGCAGCTAATTTGGTAAACTGTGGATCTTCTCCCAGAAATACCTTTAGCAGATCATCCCCTGTTTTCCCCAGATAGGATGGATCTGCTGCAGTTATCTTTTGCATGAACACCTCTCTCTCACTTTGGTACAGAGGGCATGAGAGGAGAAAATGGGCCTCAGTCTCTGTTTCTCCTGAAGAACAGTGTCTACATGTCCTCAGTTCTCTGGGCTTCCATTCCTTTTTATGGCGACCTTTTTCCACCTCCAGCTGATGGTCGGACAGTCTGTACATTGTTAATGTGTGTTTTTGTTTGGGGTTTTGTACGCTTATTAGGTATTGTGCTGGAGAGAAATCTCGATCCAGTGAGCGATAGCATTCCAATTTGTTGATGGCTTTAATTTCATTTTTCCAATTGTTAATATAATTTATTTTGTTCTCTTTGTCAATTGATACTAGGTGAGTTTTGGAGAGGTTTTGGAGGTCTTCAATTTTGAGGTGGCAGGTTTCTCTGGTGTTACTCAGGGGGTCTGTCTCTGGGCAGAGGCTGTTACAGAGGAAGGCTCTGTGGCTATAGGAGTCAGGATCAGCTTGTGCTAAATGCACCTGAAACTTAATTGACCTTTTAATCATGTGTAGAGACAGAGGGAAGTGTCCCAGCTCTGCTCTACATGCATGATTTGGACAGTTTCTGTGGACTTTCAGGATTTCTTTACAGAACTGAAGATTCAATTTCTCTGTGGGTGTTGTGTCCCACGAGATGTGCCTCTGTGTCATAAGAGGGCCCCACACTTCACTTCCATACATAAGTATGGGTTTTATTATGCTGTTAAATAATTTTAGCCAAATTGTAATTGGTGGATTGAATTTATATAGTGAGCTTTTGATGCTGTAGTAGGCTCTGCGTGCTTTATCTGTGAGGGAATTTATTGCTTTGTTAAAGCTACCGGATGCATTGATAATGATGCCAAGATAATTATATTCCAACGTATGTTGAAGTGTGGTCCCTCTTATCCTGAAAACATGTTTGGATTCCTGTAGCCTGGCCCTTTTTTGAAATACCATGACTTTGGTTTTGTCAAGGTTGATATCTACAGCCCAGTTTTGACAGAACGTCTCCAGCAGAGAGAGGTTCTGCTGTAGACCATGTTCTGTTGGGGATAGTAGAACCAGGTCATCTGCATACATGAGGAATTTGATTTCTGTGCCTTGTAGATCTAATCCTGGGCTTGGGGACTGTTCAAGGAGAGTGGCCAATTTATTGATATAAATGTTAAACAGAGTAGGAGACAGGTTGCATCCTTGATGCACTCCTTTTCCTTGTTTGAAGAACTCTGTTCTGTTGTTTCCAATTTTAACACAGCATTGGTTGTCAGAATATTTGGATTTGATTAGATCATATATTTTACCCCCAATTCTATATTGGAGAAGTTGTAAAAATAACCCGTTGTGCCAAATTGTGTCAAAAGCCTTTTTTAGATCTACAAAACATGCAAATACCTTTCCTTTGTGTTTTCTGTGAACATGGTGTTGGATGAGTGTATGAAGAGTGTATATGTGGTCAGATGTTTGGTGTTTGGGTAAGAAGCCAATTTGGCTTCTAGACAGAATATTATGTTCAGTGAGGTAAGAGATTAATCTAGAGTTAAGGATGCTACAGAAGAGTTTACTCAGGTTGCTGTTAACACAGATGCCTCTGTAGTTGTTGGGGTTATACCTGTCTCCATTTTTAAATATAGGAGAAATGAGACCTTTATTCCAAACACTGGGGTAATATCCAGTGGCCAACACCAGGTTGAAGTGTTTTTGTATGGCAAGTTGGAGTTTTAAATTACTGTGTTTCAGCATCTCTGAGTTAATGCTGTCTATACCGCAAGCTTTTCCATTTTTAAGGGTTTTGATTTTGTGCTGCATTTCTTTAATGGTGATGGGGTAGTCAAGGGCACATTGGTTGTCCTTCACTGTTCTTTCTAGTTCTTTCAGTTTGTCTATTGTTACAATTTGGTTATGATTCAGACCCTGACACTCTGGATTTTTATAGAGGTCATCAAAGTAGTCTTTCCAGATTTTGCCATTTTGAATTGGGTTGGTCTCTGTTCGTGGGTTTCTGTTGATGTTTTTCCATAATTTCCAAAAGGTGTTGTCATTTATGGCTTTTTCAATTTTGTTGAGTTCTCCTTCCATATAATGCATTTTTTTCACACGAAGGAGTTTTTTATATTCATTCAGGGCTTGGACATAATCAAGTCGTCCTGATAGGTCATTTGGGTTCCTGTGTTTTCTGTTTGACAGTTTCCTCAGGTTTTGTCTAGATACAGCACATTCTTTATCAAACCAACGCTCTTTTTGTTTCATACTGGATTTTTTGGTTTGTGAGATTTTTAATTTAGATTCTTTTGCCAAATGAATAAATATTGTGTTTAGGTGATGTGTGGCCAGATTTATGTTTTCTCTTTCAGGCTGATACTGGGTGTTGAGAAAAGTATCCAGCATGTTGTGAGTTTGAGCTGAGTCAAGCGCAGCGGTATAGGCAGCAGTACTCTCTTCTGTCCACTTGTATCTCCTTGGTAAAGGAAACAGCCTTGGCTCATGTGGATTTATGGTGGTTGACAATGACTTTTTCAGAAATAAAGTTATCTGGCTATGGTCTGAGAAGGGTTGTAGTGGTGATACAGTGAATGCACTTATATATTGTGGTTCAACATCAGTAATGGCATAATCTACAACACTGTTACCTAACACAGAGCATTGTGTGAGTCTGCCCAGAGAATCTCCTCTGATTCTTCCATTAACAATGTACAGACCCAAACCTTTACACATTTGTAGTACCTGTTTGCCAGTTTTGTTAACTGTGTTATCATAGCTTTGTCTTTGTGTATTTATGCAGGTCTGGTACAAAGGGGGACATTTGAAGATATGTTTGTTTCCTTCATAGTTAATGAAGTCTGGCTCTCTACCAGTTCGGGCATTAAGATCACCACATATTAAGATTGATCCTAAACTTTGATAGAAGGAAATTTCCTTCTGGAGTTCCTCAAAAACCTCCTCTGCAAAATAGGGGGAGTTTGAGGGTGGGATATATATTGCACATAGATAGACATCTCTGTTGTTTTCTAGAATATTTGAATGGATTTTAATCCAAATGTGATTTGTACCTTTTTTGACTGGTGAGATATAATCTTTATATTCCCCTTTGTACCATATAAGTAAACCACCCGAATCTCTGCCATTCTTAATATGCTTGTGTTTTACAGAGGGTATAATAAGTTCTATATAATCGTTTGGGCAGTAAGATTGATTTTGGTTTTGATTCCAAGTTTCATTCAATATCATTACATCTACATTTCTAATATTTTTCAAAAAATCAGGGTTTGTTGATTTCAAACCAAAAACTGAAGAGCATATGCCCTGAATATTCCAGCAACTTACTGAAAAAGATGCTATTTTCTTTACCTTAACAGATTTGTGTACCACTTGAAAAAAAAAATATCCGATTTACATGCAAAAATAGGATGTAATGTGATAAAAAATAAATAAATAAATAAAATAAAATATAAATAAAAAATAAAATTAAAAGGTTAAGTATATGTTATATGTTAAGTGATCATGAATTATTCAGTGTTATACATTCTATTAGCTCAGTAATTTGGTATAGAGTAGTGTTGCGATGTCTCTTATCTGTTTTAGACTCAGTTCAGTGGGTGAGGTGTTGTCGAGTCTGGCGGCTGCAGTATCGTAGCTGTCTCTCTGAGCTGGAGACTGGATCTGAGTCTGGGCTGGCTGTTGCTTCCGCTGCTGCTGCTGCTGCTGCTGCCAACCGGCGTAGTGTGGTGTAGTTGGGTGATGGTCTTGAGGGGGTGGGGCTGAGGTGTACAGCAGTGGGGTGATGCTGGGTCCATGAAGAGGTGGGGGTTGAAGGGGGAAGTAGTGTGGCGCTGTGGGGTGATGGTCTTGAGGGGGTGGGGCTGAGGTGTATAGCAGTGGAGTGGCTCTGGGTCCATGAAGAGGTGGGGGTAGAAGGGGGGAGTAGTGTGGCGCTGTGGGGTGGTGGTCCTGAACAGGTGGGGCTGAGGTGTACAGTGGTGGGGTGGTGCTGGGTATCTGAGGAGGTGGGGTTGAAGCAGGTCTGAATCTCCATGAAGAGCTCTGGCCATAGTTGGTGGTGTCTCCGGTGTGTTGGGGCCTTCTGTGGAGGTTCTGGTGGTTGGTGGTGTGAGGTGTTGATCTGGTGCGGTCGAGAGCTGTGTCTTTAATGTCTTTGATGAACAGTCGCACACCGCTCTGGTTTAGATGCAGGCTATCATATAGGTGCTGGTAGAGGATCTCTGCATGATGTGCCATATGAACATTTGGTATTCCCATGCAGGCTTTGGATATTTCAGCATTAATTTTGTTGATCTCATGCTGAGGGACATCTCTTCTGGGTAACAGGGTGGATATGGTTATTCTGGCTGTGGGGGCTGCTGAGGATGCTTTCACTGCCACCTGTCGCAGTGAGTGAGCTATGTCCTTTTTATGTGTGAGGTCATTGGTCCCAGTGTGAATCAGGATGTGTTTCACACCTTGGAGGTCTGTAGTGGCCAGCTTCTTTACAGCCTCTGAGGTGGTGGGACTCCAAATCATCTTGGATCTCCTGCCTGGGAAGAGACGTTTCATGTTGATGTACTTTCCATTGGAATCACACAGAAATATTATTTCTGTGTGGTTTTGTGAAGCAGGTTCTGGTCTCCTTCTCTGGGACCCCTGGTCTGTGGTGCCCAGAGGGAAGATGGGAGGAGACAATTGGAGGCGAGAGGTTGAAGATGTTGGAGATGTCTGGGTGGCAGACCCAGTCTGGTGCAGGGGCTGCTCGATTTCCTGATCCAGGGGCTGCTGGATCTCCTGTTGCAGGGGCTGCTGGATCTCCTGATCCAGGGGCTGCTGGATCTCCTGATCCAGGGGTGGCTGGATCTCCATTTGCAGGGGCTGCTGGATTCCCTGATCCAGATGTGTTGAGCTGGAGTGAAGTGTTGAGTGGTGGGCCGATGTTAGCTCCTCTATCACTCTTTTGAGTGTTTCTCTCAGTGAACGGTTGTCTTCTTCCAGTTCTCGAACAGCTTGCTGGAGTTCATCTATTTGGTGTCTCTGTTGTTGAACTGTGGAGTACATCTCCTTCACTCCTAAATGGCTATCATCAGACCTCTGAAGTTCGCTCAGTGTTTTCTCTCTGAATTCTATGAACTCTCTCTCGAGTATTGAGATACCTTCCTTCAGGACTCTGAGATTGCTGGAGAGTTTGGGAGATTCAGAGTATGGTGTAGGTGGATGTCTGCTGACGATGGGCGACCTGGTCTGGAGCTCTTGTGGAGGAGGGGGAGAGAGTTTTGATGTTGCCACAGTTTTCAGTGTTGGGAAGCTGTTCTCAAAGTTGTCTAAACTGTTCTCAGATCCCTGGATCATAACTGTTCCATTGTGGTAAATGTTCACAGTTAAAATGGGACTTGAGCGGTCTGCATCTTCGTAGGCAGTAATCTGTCTGCCTTTATTTATCCCATTTTTCTTAATGTGAGTAAACTGCTCACATATTGCTGTGTGCCAATTTTCAGGATGGTGAGTGAAGAACAGTAGGTTGCATTTTACCTTCTGGTTGTTCTTCTTGCTGAAGTCTGCTACCAGTGTTTCTGGATTGGCACGTAGCATATTCATTTTAAAGTCCTTCTTCTGCTGTGCTGTAGTGACACTTGTGGGGTATTGTATTTCACAGCCAGTGATCTGTCCTGGTTGTCTCTGTGTTGCTACAGTTGATGTGTCTGTAGATATATTCATCAGTTGCTGCTGCTCAACTGTTTCTTCACAGTGTTCCATTATCATGGAGGGTTTCAACTGACAGTTGGTTCACTGTTTTCTCAGCAGTTATCTTGACAGAGATACCTTATTTTCCGGTTCTGGTCCTGGTGATGTTTCCAAAACGTTGCCAGTCCAGTTGTGATAGGAAAATCTTCTTTCTTTTGAGGTTTTCCTCGCTGTAGATTTTCTTCAGACCTTAGTTGTTGTTGTTGTTGTTGCTATCCAACTGTCAGATGCATAGCAACAGAGTTCTTTTCCTCCAGCTAGCCAGGTAGCAACTTCTTTTGGTAAAAAAAAACTATGTAAAAGTCGTAGAAAAGTCTGGTTTTCTTCTGTAAGTGGTTGAGTGTGCCTTCCAACCACTTGATGTCCGTAAATTTGTTTTGTAAATCAGATATTTCAAAGTGAAAACACAATAAAAAGTGAAAAATTTCAGGAGCTCATATCTTTTCCCTCTTACTCACAGAGTTCCGGAATCTCTGTGAGTAAGATATCTATCTATCTATCTATCTATCTATCTATCGTTCTATCTATCTATCTATCGTTCTATCTATCGTTCTATCTATCTATCTATCTGTCTGTCTATCTATCTATCGTTCTATCTATCGTTCTATCTATCTATCGTTCTATCTGTCTGTCTATCTATCTGTCTATCTATCTATCTATCTATCGTTCTATCTGTCTGTCTATCTATCTATCTATCGTTCTATCTATCTATCTATCGTTCTATCTATCTGTCTGTCTATCTATCTATCTATCTATCTATCTATCGTTCTATCTATCTACAGTATCTATCTATCGTTCTATCTATCTATCTATCTATCGTTCTATCTATCTATCTATCTATCGTTCTATCTATCTATCTATCGTTCTATCTATCGTTCTATCTATCTATCTATCGTTCTATCTATCTATCTATCGTTCTATCTGTCTGTCTATCTATCTATCTATCTATCTATCTATCGTTCTATCTATCTATCTATCTATCGTTCTATCTATCTATCTATCTATCTATCGTTCTATCTATCTATCTATCTATCGTTCTATCTATCTACTATCTATCTATCT